>CAUYUJ010021915.1:92500-502500 GCA_963575745.1 Prorocentrum cordatum | reverse complement strand
CAGCGATGTCGATGACGATCACGATTACAATCACGATTACGATGACCATACCGATGACAATGATACTGATGCTGCTGATGCTGATGGTGCTGCTGATGATGATGATGCTGATGATGATGATGATGATGCTGATGATGATGATGATGATGATGATGATGACGGTGCTGATGCTGATGATGTTTGTGATGGTGATGGTGATGATGGTGATTGCCATGGCGATGCGTGATGACGGTGATGACGGTGTTGATTTGATGGTGATGGTGGTGGTGGTGGTGGTGGTGGTGGTCATGTTGTTAATGCTGAGGTTGGCGATGGCGATAGTGATCATGATCGTGATGGTGGTGGCGGTGGTGGCGGTGGTGGGTGGTGATGGTGGTGCTGGTGGTGATGATGACAACGACGACGACGACGACGATGATGATAATGCTGCTGATGATGATGCTGATGGTGATGGTGATGGTGATGATGGTGATTGTCATGGTGATGGTGATACTGATTATTACGATGGCTATGCCGATGACTGATGCTGATGATGATGATGCGGATGCGGATTATGATGTTGATGCTACTGAAGATGATGTTGCTGACGACGAGGAGGAGGAGGAGGAGGAGGAAGTGGAGATTGATGAGGAGGAGGGGGAGGGGGTGGGGGAGTGAGAGGGGGAGGGAAGGGAGGAGAGAAGGAGGAGGAGGAGGAGGAGGAGGAGGAGGAGAAAAGGAGGAGGCCGTCGTCGTCGTCGTCGGCCAGCGGCTTCGCGAGAAGCATGCTTGGCCCGCTTGAGCTGCCTCAGGGCGGGTGGCGCACCCGTGCCACCTCCGCACTGCCTCTCTCTGGAAATCCAGGGGTCACGAAGTGCGTCAGGAGTGACCCGTGATCTTTCTTACGAATCCTGGGCTTTATTGCAATCCTGGTGAGCCCAGATCGAACTGGAACGCCTCCGAGGCCCCCCCTGCCCCGAGGGGGGAACAAGCCACGAGGGGGGAAACAGAAACGCTGAGAGCGGGGGAGAACCAACATAGGCAAATAACAACTAGGGGAAGGCTTCGGAGTGGAGAAGCACCTTCCTCTTGCCGGCCAGCCGTCAGCGTCCCGAGCCGCGACTTCATGCGCCGCTGTTTCGCCCAGACCTGGAAGAGCTTCGACGGCGCTCGAATACAGAATTCTCCCCCCCACTGCACCAGCCAGTCTGGTCCCCCTCGGCCTCCTCCTCCTCCTCCTCCTCGGCGAGGAGGAGGGTGGAGTGGAAGGGGGGGTCCTGACCCCACAGAGCTCCCCAGATGCCTCCAGAGGCCTGAGGCTTCTGGAGGCCCGACAGGAGCAACAATCGCTCGAGAACCTCCTCCCTCGACTCTCTTTCGGGGAGCAGGCAATGGCATTTCGACTCGGGGCTCCGCGCGTATTTCTCGGATTGGCCCTGGGGCCCGCCTAGCGGCGCCTCCTGCGCCGCCTCGCTGGCGCGCTCCGCACGCCAGGGGGGGGTCCAACGAGGATCCGAGAAATCCTCGCGGACCTCAGATATTGTTTGTTCATGTTACTGTTTGTTTGCTCACAGACTTTTGGGCTGGTCGCGAAACTCGGCAAGCGTGGCTCCTCCAGGTGCCATGGGGGCTCATCTCGCCGAGCGTGGCGGGGAGTACACGGCGGTGGAGATGGACGTCTGCGTCGGCCCGGGGGGCCAGAGGCCGATCGGCGGGGCCAGGGCCCCCTGCTGGCTGTCTTCGCACCCTGCCCCTCCTCCTCGCCTGAGGTCAGGCCCGCAGCAACCGCCAGGTCCGCGTACAGTCGGGTCGCTGAAGAAGGAACCCTTTGCGTTGGGGAGGGGCTCCGTGTTCCTTAATTGTTTCACAGCTTGCCTCAGGTTTTTCTTATGTTTTCGATGGGAAGTCGAAGTTTAATTTAGGGGAAAAAAGGGCCTCGTTCCTTCTTCAGGGTTCCTTAGGTCAACGCCCCGACTGTACGCCTTCGTCCTCGTCTGGCCAGCCAGACGACGGGACGACGAGGTCCATGCCCGTGCGGCGTTTTGCCCCCGCGAGAGGGCAGAGAAAGAGCAGAAACGAGCTGGCGCCCAGGGAGGGTGGGGACAGAAGGTTCTGATCAGGCCCTCTGTGAGCACGGGAGGTTTACAATCCGTGCCACTCCACACACACACACCCTTTCCCATTCATCTCTTCCTCGCCCTCGTCCCCCAGAGTTTTCTTGAGGCCCTGGGGATCTCTTGGGCTCCCCTGTGAGGTTCCTGGTGCCCGACGAGTGCCAAGAGCATTCCAGGCCCTGGATGCCTGAAACTCTCTCATCATCCTTCGTCGAAGGTCCTTCGTCCTTACGATATCTTCTAGACGCTTCGCGTGTCCCCACCAGCCGCCGAATTACACTCGGACACACCCCGCTCCTAATGGCCCGAAGAGTGAACCCACCCTTAATCCCGAGAGCCCGTGCCGCGCTTTCCTCGACGCCTGGAAGCGCTGTGGGTACGACGCATGCGAGATGGATCGCAAGCACGAGCTGCAGGTCAATTGGGGCCGTGAGCGCGACAAGTGGTCAGGACAGCAGGGTGCCAGCTCCCAGCAACGCAGGGGGCGCGCCACCAGCTCCCGACAACCCTAGGTCTGGGCCGCATGGTCATGGGGGCAGGGCTGGGACGCCGATGGCTGGCAGGCAGCGGGCTAGCGTGGTGGAGAGGATAGCGGCGACGGGCGGGGAGACAAGCGCTCCCGCACATGGCTATAGGGTTCTACCCTCCCGCCGTGTCCCAGCGTGCCCCATTCCGACCTCGCGTCCCTCCCTGGGCGCGTTGATTTCGCCCCAGGTACCCAACCGTGCCCGCCCCGCCGCTCCCGACCAGGCGCCGACCTGACGCCCCTGCAGACTGCCTACGCCCCCTCCCCTCTTTCGTTGCCCTGGCCCCGACCTGACGGAGTCACTGGGGCAGCGCCCCCGCTTCTCCTGCCTGTGGGCCCGTTAGGCCACGTCGGAACGGGTTTCGCTGTTATCGCTGACCGTAAACCGAGGCCCGTTAGGCCAATGGTTTCGGTGTCTGTCCTCTGCCGCCCGACGTGGTCACTTTCTTCCCTGGCTCGACGTCCGACCTGTGGCCGCCGCGGGCTCGGCGTGGACCTCCGACTCCGGTCCTCGCTCGCCCTGACCAGCCCGAACCGACGCCCACCCGGCGCCCCAGTGGACAGCCGACCGCCACTCGCTTTGCAGACGTACTGACCTGTGACCCAAGGAGCCCCGGGGCTTTGCCCCCGGCTCTCAAAGTAAAGTGGGGCCCGTTAGGTCATCCCGGAACGCGTTTCGCTATTATCGCTATCCGTACATCGGGGCCCGTTAGGCCAGTTGAATCAGAACTTCACTCACGCTGTGGGCTGTGGTCACTCGCCCTCCCTGGCTCGACCTCCGACATGTGTTTGATAGGAACTTGGCGTTGGGCCCCGACACCGGCCCTCGCCTATACCTCCCTGGGCCTGACACTCGCAGCATCAGCTGCAGCCGCAGCCAGACTTGCAGGCAATGCTCCCTCTCTGGGACCACCTCCTGCCCAGCCCCCGTCTTTCCGTCCCTCCGGGAGCGGGCCCCGGGCCTGCTAATTTTGGTGACTCGAGGGACACTACGTGGCTGTGGCCCACTTGTCTCTCCTTCGTCTCACCCCTGGCGCGCCACTGCATTCCCACGGTGGCCGCCTGCCTTGCAGGCAGAGTTCCGCCCCTGGTGCCTTTTCTGCCCAGCCCCCACCGCTCCCCGTCCTTGGGGCTTGGGCTGTGGGTCTCGCTGGCAATGCTGACTTGTGGGCCGCTGTTGGGGCAGCAGTCCACCTGTCCAATATCGGCTTTCGGCCAGCTGTTGCTGTTCTCACCCCTGGGGCGCGTGTCCCGCGCCACCGGGCGGCCCACAGGGTTGGGGCAGCCCCCCCCTGCGGTGCCTGGCTTCGGCCCCTTGCCGGGTGGCGGTTGTTCTGCCTCCGCCCGGCCTCTTTCATTCCGCGCAACCCGCGGTTCATCTTTGGCCTCGTCGTGTGGTGGTGCTGTCCCCCCACCGCTCCGGCTTCGGCATTTCCGCTCAAATCGCGATTCCTCATCCTGGGCTAGCGGCCGTCTTGGCTTCGTCTTGTCCATCATCCCGAGCGTGCGGATGGTCCTTGGTCGGCTTCCGCTCATTCGAGGCACTCGTACGCTCGTCATCTCTGGTGTCAGCCCTTTGCGTTGTGCCTAGTCGGGCCCGTGTTGGGTCAACCTGACACCCTTTCTCGCACAGGTACGTGGTGACCCGCGCCATTTTGGCTTGCGTCGCGGCTATGCCGCTTCCCCGCACTTGTGCGTACTGCTGCCAGGGGTCTCTCGACTTCCGCCACCCTGGGAGTTGCAGCCTGCCAGCGCTCTCGCCTCATGGCAACAATTCCTTGGCCGACGGTCCTTTGGAGCACCATGGTTCTCGCGCTTCGCGTCGTCTGGGGCCTCGCATTTGCATTTCTCTTTCCTACCTCGACCGACGTTTCGTTGGCCACGGCCACCCTGGTGCCCACGCAGTCGTCTGAGGTACGGTATCACGTTTTCTCTCTCGGAGTTGTCCCTGGCCGTCGTTCATTTTCCGACGTTTGGCGCCTCCGACGGATTTGCAGCTTTGCACGCTGGCAGTTCCCGTCAGTCTTAGTCTCCTCAGCCACCCACCCGAGGCTTCGGCCGCGCTTAGCCGTCGCCTCGCGCGTTGCTCTGTTTGTTTTTCCCGCGTTTCGTTTGCCGAATGAGTCTTTGCGTAGCCCGCTTTGACCTGACTCGCAGCCGGCGCGCTCGCCCGCGGCCGCTGACTAAAAAGTGCCCCCGCCAGCCAATCCAGAAACGATGTCCAGGCAAGTTGAGGTGATCAGGGACGTGCGGGGGCAAAGAGGTGGACGGCCGAACCGTGCGGAGGAGGGAGGAGGAAAAGGAGGTGGCTGGATGGAGGCATAGGGAGTGGTGAGAAGGAAGATGAATAGGAGAATGCTGATGAGGAGGAGGAGGAGGAGGAATGATGAGCAGGAGGAGGAGGGCAAACAACAGGGCCAGAGGTCTCTTGGATGCTTCTCAGAGCCTCTCGGGATATCTCTTGGGCGCCTCTTGGAGGCCTCTCGGGACGTCTTGGGGGTCTTTCGGCGATCCTGGAGGGTTCCTGGGCGTCTTGGGTGCCTCGGGGGGGCCTCTTGGGGCAGCTTGAGTCCTCTTGGGGGCCCCCTGGGGGCTTTTTGGGGCCATCCTGGAGCCATCTTAGGGCCATCTTGGGGCCTCCTGGGCGCCTCTTGGGGCAAACTTGGATGATATCGATCCATGAAGGAGGGAGCTTTAGTCAGCCGCCTCCCTCGGGAGCCCCCAGCATCGCCTCTTGGGCCCCTCTTGGAGCGCTTGGAGCGCTCTTGAGCGCTCTTGGGGCCGTCTTGGAGCTCTCTGGGCCCTCTCTTGGGGCCCTCACGGGTCCTCTTGAAGCCTCGGAAGGCCATCGGACGCGAAAAGGCGTGAAGGCACAATTCATTGTTATTCTTAAGGTTTTTGAAGGATTTTGGCTTCTTGGCGGCCTCCTGGGGAGGTTCCGTGACCGTTCGGAACCGTCGTGAAGTGGTCTTGGGGCTTCCTCAAGCATCTTGGGAGCCATCTTGACGCATCTTGGGATATCTTGGGCAACCTTAGAGGTTATCTTGGGTTCTCTGAGGCCCTCTTGGAGCCATCTTTGGCCATCTTGGACGCTCCAACCACCCGCGAAACGACCCGTCCATATCCAGGAGAGGGGGTAATGGGGGAGGGGTAGACCCTTTCCCGAATGGGAAGAGGGAGGGGTGATCGTCCCCCTGTCTTCCTCGCAACATCAGGCCTGCCTGTACGCGTGTTTGAGGTTTTCGGACGACATGACCGTGGCGCCTGGGTCTGCCAGCAGCCGGACGGACGGAAAACGATTTGTTCTCAACATGTGCATCCCGCGTTGGCGTTGGGAACATTCGTTTGGTCAGTTTTGCAAGAGTTGCACGGATGGAGGGCTGGCCGTTTTCAATGCGTGGTGCCCACCGTACGTAGACCCGCACGCAGTCGTTTCTTTCAGCTCGCAGGCAGTACACGGATGGAGGGTGGTTCCTTTTCAAAGCGGGGTTGTCGCTCTTGTCACTCTGTTTCAAGCTGTCGCACGGATGTATCGTCGCTCTGTTTCAAGCTTGTACTCCCGCCTGAGACTTCATTTGAACATAGAGAGCCCGCGACATAACATCGTCTACAATGTTTCGGATGAAGGGTGGTTTCTTTTTCAAGATGGGTTGTCGCTCGAATTTCTTGCGCATGATGCAGCCATTCATCTTGAACAAATGAAGCAATTGTCCGCGTGGACCGTGGCTTTATCACAGGAGTCTTGAGTACCTTCGTAACTCTGTTTTTAGCGTGTTTTAGCGTCGACTAGCGTTTGGTATTCGATGAGATAGCACCGACTCAGCGTCGATTTAATGTCGACGAATTTCGAATCGCAAGAGCCGCCACGATGATATGGAGGCCCCCATGAGTTGCCGCAGGAGTGACTCGCTGAACATGGAACTCTCGCTTGAGATTCGATAGGCTTGCGCCACATCCGCCGGCCCCTTGCACTTGTTGTGTGGGAAGGGGGGCAGGGTCTCTTGAAATAAGTTTCGAAAGCGCCTCGGGCTCGGGGGCCGGTCGGTGCGTCTTCGGGGCCCCCCTGGGTGCATTTTCGGGGCGTCATGTCGTGCTCCTGGTCTGTGGTGCCGGGCCCGCCTCGGTCCAGCGGGGGGTCGGGGCTTCGGCATCTGGTGGCGACAGCTGCGCTGTTCGCAGCCACCCAGGGGGCAGCGAGGTCCCGTCTGGGTCTGCGTAGCCCCCACCTCCGCTGCGCCTCGCAGGAGCCCGCGATAGCGGCGACATCGGCGCAGTTCGCAGGCACCTGGGGAGCAGCGAGGTATCGTCTGGGTCTGCGTACTCTTCGCCTCCGCCATGCCTCCCAGGAGCCCACGAAAGTGGCGACAGCTGCGCAGATCGCAGCCACCCGGGGAGGATCGCAGGAGGAGCAATGGGGGAGGGAGGCGTGAGAGGAAGTGGGGACCACAGTGTTCTATTCAAATCGAGAGAACCTGACACAGGAGGGTTGGGAAGGACAACAACGCCAAAACAACGTTTCGTTGGCTTGGTGGTTTCAGATCTGCTGTTTTCCATCGTCGGAGCCCACCGCGGACGGGCCGTGGGTTCCCAGGCTTGGTTCGCACCGGCGTCAGACCGGTGTCAGAGCAATTCTTCTCCCTTTGCAGCTCTCCGCTCGGAAACTTGATTCAGCCCCCCACCGATTACGATGAAGATGAGTCTCCCCCCAAAAATCAGAAAACGCATGACAAACTCAGAGACGGTTTCGCGTTTTCAGGCCGCCAAGCGCGCGACGAGTTAACACGCTAACAAAAAGCGTTTCCAAGATGAACCAAGCGGAGAAGACAGAGGAGCGGTCGGGGGACGGGGAGTTGTCGCAGCTTGGCCGGAGGCTCCACGACTGGATCGTGCGCTGCAAGGGCCACAGGGGCCCCGTCACTGGCGGCGACGAGGGACGCCCGTTGCCTCGACTGGTCCAGTTCCTTCCCTTCTCCCTCTTTCGTTCCTCTCCTGCGCAATGTATTCATATGCCCTCCTTCTATTCCTCCCCTGTCTCCTCCCATGTCTCCTTCGTCTCCTCCTCTTCTCCCTTCCCCTTCCCCTTCTCCTCATTCTTGTCCTCCTCGTCCTCCTCCTCCTCCTCCTCCTCCACTTGTGGAGGGACATGAACAGTTGTCTTGTATTTCTGAAATATGGTGAACACTTGTTTTGTGGCCGTGAGCTTAACTTCCCGATCAGATAGTACATGTTGCGTCTTGTCTTTGCTTTGTGTGTCACGCGTGCTCACCCATAAGAGGCTTGGCGGTTTTGATCTTGTGACGCTTCGCGTCTGTTCCGATTCCGATTCCGATTCCTCCTCCCCCTCCACCCACAGGGTAGCTAGCAGCGAATTCCAAGGATATCCTGCTGCTGCTGCTGCTACTGCTGCTCCTCCTCCTCCTCCTCCGCCTCTCCATCTCTCCTTTCTACTCCTTTTTCCTTCTCTTCTTCCCTCCCTCCTCATCGGCATCATGCAATCATCGTCAGCCTCTCGTTTCTCACGCCTGTCCTTCCTCTGCCCCACATCGCCCACGAAGGGGAGGAGGGGGAAAGACCGGACCCGTGGCCGTGAGCAGGGCCTCCCAGGCGAATGGCTGTTGCCGGCGGAGCACCCCTGGCGAACCGACGGCCGCTCGACCCCGATGTACCAGGCGCTCGCCGAGGCTCGCCACAGGGGGTGCTCTTTGGGGCGGGGTATGCCCTCCCCTCCGCGAAGCTCCCGCCTCTTCTCTCGCCCGCCCCTCCCCTCTGCACACCCATTCTCCCCCCGCTGCCCCCTGCCTCCGCTGCCTCCCTCTCCCCGTCCCTCCCCCAGCTCGCCGCCTCTTGCCGGCCCTCACCCTCTGCCTCCCACCTCTGCACTCACTCGATCTCCCCCCCCACCATTTCCCGCCCCTCTCCCTCCCCCTCCCTGCCGTCCGCCCTTCCCCTTGCCCGCCCCCCCCCCCGCCCCCGAGGTCTGCCTGAGGATGGCCAACATGTGCATCGACATGGACTCCCCTGCGTCGCGGGCCACCGCGAGGGGCAGCGTGGAGATCCTGTGCACCACCATGCCGGACCTGTGCAGCATCGGGGCGCTCAAACAGCTGGAGCCTCCTCGCCCTCCTCGCCCTCGTCCTCGTCGTCGTTGTCCCCCCGCCCTCCCCCTCCTCCCTCGTTCTGCTCCTCCCCCTAGCTCAGGGAAGAATCTCTACAGGTGCCGCTGCCCATTCCTCGTCGCTGCGGCTGGATTCGCCTCGAATAACTTGTCAGAACGCACCCTGGGAAAGGTTCGGGGAGTAGCTGTATGGGTATGTGTTTGTCACCTCGGTAGCGCGCGCCAGGACGGAATCGCCTAAGTATGTTGCCGTCCTCGTCGTCATCCTTCTCTCCTTCGTACTCTTCTTCCCTCGTCATCTTCCTTATCGCAGCATCGGAGCGCTCAGGCAGCCGATGCCGGAGGCAGAAAGGGAGTGGAGCGGCATGGATGGGGGGAGGGGGATGTCATGGGGAGGTATGGGGGGGGGGCGAGAGAGAGAGGGAGAGACAGCGCTTCGGAGAGGTCGGGAGATGAACGCACCACACACAAGCGGGGCTCGGCGAGCTCAGAGCAGCACGAGGGACCTACCCGTGCCGCCCTCGATCTCCCGGGCGCAGCCGCACCGGCAGCCGCCGCCCCAGCGCCTCGGGCGGGCGGCAATGGGGGGGTGCGCAAGAAGAGCCCCGCAGCCCGCCTCGCCTCCTCCTCCTCCTCCTTCTCCTCCTCCTCCTCCTCCTCTTCCTCTTCCTCTTCCTCCTCCTCCTTCTCCTCCCTCCTCCCTCCCTCCCTCCCCCCTCCTCCCTCCCTCCTCCCTCCCTCCCTCCTCCCTCCCTCCTCCCTCCCTCCTCCCTCCCTCCCTCCTCCCTCCTCCTTCCTCCCTTCCTCCCTCCCTCCCCGTGCCGCCAGCCGGCACCGCATCGCCGCGGCACCAGGCGCCGCCGAGGCCCCCGAGGCATCGCGCCGCGTCGCCCGCCTCCGCCCAGCAAGGCGTGGCGGGAGGGCCGACGGAATCGGAGGTGGACAGACCTCCTACCCTGACGCGTCGATTAAGGAATTGGTAGTTTTCGGTTCGCGAGAGGGCGTCGCGGCCGTCGTTTTTGCGGGTCCAGGTCCGTCGGTTTCGGTCCCAGGCCGTTATCACTAAAGGGAGGTCTACTAAAGGGAGGTTTGTCCTCCGCCGAGTGGGGGGTAAGGAGAAGGGAGGAAGATGAGCGGCAGCAGCAGCAGGCAATGAGTGCTCAGGGAGGGGCAGGGGGCGGTCAGTGACCCTGTGGGGAGCACAGGACGCCTTCTTCCCGAACGTCATTGTGAGCTTCACCGAGCAGGTCTTGAAGGCGTCGGTGGTCGGCGTCGACCTGTGATGCGCCTTGGCCGAGGGTGTCGACCTCTGGCCGCCTGCACCGCTGGCCCCTGAACTGATACGGGCGGCTGCAGCCAAAGCGGCGGCTGATCTCGCCGCGCGCCGGACTGACAGCCCGCAGGACCCTCCCTCTCCTCCTGGACCCGCCTGGCAAGGGATGGGGCTGCTAATCTGTCAAGATGCGTGTCCTGCCAGACCGGCAACCGCACCCCTCCCTCCCTCTCTCCTTCCTCGCACTCCCTCGCCGCCGTCGTCGCCCTCCCCTCCTCGGCATGAAGGAGGCGGGTCCTGAGGGAAACGGGTCCTGGACCCCGGGGCCTCCCCCCAGGACCAGCTCTCCCTCCCGAGCCGTCTGCTGATAGTCCCGGGACCCGTGGAGGATCTCTGAGGACCGAAACCGGCGAAAAACTTGGGGACCCGTTTCCCCTCAGGACCTTTTCTTTTCATGCCGATGTTCCCCCGCTTCGCCTGGTCAACGCGGCGGTTGGCCCCCGCCGTCTCACAACGGCCACCGCTTGGCAACCGAGAAGGGGTCAGATCCCAACGGGTCGGGTCAGATCCCAACAGGCTGGATCAGATCCCAACGGGTCAGACAATTAGATTCCGGGGGACTCCGGTGTATTCCTGAGGATTCTTGCGAATTTCCACGGGTTCCCACGCTTTTTTGAGGAATCCTAGGGGTTCCTATGGATTCCCGGGGAGTCTTTGGGAATCCTTGGGCTCCTATGCATTATTTTGGATTCCTGAGGACCCCCATGGATTTCTCAGGACTGATGATTCCTGCGGATTCCTGGAAGATTCCTTCGGATTTTCTTGGTTTTTACGCACTCCTGATGAATTGAGGATTCCTGAAGGATTCCTGAGAACGCATTCTGATTCCTGAATGACTCATCAGGTATCACGATTTCTGAGGACTCCTGGAGGATTCTTGCAGGATGCTTCACGATTGATAAGGATTCCTGGGGAATTTTAGGAGCTCCGCGGGCTCCTGAGGATTCTGGGGGGTTCTTGAGCACTCCTGAGGACTCCTGAGACTTTCTGAGGAACCCCACGGATTCCTGAAGATATTTGAGGATCCCGAAGGATTCTTAGGGATTCCTTCTGATTTCTGGAGAACGCAAATCTGAAGTGAGCTATTTCGATTTTTGGATGCAGGACAGCCGTAAAGATCAACGCCAGTCGCTTGACGAAGTCCAAACATGCAGATAGGAAAAGGAAAACAGCGACCTATCCTCCGCAGGGAAACTGCCAGTCCCCGGGCGCCTGTCCAGGGAGGGGCAAGGGCAAGAACAAAGGCAAAGGCAAGGGTAATCATGTCGGCTGTCGGCAAGAACGGCAAGGGTAAGCTCGAGACCAACGGCAAGGGCAAAGAGGCAAGACAGGCGGCGGCAAAGGACAAAACATGGGAACAGGTCCCAGGCCGAATGGAAAGGCTCGAAGCATGGGGCAAGGGCGACAAGGGCGGGTACAGAAGTTGGTGTTGACGGAGTCTTGGAAGTTCTGCTGGGGCATGGACCTAACAAGCTTCTCTCGTTTCATTCGCCCGTCGGAGTTGGCACATCACATCTTTTTGTACGAGCATGCCGGCCGCCGGGCGTATTACCCCAAGGTAGGGGATGTCCCGTGGATTGTGTTTGACCTTCTGGGAACTCATGGTCGAGCATGTGCGTTCCAAGGCAGGAGCTTCTTCAGTGCGGTATCCGCGCCGGACGGGATTCAGCAGAATTGCAATCAAGGCAAGCGGTTTGGTTTGCTCGAAGACCAGGAGTCGCCGTGGTGGTTTCAAAGACCGGGAGGTACCGTGTGACCCCGTGCGGGCAGCAACTGATGTTTGAGATCGAAGCGTTTTGCTGTGATTTGGCCTTCAAGGCGGGACATGCAAGCGAATCAGCAGCCGGCGTGGCAAGAGGCCACCATTGTACATCTGGGGCAACACACGCGGGGCTGCCCAGTATGCCAAAGCGTGGGCCCGCAGACAGGGATGGTTGCTACGCGCTTGCGCAGAGAAAGGATATCCAGGATCTGGTATGGGAGAAGTTCCCCGAAGGTTTTCACAAAGATAACTTCGAGCCAAACATCTTCAGCTTAATGGAGAACTACCGCCGCGCAGTCACCCGGCGGCGAGCGAGAGGGGGAAAGGGCGGGCCTTCTCAGAAGGCTCGGAAGTCCCCCAGCCTTCAGAGAAGCGTCCTAAACCTTCCCCGAAGACAAAGAAAATACTTCAGAAGGCGCGATGGTTTCTGAGAAGCCCCGCCGCCTTCTGAGACTGCCATCTCCCACTTCCCCCTGGCTCGCCGCCGAATCATGAGAATTTCGGCTGCGCCCGCAGATGACGAGTTTACGGTTTTCTTTTCAGGGCAGCTAGGGAGTGCGAGCCGGAAAGAATATGATCAAGGCCTCCTCATTCCCGAAACTCACGGGGCTCCAGGATGTGCGTCGACTAGATGGATCCACAGTGGCGCGCTGCGCCGCCCTCACGGGGGCGGCAATCATACGACGGAGATCCCGGGCCTGCAACGTGCATTCGTGGGCGTGCGTTGCGAAGAGCGCACCAGAGCGCATCCAGCAGCGCGCGAGCAATAGAGGCACGTGCAACCGGTCTTGCTCGTCATAATTGACTTGAACGATTTACGCGTGATGGGCGGACGCGGATGCATGGCGGAAGCAGCGTGTGTTTTTTTTAATCATGGTATTGCGTTGGAGGGCGCTTTCAAGTTTACCTGGGGCTACTCGCTCGCAGGTTCGAATCTCTTCCCAGGACAGGTGTGGAGGGCCTGTCGCCGGGCAAGGGTCTGCCAGACGCGCCCCGCGGAACTGGCAGACCTGCATTTTTTATTCCAAGGCCGTCAGAAGTCCAGGAGGCATGCGGCAGCACATCACAAACTATTGGGTGCGTTCGTTTTCGGTATGACATAAGTCCGGGCGCAGAATACGCCATGAAGTGGCGTGATTAGTATTCCAGGGGTGGTGAATAACATGAGGCGCATGTGCGCGGCGGATAATGGCAGCTGGTCGTCGGGTCGTGCAAACATGGTGGACCTCGCCATCCACGAGGGGGGCGCGCGCGCGCAGCGCGGCGCCCTCGGCGTGAAACCGCACTCCGAGCCCAGCGAGCAAACTATACTTTAAGCCATCATTTCTAGCCTCCCGGGAACAGTCCATCGTAGCTGGCCCACTGCAGAGATCCATCGGATCGGCCATCGCAGCTCCAGTTACATTGGGTCCAGCACGGCTGAGCAGAGCATGTTTCAGAACTTCGCTGTTTTGGCTGGCCTCTTCGCAAGCAGCGTTTGGGGCGTGGCGGCGGTGGTGCGCGCGTGGGGGGGGGGGGGGGCCGCCGAAGCAGAGTGCGATCCCATTTGCGCCCCGCCGCGGCCGCCAACAGCCAATGCCTTTTGGCTGCGTATCCCATTTCACAGAGCCCACTCGCGCTCCAACCTGGGACCCGTGTTGATGGGAGACAGTGGGGCGCTAGTCGCCGCGAGCGCAGCGGGCGCTGCGGAGCCGGCGGGGCCAGGGTCAGCAACGGTGGCGCTATGGGGTGAGCAGGCGGGCCATGCCGCAGTGCAGTTGCACTTTGCAGGGGGGAAGGGGGATGCAACATGTAGCAGTTAATCATGTCTTGCATGTCTCCGTAGTCGACGGCTTTCATATTCGTCTGGGCTGTCGGGTCCTTCCTGGCAGGTGAGCGAAACCACGTTGCATTTGCAACTGGTGGAAAAACAGCGCTTTGACACAGGGACCCCTTCCCTTTGCGGCGATTTTCGCTCGCCTCGCCTGGTCGCGGCGGCGGTCGGCATCCGCCGTCTCACGACGGCCGCCGCTTGCGATCGAGACAGGGCCAGACCCCGACGGAGCGGGCCATATCCCAACGGACCAGGTCAGATCCCAACGAATCAGAAATCTGAGTTCCCAGGGATTCATCGGGATTCCCACGGGTTCGCACGAACTCTTGGAACAAAATTCTGGGATTCCCGAGCATGCCCGAAGATTTCTTGGGCTCCCGATGGGTTCTGAGGACCCAGAGGGGCTGCTAAGGACTCTTGAAGATTCTTGCGGATTCTTAAAAGGCTTCTTGGAGGAGTCCTCTGGATCTCTGCGGACTCCCGAGGGATTATTGCGGATGTCTGGGCATCCCTGAAGGATTGCAATGGCCTCCAGCCAGAGCCGCTGGTCCGGGGGGGTCCGGATTCGGTGATCTTCGCGGCTCTGTGGCCTCCTCCCTCCTCGACATGCGCAAACCATTATGAAAACGCCAGATGGGGGACCGCCCCCCCCTCCACCCCGTCCCTGGGGAGGGTCCGGAGAGGATTCCGAGGGGAGATCTGAAGGGGGGTCCCTGGGACTCCCCGAAACATTTTGGGGATGCGCAAATCATTGAGAAAACCCATATGGGGGGCCGCCCCCCCCCCCGTCCCCCGGCAGAGCCACCCCGGCGACCCCCCCCAAGCAGAGTTGAAGCTGTTGTTCTGGCTCAGACCTGAAGCCCCTGCTGAGGCTCCTGGTAGCTCACGCGCCAGATCGGCGGTTTGTTAAGAATGCATTGGGATTTCTATGGGCTCCTGAATGATTATTGCTGGAGTCCTGCTAGGGTGCCTGCTATAATCCCTGACGCTCCCAGAGGAATCCTCTGGATGATTCCCATCAGTTCCTTCGGATTCTCAAGGGTTCCCGAGGAGTCTTTGGGGTTCCTACGAATTCTTGGAAATTCCCGGGGTTTCCGTGGGTTTCCTTCGGCTCCCTGCGGGTTCCTCAGGGTCTTTGACATTGGATGAGTCTGGCTTCGTCGAACTCTCCTAGAAGGCCTATTGGAGCCTTCCTTACGTCTCCGGAGCAATCTGGCAACAGCCTTGGAGCGCCTTGAGTTTATATGGGCCCGTCTTGCCGTATTAAGAATCTCCACATCACAGGGCAGTGGCGGTGTAGAGAGCCCAGCGGCGCACGATGAAAACCAAGCGGGTTTCCTTAATGGGTACCATGTGGCTTTCGCTGCCAAGGTGATCATGCAAACAAGAACTCTGACTAGAGTTTTTTCCGCCCGTTGGGGGCTGAACCGTTGGGGCCCCCTGAGATTTGACCCCGTCGCAGTTGCGACCCCTGGGCGGGCCTGCCCGATGCCGCGGGGACCGCTGCCGCGGCGAGGGGCGGCCCGGCTCGGGCGGCCCAGCCGGCGGGCGGCACGCCGGCCGCGGACATCGGCCACACGTGCCGCAGGTTCGTGTCGCGTCGGCTGGCGGCGACCCCGCCGCCGGCCGCCGCCGCCCGCCTCGGTCCTCCTCCTCGTTCTCTTCGTGTCTGGAGGAGCGATTGGTGCAGCGACGATGCCGGGGCGGTGAGAGGTGCAATCGCTGGTTTGTGCGAGCATTTGCGCGAACTCGTGCGCAAACTTTCTGCTGGGGGGCACGAACTAATGCGATGGGCGTAAATTATTGCGTTTGAGAGACTACACGGATGCATCCACGCGCTAATATTGCGTCCAAGCCGCAAATTACTGCATCCGTGCAACAGCTACTGCAATTACTGCCGCACCTACTTTGGCCCCCCCATCTGTGCTACCCCTTCTAGTCCAGCTTCAGTCCCTGTCCTCCTCCTCTTCCTCCTCCTCCTTCTCCTCGTCGTCGTCCTCGTCATCCTCTTCGCCGTCGTCGTCGTTTCTGCCCCAGGTCTGACATCGTTTCACACCACCGCCACCGGCAGTGTACGGCAGGTTCGCGTCGCGTCGATCGGCGGCGAACTTGCCGCCGGCGTTCAACGTTGGACGCCGCCGGCGACCCAGAATCGGTCGATGTTGAACAATCTGACGCTTCAGAAACTCAAGCAATGGCGAAGCGTCCTGGCGTGCCTATAGTCCTACCAGACAATGTTCTAAGAACCTTGTGTGGTTCCCACGAAATTTTCTTAGAACATTTCTGGCTGGGGCTGTCTTGTTTTATCACATCGGGATCATGTTCTAAGAACATTGCTTGGTTCTGAGAACATGTTTGGATTATAAGAGCATTTCGTGGTAGGACTATAGGAATACCAGGACGGTCGGTCCCTTCCCAAGAAACGGACGATCAAGGTTGAACGGTCCCCGCAGTGTCAGGAACCAGTAAAAGGGTCGACACGACGCAATTTGTTGTATAAGAAAGGGTGTCCTTTCGCTGGAGTGACCTCTGGTGAGGGCACGCCGGGCCCCCCCAGATTGCCGAATGCGTTCCGATAGCTGCGGTTTGCGTTCGGTAGCAAATCATGGGAGCCCTGTGTCCTCGTAATTCCGTGCTTCGAGTGCACTAGCGAGCGCTGGCGTTTGGTAATCCATGACTAACGCCGATGATGTGGCTTCGATTAGCGTCGATTTAGCGCCGAGTCGATTCGCAGGAGCCAAGTTAAGATGGTACGGGAGGCTCCCATGAGTTGCCGCAAACGCTTGCGCACTCAGGCTCGGCATCCCCGCGGCCCCCGGAAGTCGTGCAGCAATCGGCGGCGAGCCTGAGGAGGAGCAGAGAGGGGGCGGGCCTTCTCAGAAGGTGGCGGGGCGACTCAGAAGGCCAGGGGGCTTTGAGAAGCCCCGCCGCCTTCTGAGAGGGACTCCTCCCTCTCACTTCCCCCCCTCGCTCGCCGCCGAGGCCAGGGCCACTCCCACGCGTGGCCGAGGCCAGGGGGCGCGGCGCGGCGAGGCCCGCGCAGGAGGGCACCGCCTCCTGCTCGCCTCGGGGCAGCGGCAGCGGCATCGCCTGCCGATCGCGCGGCCGCAAACAACTCGGGCGGGTGATCAGGGGGGGGGGGACCTGCACTGGGGGCGAAGCAGAGGGGCCCTGAGGGGGCCCCTTTGGGGCCCCTGCTGGCTCGAAAAGGGGCCCCGGAGGGCCTCTTTGGGGCCCTTCTCTTCACCCCATTTACCACCCGCCCGGGCCCTTCTCTTCACCCCCATTTTAAGTCACACCCCATTACCACCCGCCCGAACAAGAGGAGGGGAGGAGACTGGAGGGCTGGGGGTCTGAGGTGGCTCAGCACTGGTTCCGGCAGGCAGGAATGGGGGCAGGTTCCAGGTTCTGGATTCGGGAAGGTGTTTGCGCTTTTTCGATGTACCGTCAGAACGGGTCCAGGGAGAACAACTGCACTATCAGTTCAGACCCCCAGGCCTTCTCCAAGGAGGAGACATGTGGGGTGCCGGAGATGCGAGGACAAGCAGCAGTGAGGGGAGGAGGGAGGAGGAGCGGGAGGGAGGAGGAGGAAGAGGAGAAGGAGGAGGGAAGGGGGAGGAAGCAGCAAAAGAGGAGGGAAGTAGAAGGCAGAGAGAGGGGAAGCAGAAGAAAGGGGGGATGAGCAGTGGGAGTAGAAGTAGGAGTAGGAGGAGGAGTAGAAGGAGGTGGAGGAGGAGAAGGGGCGTGGAGTAGTAGTAGTAGTAGTAGTAGTAGTAGTAGTAGTAGTAGTAGTAGTAGTAGTAGTAGTAGTAGTAGCAGCAGTAGCAGTAGCAGTAGCAGTAGCAGTAGCAGTAGCAGTAGCAGTAGCAGTAGCAGTAGCAGTCACAGTAGCAGTAGCAGTAGCAGTAGCAGTAGCAGTAGCAGTAGCAGTAGCAGTTGTAGCAGTAGCAGTTGTAGCAGCAGTAGTAGTAGCAGCAGTAGTAGTAGTAGTAGTAGTAGCAGTAGTAGTAGTAGTAGTAGTAGTCGTAGTCGTAGTCGTAGTAGTCGTAGTAGTCGTAGTAGTCGTAGTAGTCGTAGTAGTCGTAGTCAGTAGTTGTAGTAGTAGTAGTAGTCGTAGTAGTCGTAGTAGTCGTACGTAGTAGTCGTAGTAGTCGTAGTCGTAGTAGTAGTAGTCGTAGTAGTCGTAGTAGTCGTAGTAGTCGAGTAGTCGTAAAGTCGTTAAGTAGTAGTAGTAGTAGTAGTAGTAGTAAGTAGTCGTAGTAGTAGTATTAGTATTAGTAGTAACAGCATTAGTAGTAGTAGTAGTAGTAGTAGTAGTAGTAGTAGTAGTAGTAGTAGTAGTAGTAGTAGTAGTAGTAGTAGTAGTAGTAGTAGTAGTAGTAAGTAGTAGTAAGTAGTAGTAAGTAGTAGTAAGTAGTAGTAAGTAGTAGTAAGTAGTAGTAGTAGTAGTAGTAGTAGTAGTAGTAGTAGTAGTAGTAAGTCGTAGTAGTAGTAGTAGTAGTAGTAGTAGTAGTAGTAGTAGTAAGAATAGTAGTAGTAGTAGCAGTAGTAGTAGTAGAAGTAGCAGTAGTAGTAGTAGTTAATACTAATGATAGTAGTTGGAGGAGGGGTGGAGGAGGAGGAGGAGGAAAGAGGAGAGGAGGAGGAGGAGGGAGGAGGAGGAGGAGGATGAGGGAGGAGGAGGAGGGAGGAGGAATACCAGGGGGGAGGAGGGAGGAGGAGGAGGAGGAGGAGGAGGAGAGGAGGACGGAGGCGAGGAGGAGGAGGAGGGAGGGGGCGGGGGAAGGGGACAGGGGAGGGGGAGGGGAGGGGGAGGGGAGGGGGAAGAAGAGGAGGGAAACACTTGAGGATCGGGAGGATGGGGTGGAGGAGGAGGAGGAGGAGGAGGAGGAGGAGGAGGAGGGCGGACGAGCAGGAGGAGGAGGAGGAGACGGATAAGTAGAACAAGCAGTAGCAGACTTTAAATATTTTTGGAGGGGACCTGAGGCGGCAAGAGTCTTGAAGAGTGTTTCAGCAGCTCCAACGGCTTGCGGCTGGGTGTTCTGACGCCTCGACGTCTCCGCTCTCCCGCTCGCACAAGAGGCGAGAGGAGATGGATGACATACATGCGTATATAGCTGGGATCTCTAGAGGGAGCGGTCGATATGTAGGGAAACTTGTGTTGTTTATTATGTATCACATCAAAGAGAGGCCAGATAGACACACAGGAGATGAGACCGCATTGGGCCGCTGCAAGGCTTCCTCTGAGACGTCTTGGGGCTCTGGAGCTCGCCGAGGTGGCTGCTGGGCACGCGGCTGGGGCTTGGTGTCGTTCCCCTCGCGGCCGGAGGCGCTCCCAGAGCATACCGTTGTTGGCGCTGCGGCGCCGTTCTTACACCTGCTGCGCCCGCTCGGCCTGGCACTGCGAGTGCGAATCGGGCTGCTCAGCGCGGTGGCAGGTGCCATAGGGCTCCGCTCGAGATGGCTGAGGCCGCCGAGGCCTCGATTGGCTCTCCATTGGCTCCTCGGGTGCCTCCTCAAAGCGACACCCCTCCGCCCCGGCCGCCCCCTCGTCGCTCGTCGCCGTTGTATGCCGTCTCGCCGCCGGCGCTCGTCTTCGTCGCTGCCGCCGTCGCCGGCCAAACGTCCCCCAGGGACAGACGTACCCTGGAGAGTGACTAGAACCGTGGCCGCTGTGACACCTTACAGGGGGCTACGCCGTCCTGGGGGTACGTCTGGGCATTCCCAATGCGTCTTTCCTTTTCTGCCTGGGCCTGGTGGCCCTCCAAGAGCGCGCGCGCGCGAGGCCACCCTGGAATCCTGGAGTCCTGGCTCCCTCTCGCCCTGAGCTGCCAGGTGGTGCCAGGAGCGGCGGCCCAGGCTCGAGGCGGTCCCAGCTCGCCCAGGCAGGCGCAGGAGGCTGCCAGAACACTTCTCGCGCGGCCCCGGGAGCCTCCCGAGAGCCCCAGAGGCCCCCGAACTGTGCGAGGCAGGCGCCCCTTGGGCCAGGACCGCTCCCCAGCAGCACCCGACTTGACCCGGCCGCTCCCTCCCCGCCCGCCCCGCCGCTGGCCGCTGCCGGCCCCCCGCCAGGTGGCCTGGCTGCTCAGCCTGCAGTCCGGGGACGCCCCGCCGGCCGAGGCTACAGGCCGGCGCGCCCCGCGGCGCACGCCTCCCGCCCTGGCCCACCTTCGACTGCCCTCGAGCGCTCCGTGGTCGGTGTCACCCAGGCGTGCGAAGTCTAACCACGTGCGCGTCGCCCCCGGAGGGGCGGCCCGCGCGCTCAGAGATCTTGCAGTGTAGTCTCCGTGGCGGGGGCTTTCTGGCCGTGCCGCTCGGGAAAGGATATGCTACAAGGCAGCTGTCTCGTATGGTCGGCGAGGAGGGCACAACTGGTATGCCTTTGTGCGTCCCACGTCGGGTGCCGAGAGCGGCCCGTCCACCAGGGTCTCAGCGGCATCATCCAGTCGGGCACGGCGTAATGGGGCCTTCTGGGGCGCTTTTGTGCCCTGCGGGGGCCCTCAGGGGCCCTTTGTGCTTTGAAGGGGCCCTACAGGTGCCCTCTGGAGCCAGAATTGGGCACCAGAGGTGTACGTTTCTCCCCACCCACCCACCCCTCCCATTTCTCGCCACCCCCACGTTTCGCCCTCCCCCTTCAGCAATGCCCAGCTGGTATCGCAGGATTTGTTGCACGAGTGCGGGATCCCATTGCCTCACTCTTGCCCCCAGGGCTCCCGGCCGCCCAGATGCCGGGGGGGCGTCCACGGGCGGGGGGCGGGGACCAATTCTTTGTGTGTGGTGTGTGCTGTGTGCTGTCGCTCCTCGCTCCTCACTTCCCTGTCCGCTTCGCTGGGTCCCCCTTGCCCTCGTCTTGCTGGCCCCTCGCCTCGTCGTCCCGCTCGTCCGGCTTGTGAGCCCGGCGACATTTCGTTGCTTTGCCGCGGGACTTCTGGACGCCCTGTGGCGTGGCCCCGGCCGCGACGCCGACAAAAGTGTGTGTGTGTGTGAGGGAGGGAGGGAGGGAGGGAGGGAGGGAGGGAGTGTGTGTGTGTGTGTGTGTGTGGATATTCTGGCCTCGGGCTTTTGGTGCCCGCCCTGGACCGATGCTGCTGCCTCTCTCGCTCTCGATGCGCGTCTCGTGCGCAGCCAGCTGCGTCGCCGAGCAGTGCCCCGTCGTGGGTCGCCCCCGAACTGTCTGTTCCCATGCCTCTTCGGGCCCCGACGCTTGTCGTGGCGCAAGTCCTTCAAGAACCTCGCGAACGCGTTTGCGTCGTCGGGGCGGTCTAAGCTAGATCAGGCATGCAGCGCGCTGGTGCGACCGATGGATGTTCGACTCTGCCGTCGGCGTCACGCAGGCCCGGGGTGTCTCCTGCCGTCGTCGGATGGGCCTCTCCCTCCTTCGGCCTGGGCGAGGGGGGGGCTCGGCGCGGCGCGATCCTTCGCGCGGGCTTGCAAGCCCCCCGCGGACAGGTGGCTCCAGAGGCTCCAGGGGCATGGCTAGGAGGGGGCGTGGCCTGGGTTCAACAAAAATGATGAATTGCCGGAGGAGATCATCGCGGGCCCCCCTTTGGGGCCTGATCCTTCCCAGGGGCCCCCCAGCGCCGACGATGGGATGTTGGCGCAGGAGCTGGTCGACATTGGCTCGGGAGGAACTCGGGCAAACGCGCGGCTCTGGTGGAGGTGCCTCCCTAGCTACCGCAGACGCTCTGCCGCCGAGCCTCGGGACATGGGCGCGCGCGCAATTGGCGAGGCCCGCCGCTCGCGCCCGCGCTGACCCCCCGCTCAGTCTTTCGGCGCGGAACTCACGAAGCGAGCGAAGGCCACGAAGATGGCGCAGCTCTGTCCGCGGCACTCCTTGCGTCCAAAAGGCATTGTTTCACCAGCGGAAGAAATGCGGCTTGCTACGCCGCGTCATCAACACAGCAATGTCAGGAGTTGGAGCGTGCATCCCGACTGCTTCGCAGATCCGCGCCCTAAGATGGCGGCGGCGGGACTTGCTCGTCGAGCTGGCGGTGGCCGGCGCGGGGGGGGGGGCAGGGCGGGGGGCGCGACGACGGAGGTTTTGGGATAGTGGGGGCCGGCGCCGATAGAGCGCGAGCTCCGAGTTCGACGGCCCCGACGTCTCCAGAAGCGCGCGCGCTGACGAGGCTCCCGCGATCAAATGATCGCCGCCGTCCGTTTTCGGGAAAATGCACCTCCAGGGCGAGGGGGCATCTGGTCGAAAATGGCCCTCATCCCCGGGAGCCAATCCGCGGGGTGAGCAGTTGCGCGATGATTTTAAAGTCCCTGCCAGATGGAGGGCCGTTGCGCGGGTCGCTCCCGGCCCAGGTACTCACTCACTCACTCATGCCATACGCCGGAGCGCGTGGGCGAAAGAAGACAAGACAAGGCCAGCCGATTCTCACCGCTTTGCGGGAGCGGCGGCACTACGGCGGTCGCATAAAACACAACGTGCGCGGCAGCAGGAGGAGGAGGAGGAGGAGGAGCAGAAGGAAAGAGGGACGACAAACGGCCGGCGAATGATACGGACTTCGCTTGGAACGTATCCGGCCGAAGGCTGCAGAAAGGACGCCAAGGTACCGGGCATCACATGTAAGGTATGTACAAGCTACATAATGCTACTGGCGATCGGGTTCATCATCATGGTGTGCAATGTGTTTAGAAATACTTCGCCATTCGATGGGGTTCTGCAGGCGCTGCGCCCAAGTATGTTCCGGGCCAAGATGAGCAACCAAAGCCTTGTGTAGGCATTTCGCCCATTCGTGTTTGGGCCTGCCTCTCCTTCTCGGGCATGCATCCACGGCTGAAAGAACAGTGCCGGGCTGAAAAGTAAGTTGCCGAAGAAAGTCTGCATCTGGAGCCCGGCAAATTTTGCCAAATAGTAATATTTGTTGTTGAAGAAGTTGCGCGCTGTACTGCTTGTTGCCAGCTTGTTCCAGAACTTTGCTATTCGGCACTCGCGTAATAAAGGCGGGAGGTATATTTAGTATTCGTTGCAGGCATCTTGCTTGAAATCCGTCCAGCCTTCGCCTTTCTGCTTTGTTTAACCACGCCGTGTTTAGTGAGTACATGATTTTGGATGTGACCAGTGCTTGGAATAGATCCAGTTTTCGCTGGTTGCTCAAAGCAGTGTGTTTCCATGCTCTGTCATATTTGGAAAATTCGGCCCAAGCTGCCCCTATTCTTTTGTTTAGCTCGGTACCCAACTGTCTATTATTGTACAAAGTAGCACCCAAATATGTCATGCTTCGTTTTTCGATAATGAGTTGCCCCGCCGGCGTCCTCAACGTCACGTCGTTGTTTATCTTGATCATCTGGAATTTGTCCCAGTGCAGCTCCATTCCAACCCGCACCCCCGCCAAAGCGATGTTGTCTAGGAGGTTTTGTAAGCTGGCTTGGCTTCTTCCGATAAGCAGCGTGTCGTCGGCATACAGCAGCACCGAAAGACTTCCAGAGACCATATCGAACTTGTCATTGTCGCTCAGGTTGTTCACGGCTTCTCGCAGGACCACAGTCATCAACATGACGAAAAGAAAAGGCGACAACGGACACCCCTGTGATATTCCAGACATTTGTTTTCTTTCAGAAGATTTGATGGCCCCGTCGGCTACGCAAAATCGCCTGGCCTCATAAATATTTCCAATCAGCGTGAGCATGTTCAGAGGTACCCCAAAGCGGCCCAGAGCTGTCAACAATGCTTCGACGTTTATGGAATCAAATGCATTTTTCCAGGCCAGGGCAACAAATGTAGTCCCACCATCTTTCCTGGCGTGCGCGAGCTCGATATGACGGCGTACTGCGTGATCGGCGTCTGTTGTACCACGCCCACGGCGGAACCCGCATTGAGTTTGGGTCAGCCGGTCTTCTGCCCCTGCCTGTTGTAGTCGTTGTAGTAGGAGGTTGGCCAGGAGTTTGTACGCCACGCATAGTAAACTAATTGGCCGGTAATTTTCACACATGTGGATAGGGCCCTTGTTCTTGTAGATTGTGCTCACAGTGGCATGCCGCCATACTTCGGGAACTCTGTGCTCCGCCCATGTTGAATTGCATAATTCTGTAACCCACTTTAGCCCGCCAGGTGTTTGTGATATGGCTTTCCAATATTCTGCGGGAATGTCGTCCGGTCCTGCTGCCTTTCCCCATTTGAGTTTCCGCACTGCTTTCCCCACTTCCTGCACGGTGAAAGCCGACTCGTCGACGGGAAGTGGCGGTCCCAAGGCCTCGTTGTCAACCAAATTTGCCGGCCGTACTTTCCATTGCATTTGCTCCAAATAAGTTGCCATTGTATCTGCGCGCTCATGGCTTGCCACCAATTGCCCCTGTAAGTTTTGAAGCTTGCCCTGCTTATGTTGTCGTGGTCGGCAAAATCTCCGAATATCGTCCCAGCGCCCCGATGCTTTGTTTGAGTCCATCCACTCTGTCTTATCGATTTTGCAAGATCGCCTTACTTCTTTCAGCAAGCGTCGCTCTTCTTGACGATTGTTACTGGCACGAGCTTCGCTTCTTTGTTGTATCAGTGCCAATGTGCGTTGAGATACCCATGGCCGTTTTACTTCTTCCTGGCGGCGTGGTAAAACAGTGGCGGCTGCTAGCGCTGCATGTGCACCCTGCTCCCACAAAGCGTCCACGTTCTGGGGACTCGCGTGGCCAACAATCTCGTCCAGAAATGCTTCTGCATACATTAATTGCACTGCGGGGTCTCGAAGCAGATCTCTGTCTCTAGGCGGTTTGCGCGGCAATGGATCGCCATGCTGAGCGTGCTGAATGTCCACTGTCATCAAGTAGTGGTCCGTGGCCAGTGCTGCGCCGCGGTGTGTTTTCAAACTACGTATTTGGGCCAAGGTGGGAGCATCGCACATGATGTAATCCAAAATGTTGCACTTGTCCTCGGTAATAGGCCCCAGTGGTTTGGCGCCCGCCTCCATGAAGGTAACGGTGTCTTCCAGAGGCCGCTCAAAATAGGTATTTGCCAATCTTAGTTCGAGGCCAAAGCAAAACTCCATGAGCAAATCTCGATTGGGAACTTCGACTTGATGTAAGGCCCGCCTACCCCAAGTGAATGGCCCTATTGTCGTCGATTCCCCAGCATCTGCATGCCCAACTCGTGCATTCACGTCCCCCATGATAAGCTTGCCGGCTGTGGCTGAGCACGTCCGGAACTCGGTGTCCAGAGTATTCCAAAATATGCGTCTCTTTGGCAAGGGCTTCAAGTTGTGGGGTGCATACACGCCGAAGATCCCGAATATACGAATACCAACTTTGATGTTCAATTGTATGATCCTTTCCGAGATCTGTTTGCAAGATCGTACCAGAGGCACGTGACTGGGAGAGATGATGAAGCCAATTCTAGACGCTTCGCGTATCCCCACCAGCCCGTCCAGAAACGACGCCCAGGCGAGTAGAGGGTCGTCCTGAGGGGCTTTTCGGCGTCTTGGGTGCCTCGGGGGGGCCTCTGTGGGCCGTTCGGGATCCTCTTTGGGGCCTCCTGGGGGCCTCTTGGGGCCTCTTGGGGCCATCTTGGGGCCTTTGGGGGCCTCCTGGGCGCTTCTTGGGGCCTCCTGGGCGCTTCTTGGGTGCCTCTGGGGGGTCTCTTGGGGCCTCTTGGGGGTCTCTTGGGGGCCTCCTGGGGGCCTCTTGGGGGGCCTCGGAGCCATCTTGGAGGAGATCGATCAACGAAGGGGGGTTCCCTAATTACAGCCCCCCCCTCAGGAGCCACGATCCTCGTGAGGGGTGTCGAATTTTAGCCCTCCCAGGGGTCGATCTTGGGCGCTCCAACGCGCCGCGGAACCCCCTGTCCAGGTCAGTGGGGAGGGGGTAGGGGGAGGGGTAAACCCCTCCCCGAAGGGGAAGAAGGAGGGGTGGAAGAGGAAACGCTCTAAACCACCGACGCCCAGAGGGCTGGTGGGACTCCAGACCAAGATGTTGCATCTGTATCTTCTCCAGAAAGAATGATGCGGCTGCCACTGTTCTCATCTACGTAGTCTTCTGCTTTTGTTTTCCGTGTTTCCTGCATGCAAAGAATATGTATGTTGTATGTCTCCATGTGTTTTTTGTTATTTCCAAAACCTTTTCCTGTGTCAAACCACGTACATTCCACGTAGCGCACCGTAGTCCAGAGTGGTGTTCATGAGGATGCGGCCCAACAGGATGGATGGTATCTTTGCCCATTCTGCCCGCGGGGGAAATCGGATGTGGAGAAATCCAAGGGTCAGCGGACCCCGAAGGTGAAACAGCCCGGCGCCCTTGGCACCTTCAATTCTTAGGTTTCCTTTTTCCGGCCCCTTTGGCCGCGTTGGCCGCGCTCGCCTCCAAACGATCAGAAGCTTTCTTTTGCAGTTCTTGCCAGTCTGGGGATGTTTGAAGATCTTCCCATGCCTCCCATTCGGTATCTAACCATTCCAAGTTTAGCTTATAGTTGATAGCGTGCATTTTAAGTATCTGTTTTCCCCCAGCTTTGAGGACGCCAGTGTCCCCGTCGACCTTGACATACTTCTTGTTGAAGCCCCACTGCGTGAGAAGGTAACGAAGGCCTAATAACAATGAAGTGGTAGTCCTCTCCTCAATAGGAGCGTCCACGTTGCACCATACCACCATACCCGGCGGGATCCTTGCCTTGGGTGTTGTCGTCCACACGCTTCCTGAAGAATAGGCAAGGCTTGTTGGGATGGTTCTACAGACGACAGTTCGACGAATAACATGCCCTTGAAACTTTCTTCAGGGGGGCCTTTTTATAGATCTTCGAAGGGCTTGTGCATCCAGCGTCTTCCAATATCTTTGATACCCACGTTTCCGCATCGTCGAGCGTATCTTGTGGTAGCCCTCCAAGTACGAGTGTCGATATGGTATGTGCCCCTGTCGCCGAAGATGCCCCAGTAGATCTCGGTGTGGTACTTGTTTTCAGCGCTGCCATTTCTTTCCGAATCTCCTCGATGCGGCCGTCAATGTGATCATGTATATGTTCAATATCATCTTCCATGTTTGTGATACGGATATTGTTCTCCTCCACGTTTGCCTTCATGGTCGTTTTGAGATGGCGGATGTCGGTATTGACAGTTTCTTGAAGATGTTTGAACTCGTTCCCAAGACTCCGGACTGCCCGCATCGTGGGATCAAGGTGTTTCTTGAACATTTTCCGCATGGCTTTCATCGTGATCGGCTTGTCTTCCTCCAAGTCGTCGTCGTCGTCGTTTTCGGCGCCAATGTTGAGCGACCCGGTTCCTGTAGACGCGGCGCCGCGGGGAAATTGTAGGTGTTGGGGCTGTAGATCATGAACTTCACCTTGAACTGCTTCGTCCTCCATGGCCGCGGCAGGACTTCCAAGCCGTGCTTGTTTGAGTGCACTTCTAGGCGGCGGTGTGGCAAGAGCATGTACCTCGGGACGTTCCGGACGTTTAGGCCGTGCTCCAGCTGCTTGTTGAACACCATCAGATGGCGGCTGTAAAACATCTTTTATTGGCGTGCCGGGCTTGCGAGTTGACATCGTAGAAGATGGTGTAAGAGGATAATCCCGGACACGGGTGTGGATGAGACCGGACACGGGTGTGGGAGGTTGATCTTGGTGTTGCCCCTCGAGCCTTGAGCCTTGAGCCATTTAATGCGGGTGGATGTCGGAGCTTTTTGGAGTTAGCACTTCGATGTCGAGGTGGCCCCGCCTGGGATTCAGTTGGGGTGATGTTGTTCTGGAAGAAGCCGCTCTCGCCGCTGCGCTGTCGCGCGCCTGCCTTTGCGCGAGGGGCGATGGGCCCTGCGGGGCCGCGCTTGCATCCAGAAAGGGACTCGTGAATCACTTTCGCCATATACACGGCGCTCTGAAGGCGTCGCAGGTTCTCGCGGCAACTACAGTCGGTCCAGATTAGCAGGTCGACCCTGCTAAATCAAGGGTACCCTTATGTCCTGTGTCTCGCGACCCATGCTTCCTACACTCCTGCGGCAATGTGGCCCTCGGAAGGGTCTTGTGTCCTCTCGGAGGCAGCGCGAAAAACGCCTTCGCGGCGCCCTCCTGAACGGGCGATGCCTGGCGTTCGGGCCCCTGGTTCGACCCCATCGCATCCGACGTGGCCTGTGTGGCTCGGAGTGTTCCTCACCGCGCGCGCGGCCCCTGTGTCGCGCCCGACGTTCACTCCGAGGACTAGAGCGGGGGCCTCGCGCCGGGCGACAGGCCCGCGCGGGCCGCTGGAGCGCGCGGCGCCGCGCGCGCGGCCGATGGGGGGCCGGCCCCAAGGACTGCCAGGATGGCGGAGAGCAGCAGAGGAGGCGCTGGCCCCGGGCGTCGGGCCATGGCTGAGGATGGCCCCTTGGGGGCCACGACGAGGCTAAGCTTGAGCAGCGCGCAATGCACCGCTGCGCTCGAGAGCGACGCGATACAGACATGTCTTACTCCCAGGCCAGTTCCTCGCGCGCGCGGGGGTCGCAGCCAGCCAGCGGCGCGCGAAGGCTGTGGCGCGGCTGCAGGCGCAAGAAGTCCGACGACAGCGTGGACCTCGGAGCCATGGGCCCACCGCGCACCCGGGCGCCCCACGTGGTCATGGGCGCGGCGAGGAAGTCCGCGGCGGAGAATGGCGACGGATCGGGGGAGGGCCCTACGACCGAGTTCTGGCACAAGGGGCACCCAGCAGAAGCAGCCGAGCAGACGTCGCGGAGTGCGTGGCGCACTCCTCGGCCCGGCAGCTGAGGGGGGGATTGCGGCGAGAAGACGGAGAGCAAGGTCGAGCTGCGGATCTCCACTCGCCCCACCCCTGCGGGCACCCAGCTCAAAGCCGCCCTCGCCGCCGATTCTAGCTGGGATCTGCCGCCGGCGCCTCGCGGGGTCGGCCCCGCGGGGCGCGTTCGAGATGCGGGTCCCGGCGGTCTCGGGCGGGGCGAAACGGTGGAGCGAGGCGCGCAGGCACTGAAAGAGGGCGCCGGGGTCTCGGAGGTTGCAGGGGAGAGTCAATCATTCAGCAGTGCTATCAGAATTCAACCCTCACAGTTTGATTATTTTGAGCTGATGAAGCCTCTTGGTTCGAATCGGCAAAGGCCGCCTGTCACTGTTCATGATGATGTTTGTGATCGCCCGACTCCGCTTGGCCGAGTCCTCGGGATGGCGATTGCGAGATGTTGATTGTGAACGCCCGACTCCACCATGTCAGGCGTCTGCGACGGGGAATTCACCAGTCCAGTTCCACGATGAGGGCTTTGATAATCTAGCGCCTCTGCCGCCGTGCCAAGTTTCTGAGACGGAGAGTTCACTGGACCATGAGGGAGGCGGGGATCGTTGTCAGTTGGATGTTAGGGGTGGGTGTTGCTCCTCACTCGAGCTATTGGCTACTGAGGTCTCAGAGTTTGGATGGCTGAGGCCGCCCGAGGACGGACGCGCAAATCAACGCTCGGGCGAGGTTTGGGTGAAAGCTGAAGTGGAGGGGTCCTCTGTTCACAGCTAAAGTGGATGTTGTTTCACAGTTCGGGTTCCCCGCAGCGATCCGGCACAGTGTGTGTTTCCGTCTCATCGCGGAGCTTCGGGGGAGGTGTGCGCCTTTCCTCGTCGTCCTCGCCCTCGTCCCTGATCCCGCAGCCTCGCTTCCTACTTCCCCGTTTCGTTCCGCTTCGGTTGCGTCCGAAAGGGGCACGCCCCCGCGCACACCCACGCGCGCGAACCGCACCAGGATGCCAGCGGCGCACGCGCCCTAGAGGCTTCAGGCCACGGCTCATGCTGCCAATGCACCACTGCCCACTGCGCGTTGCTCTCGCAACCGCCGATCCCCACATTGTAGGTGTCGCCTCCCGCCTCGCCCGTCGCAGCGCTAAGGACCGCTGCCGCCGCTCATCCGTCCCGCACGCCCTGGTCCTCCCCCACCACTCCCTCCCTCCCCTCTCCCCGTCCCCGCTCCCCCATCCTCCCTCCCCGCTCCCCCCCGCGCCAGGCCCTGGCGCCGTCCTCAGCGCAGCGGCCGCGAGGGATGCGCGGCTCCCCGCGGTTCCCGACGAGGGCGTCGCGCTGCGGGGCTCCGCGCAGCCAGGCCGAACCCCCTGGCCGAGAGCCGACGCTTGCTCTCGTGCCGCGCCCAATCCTTCTCGTCCATATTTTTCGTCCTCCTCTCTGGGGGGGTGAGGACGAAGATGGGGTCTCCGTCGCTTCTCGTCCCGCTCCTCCGCTCCATTTGCGAGGGCGCCCTTCGTCGCTCTTCGTCCCGCTCCTCCCCTTTCCTCGTCCTCCTCTCCAGGGGCGAGGGAGGGGAGGAGGAGGGGGAATTCCTGGACAAGTTCTCGTGTATAGGTAGTTTGTAGGCCTTGGCTGGCAGACCTGCCCCTGGGAGCGGACGCTGTTGCAGACAGCCGTCCACTATTGAGGGAACCGTCCCGTTCGAGGGACGGTGGGGGTTGGAGCCATCTGGGGCCGGAGGTGGCCCAGTACTTGTTCCACACAACCGAAAAAGCGAGCAGGTTCGAGGTTCTAGGGTTCGGGACGTTTTTGTTTGACTTTTTCGGCCTCCGGAAGCCGTTGTCGAACCCAGGGGCGAGCAAAAATTGATGCGGGGTGAAAAACGGCACAGGCTGGACATTGGGAAGTGCCTCCTGTGTGGTTCTTGGAAATGTCAGGGCAGTTTTCCCCCGTTTTCGTTTTGCAGTTTTTCTTGAGTTCTGGCGCATTAGTATGTTAGTCTTAATCGTAGTATCATTGTTTATTAGTATTGCTGGTACTACTATTATGTTTATGTTTAGTCGTGTTGTTATTAGTAATTTGATATTAAGTGTCAGCATTAGCATGCTTTAAAAAAACTATTATTAATCATAATAATATTATTATTATTAGTAATATTATTTTGTTATTATTATTGTTATTATTATTGTTATTGTTATTATTATTATCATTATTATTATTGTTATTATTATTTATTATTATTATTATAGAATTTAATCGGATCTGGCTTCACCCTTCCTGGCCGATTTTCTGGGCCTCCATCGGCCGCCTCCAAGGTGGGGGCGTCTGCCGGCTGTGCGCCCGCGGGGCAGACCGCTGCGAGTCCAGCGGGAGGGGGAGGAGGAGGAGGGGGATGCGAGGAGGGTGGGGAGGAGGAGGAGGAGGAGGAGGAGATGGGGTCGACGGATCGCGCGGCATCGCCGATGCATCGGCGATGCGGCTCGATGTGGTGCAATCTTCCGACCCGACCTACTCGGACTCCATTTGGGAGGCCTCTTATGATCGATGGGGCGGATCACCAAGGACGCGTCTGAGGCCACCAAACACGCCTTCGTGTAAGAGGGAAATCTTGAGGGGACCGCAGCGGCTGCGGCGGGCAGGAGGTTGGGGAGGCCTCAGGAAAGCACCGACACCGTGAACTTTGGGGGCCTGTTTGACAAGGGCGCGGGGATGGACCAAGCCTCCACCCTCCCTTCTGACGGGCCCACAGCCCCCTGCCGATCTTCTCGATCGCCGTGAGTTGGCTGCGCCTCCAATTCGGATTATCTGACTGAGAGAGAGAGAGAGAGAGAGAGAGAGATAGAGAGAGAGAGAGAGAGAAAGAGAGAGAGAGAGAGAACACAAACAAACATAATAAAGGCATCCATATAGCAACAACAACACAACAAACACAAGAGGGAAAGAGGGAAAGAGAGAGAGAGAGAGCACAAAACAAAACAAATGGGAGACAGGGGGAGCGGGGGCGGGGCGAGGAGGACGGGCTCGTGGGGGAGCGGGGAAGTTCTGGGGGATACTTAGATGATTCCAAGAGGGTCTGATGACTCTGGGTGGATTCGGTGGGGCTCTGAGCGTTTGGGGGAAGAGGAGACGGAGGAGGGGGAGGAGAGGGAGGCTAGAGCCCCCTACCCCCGCCCTTGTTTATGCTGCTCCTCTCTTTTCCTTGCTTGCCCGCCCACCCACGACTCACTTTAAGCGGATGATGGCCAGGAGAGCGGGGTTTGATGTGTGTTGGGGCGCCCTCGGACACAATACAGTCTTCTCCATGCCCCGGGTTCCGGGATCTCTTGCGTCTTTGGCGCTCTTCTCGGGGAACTCGGGGGCCGTCTGCTTCGGCGGCGAGCGGCGCCGAAAATATCCAGCTTCAGAGGGGGGCCATCTATCGAGCCTCTCTTCGCTCTTGCGCTGGATCCGCGCGCGCGATTACTGGCGTCTAGACTTCCGCGGCAGATCTTGAGTCGCGCGGGTGATCTTTCGTTTGGGCTTCGGAATGCGGTCCTAGAGCTGCCCCCGATTACCCCTGCCCCAGATCTTCGAATATGGTCTTTGGCTTGGGCTTAGGCAATCTCGGGAAATACGCGTCGGTTCACTGCGGTCTTACCCTGTCTCCCAGAACGAGGCGGCGCGCGCGGGGCGTTCAATTGAATGTCTTGGGGGCGCGGAGCTGAGAACATCCGACTATTTCGTCGCGAGGCAGTGGGACATTCATGTCTGGCCCGACGGATGCGACGCCGTTTGGAATGCTGGCCCTCAGAAGCGCCGGCGGCGCTGCGTCGAGATTCGAGGGCATCGTCTCGGATTTGCTAGGTCCATCCGCACACATGTTGTGTTCGCCGTCTCCTCTCTCCGTTCTTTGATGCAGTTCTGCCCCGTCTCGACGGAGGTGGCAGGGGTGGGCGGCGGGAAGCGACAGAAATCGATGGCGGGCCCAGGGGGGTTCATTAATTCGCGCAATGCGGGCGCGGCTCTGCGACCTAGGATTCGGGGCTGATTTCCCTGACCTTGGATATTTTGGAGTTGCGACTCAGGTTCGTTTTGCGCGCCACTCTGCCTCCGCCTCGAAAGTCTGCTGTCTCCGCTGGGGTCGGGTTTCGCATGGTGAATGTAACCCTGGGCGCGCGCGGCCTCCATGGTGGCATCATTCTGTCGCGCGTTGAATTGTCGCAACTCGGCAGTCTAGCATTCTCGGCGCGACTGTCCAACGGGCGGGCTGGCCCCAGAAGACGTTGCCTCGTCGCCCGAGGATGCGGGCCCCCCTGTCTCCCTGATCAGATGTCTCCTGATGCGCGTCGCCTGTTGGCTTCCCAGGGCGCGCGCCTCTCCAGTTTCAGGGGTCGTGCGGGCAGCCCGTGAAGTGCCAGCCAAGCGTAGCTGCTGTTATTTGAGGCTGGCTGTTCCCCGTATTATTTAGGGGAACAAGAAGTGGCATAAACATAAAAACTCGGAGGTCCGCGCGGACCTCAGAGTTTTTATGCTTATGTCCCTTTTTGTTATCCTATTATTGCTCGAGGTGTTTGCGCCGGTGCTCGCTTTCACCGCGGTCTTGTCAGATGCTGCTGGAACTGCGGAGCGTCGGGTGCCGCGGATTCTCTGGGGCCGTGCGCGGTGCGCCCTGAATTGCGACGCGTCAGTTTAGCTCTCGCCCCGCGTCTCGCCCGTTGTGTTTAGCGAAGGGCCTCGGTTCCGACGTTGAGTTCTCGCGCCCCTACCGCCGCGCCATAATCAGCGCATGGTGTGTTCAAGCATTCGAGATGCTTTCTCGTTTTTTCGGGCTAGTTTTCGGCGGGCCCCGCTTTGCCCCCCCATTGACCACTTTAGAGCCCGCGTGCGTTTACACTGTAGGCGCCGCCCCAAACTTGTGGCCGCCTGGCCAGGGGGCCGTGGCTGAAAGGTGCTTGTTGATCCACGCTATCTCCGAGCGTGCGAGTTCAATTTTCTTTCCGTTGATCGTCTGCGGCACGGCCGTCGATCTGGCGATAGAAGGACATGCCCGCCGATCATCTTCTGGTGGATGGACAGATGTTCGCAATGAGATTTCGGGCATCAATGCCACTGTGACCGCGCGGCCACCGCTCCTCCCGCGCGCCGCAGATTTTTTTGGCGTTGTCCCGTGGGCCGTTTGCTCTGTTGGGGCCATCGTTTCTCTTTGCTCCGCTCCCTTTGCTCCCCTAAGTCTGCTCCACCGTTGCCATTGTTCTTCTCCGCTGTTGCTGCTGCGTTGCGCCCTCTCCTGCGTCTCTCCCTGTTGCTGCTCCGCTGCGCTGGTGCCGTTGCCTGCGCGTCGTGGCGTTTGGGTTGGTCCTTCGCCTGGCCGTGTCCCTGACGGCCCCCTCCTTGTCGCGTGGGAACGTCGCTCTCTGGTGCTGCGTCCTATCTACTGCCCCCTGAAGTTGTGTCCTTGCAATTTTGGCGGTTGCGGGTGGCCTGGCGCAGGTGCTGGCGACGAGGCGCTTGCGGGGCTTCTCCGAGCCATCATTTGGTTTTGCCCTTGCCTGCAAGCCGCAAGTTCTCGATGATGTAATGTATTCTGACCGCCGCCTCTCCCCGACCCTTCCTCGGCCACAATGGCTGTGGAGGCTACCTTGGGCGCGGTCGCAGGCTTAATTGCTGATCGTTCCGCGCCCCCTCTGCGCTTGTTTGCGCGGGCAAAAAATCGCACGTTGGATATGTAGTGTCGAATGCGGACTCACGGTTCTTAGTTCGATTGTTGATACAGTTACGTGCGGACACGGACTCACTGTTCATCGTTTGTCATGGGCGCCGTCACCGGTTCCCTTGAGAAAACGCACGACCATATTATCGTCTACAACATCGCGATCACCGTCGTCAGCATCACCATCACCATCGCCACCATCGCCAGCATCTGCGTCGTAATGTCGTCGCCATCGTCATCTGCGTTGCCATGCTCGCCACCGCCATATGCGGTGTCATCGCCGCCGGCATCTGCACAGCAAGTGTCGCCATCACCAGCATCGTCATCCTGTGGTTCCTTCTCTCCAGTTGCCCGCCGTTGGAGGCCTGGAGAACGGGCGCATACCCGGGCAGGACGCGTGGTGGCTCAAGGACGGCGCCGCGGATTTTCTGTCTTCCCGCCACTTGGTGATCTTGAGAGAGTACTTTTTGTTGTTCGCCCAACCTTCCAAAAAGCAATCGTCTTCGGTTTGGGAAGGTTGGGCGGACATGGAGACATGCAAACGTGCAGACGAAAAGCAGGAAGGCGACAGGACGCGGCGGACACCGAGCAACAATTCAAGTATGCCATTCAAAACAACTGAGTTGAGAACCGCCGAACGTCCATCATCACCCCCAGAAGCAAGGCCTCTTGCTTTTCCCGCCCCTCCGAATCCATCCTGCGCTACATGCGGGTCCGCGCGCGCGGAGGGCTTAACTGCGCGGCTGGTCTGGGGAGTCGCAGACAGTTGCGTATTGGAGCCGTCTGAGGTGGCCCAGCATTGGTTCCGGCCAGCAGGAGGGGGGTGGGGGGGGGGGCAACGTTCGAGGTTCGGGGTTCGAGTCGGTTTGCGGGTTTCTCTATCTTTCGGGGGCCGTTTTTTGGGTCCCGGGACCGCCAAAAAGTTGGATCCAGCCGTTTCTCGTCGTGCAGTTTTTTTTCCACGGGTTTCTGGCGCATTTGGTTTCTGGTTCCGTTGCCGTTTTTTTCGGTTCCGGCTTGGGTTCCAAATCCTGGAGCCGTTGTTTTTCCCGTTTCGGCTTGCCGTTGTTTGTTCTATTTCTTCAAGATCCAGGCTTTTGGAAACACGGCTTTGCGCTTGGCCAGTCCCAATAATCACTTAAGTGTAGCCTTCTTCCCATGTCTTCCAATATCGCCGACTCCTAATCAGTAAAAGAGGAGGATCAAGGAAAGAATGGCCAACAGTGGTTGAGCCTGCGTGAACTTTCCACTCAAAGCGCTGAAATAAGGACCACTACAGGCGGCCCGGATTGGTAGGTCGACCCTGCCAAATCGAGGGTACCCTCGTGTCCTGTGTCTTGCGACCCATGCCTCCTGCAGTTCAGTGGCAACGTGGCCCTTGGAAGGGTCTTGTGTCTTCTCGCGTGTCCTCTCCAATCAAGTTCGACTGTCGGAGGGGCCGTCTTGTCGTGCCGCTCCCCGGATTTCAGTGGTGGAACCTGTTCGTGGGCGTGGCTCGCCGTGGCCGGAAGAGCCCCTCCGTTTCTTATGTGGCGTTCCTCATGGCAACGCGGTGGCTGTGCGTCACAGTGGCACATTCGATTTAGTTTTTTCGGTCTGGGTCGAGGAGAGTGGTGTGGGGGCCTTTGGACGTATTGATGCTCTCCGGAGGCCGCTTTGTACCTTTGGAGACCTCTTGGATATTCCCAGAGATTGCTGGAGACCGTGAGAGACCAGCATCATCTGCTCCGTTCGTCCTTATCTCGCAGGCCCGAGCTTGAAGCTGGTTTTCTGCAGATTCGGCTCTCAGCGCTGTACGCGCTGCGTGCCCATTCGCCTTAGGTGGCGTCTCTGTCCGTATCTGTCCGTCTGTCTTCCCGCCTGTCTATGAGTCTGTCTCTCTCTCTCTCTCTCTCTCACGTTCTTAATATGCCTATCTCTCTCGCCCCCCGATATATATATATATATATATATGCATACAATTATATATAGATGTGTGTGATCTACACATTGTGGTTGGACATAGGGGTTGCTATTTCAAAGCCAGCCGATAAGACGATGAGTCGCTCAGACGATAAGACTGTACAAGACGATAAGACGACAATACGATAAGACGATGTAGGGCCTCGCCAGACGATAAGACGAGAAGACGATACAGGACCTCGCCAGACGATAAGATGATAAGGCGATAATGCGTATCGTCTTATCGTTTTACCGTCTTATCACTCAAAGCTACACCCATGGGTCATAGCTATGCTGTGTCACCCGGAGTCACTCACGACGACGTCGACGACGACGACGACGGCCGCGACGACAAAGACGACGATGACAACGATGACGATTCCAGCTGAAGCTGCCTCCATAAAGCCAGAAGCCGTCACCATAAAATTGAGGCGGAGGAGGAGGAGGAGGAGGAGCAGTAGGAGTAGGAGGAGGAGGGGCGGCAGAGCCCGTGGCAGCCCAAACAAAGATATTGGTCCACATTGATTGCGCCACATGGATTGCACAACGCAGATTCTCCTGTTGTAAAAAGAGAATAGAGTTCCTCTACTCATTCTTTTATTGATCCACAAGTTACGAATACCTATTTTCTCATATTGATATTTAGCTTCCACGCTATTTTCACTATTATTCAATAGTTGGCGAAGTAAAATTGCTCATTTAATCCGTAAGGGCTTCGCCCCCTGCCGTCGGCCCCCTCCCTCGGAGAATGGGCCATGGAATAGCTAAGTCATGAGGTCTTGGCGCTGTCGTGAAGCAGTATCGAAACTTCATGCGAAGCCGATTCGCAATCAGCAAAACCAACTGATCACAAGAGGGGTTACCACACCTGGCGATTGGTAAGACGTGTATGGTTTACGGGCTTGGTTACCACACCTTGCGATTAAAGGGCCGAGGGAGTTCTCGCAGTTTGGGTTACCACGCCTTGCGATGGATGTGCGTGAAGGGTGGCACCGAATTTCAGAAATGTGGCAAATCCCTGTGTTTTTGGACCCTGACCCCGCGGATCTGCGTGAGGGGTGGCACCGAATTTCAGAAATGTGGCAAATCCCTGTGTTTTTGGACCCTGACCCCGCGGATCTGCGTGAGGGGTGGCACCGAATTTCAGAAATGTGGCAAATCCCATGTGTTTTTGGACCCTGACCCCGCGGATCTGCGTGAGGGGTGGCACCGAATTTCAGAAATGTGGCAAATCCCTGTGTTTTTGGACCCTGACCCCGCGGATCTGCGTGAGGGGTGGCACCGAATTTCAGAAATGTGGCAAATCCCTGTGTTTTTGGACCCTGACCCCGCGGATCTGCGTGAGGGGTGGCACCGAATTTCAGAAATGTGGCAAATCCCTTGTGTTTTTGGACCCTGACCCCGCGGATCTGCGTGAGGGGTGGCATCGAATTTCAGAAATGTAGCAAATCCCATGTGTTTTTGGACCCTGACCTCGCGGATCTGCGTGAGGGGTGGCACCGAATTTCAGAAATGTGGCAAATCCCATGTGTTTTTGGACCCTGACCCCGCGGATCTGCGTGAGGGGTGTCGATTTCGAGCCCCCCAGCAATTCAGACAACGCGCCCAGGGGGTGCTAAAAAGCCTCGCCGGTCAATCAATCTAGTTACAGTAACCAGCAATAAGTCAACTAGTTACAGTAACCAGCAAGAAGCAGAACTGTAACACTGGAAACTACAAGCTACAACTGGTACAGGAAACTGCGAACCTCGCGCCTACAGCCTGGTGGCCCCACAAGGGGGCCGGCGGATATGATATTTGAACCCCAATTTCATTTGTTGTTGTTTAATAATAACTACTAATGTAGACACAGATTAAGTTTCACTTTTCATGTTCTACATACTTTAGCTAGGTCAAAATACACCCAAACATTCACTTGCAACTAACGTATAGATTGAAGTATCCGAATCAAATGAGTTATGTTTTTTTTTGTTATTAAGAATCTAGCCAAAACATGGTTAAACAATAAACTGAATCCATACTCTATTTCTACACGTAAAATACAACTTAGCAAAAACATATAAGGATATACTTGTACTATAGATTCAATAGCAATGTTAGATTTAAACAAATCTAAACTAGAGGGTATTCGATTCGTGTTCCCTCTCTTGGGCCCTAGTGGGGGCCGTCTTGGGGCCCTCTTGGGCCGTCTTGGGCGTCTCGTGGGCGCTATTCGGCCGTCTTGGAGCCCTCTTTGATGCTTCTTGGGATGGTCTTGGGGGCTGTTTTGGCCGTCTTGGAGCGTCAGGAAGCCGAACAGGCGAGAACGCTAAAACCGATCAAAAACACCGGGAAACTCAATGACTTGTGCCTCTTGGGACCCTCTTGAGAGGCCTCTTGGAGTCCTCTTGTGGTACCTCTTGGGCAATCTTGAGGCCATCTTGGGCGTCTTGGAGCCATCTTCCGGGGGCGCCTCTGGCTCCAGGGATGTCTTAGTGCTGTGCGCTGAAAGGCGTTCGAAACCCTGTGCGAAAGCTCCGGTGTGTAGCGCACCCCTCCTCATTTATGCACGCATGCTGCACTTATCTTATACAGCCTGGTACGTTCGGACATTGGGGTAGGTATTTGCCCGGCTCAAGGCCTTGAGCCAGGACGTGTTGGGTGTCCGTCTGTCGGCAGCGAACCCAGGGGGGAAGCGAGAAGGAGCGGGCCTTCTCGGAAAGCTCGAAAGTCGCCCGGCCTTCTGATAGATCTACATGTTCCGCGAAGGCACCGAGCATTTCTCAGAAGGCGGGGGGGCTCTTGAGAAGCCCCGCCGCCTACCGTGTGGTGACGGACCCTGTTGTGAGGTCTTTGCGGATTTCGAGGTCACCGCCGGGTCTGTCACCGCCCGGTCTTGGGACCCCCGAAGATGGGAGGGGGCTCTCCGTGCAGACCGCCCGCGGCTGTTTTTGCCAAACAGGGATATTTCGTGCCTTTCCTCCTCCGCCTCCTCCGTCTCCTCCTCCTCATCCTCCTCATTCTCCTCCTCCTCCTCATCCTCATCCTCATCCTCATCCTCCTCCATCCATCCTTCCTCCTCCTCCTCCATCCTTCCGCCTCCTGCTCCTCCTCCTCATCCTCGTCCTCATCCTCATCCTCATCCTTCTCAATCCATCCATCCTTCCTCCGTCTCCTCATCGTCCTCCTCCATCCCTCCTCCTCCTCTTCGTCATCCTCGAACTCTCGAAACGGCTCGCGCTGTCCGAATGGTGGCTGAGCTCACTTTCCTCCACGGCACGGCCGTTCGATGATACAGTGATGTTGGGAGGAGTTTGTGTTCGACGCTGCGCCTCCTTGTCCTCTTGCTCCTCTTCTTCTCCTTGTTTACGCACGCGTGCTACATTTACCCATTCATCCCCCGCCCTTCAGGGCCATTTCGATCCGATCGGTTTGATTCGATACTGATCTTGGCACGATGTCTGCATGGCGCTGCTGTGCATCTTGGCGCGGTCGATCCAACTGGGTTTTCGATATCCACCCCGTGCCGATGCAGGCATCTGCAGCCCGATCCGGCGAGCATTCCGATTTATATCGAATTCTCAACTCCATGCCGACCGATTTTGCCACTGCGTCCCCCTGCCCCTCCGCCCCTCCTCCTCCCCCCGTATACACCCTCTGCCCCTCCCGCGCACCCCCAAGGCCTGCGCTCATTTCTCGGCCCTCCCTTCAACGCCTCCTCCTTCCCTGGAGATGATGGGCGCACCATGTTTTTCAACAGGCGATGGTACGTATGTGCATGAGTGAGCGCCAGCCCGTGGGCTCTTGAGAAACGCAACTGGCCCTTGAGCTCTATCACGGCTCGGGCCGAAAGGAATACATCATAATAGTCGTAACGCTCCTGTGTCTGCACCTCCCGTGGGATCGACCCGCAGGCCCAGACGACGGGCGGCGACGAGGCGGCGACAGGGCGGCGTCGGGGCGACGACGGCGACAACATATCCGCCAGACCGATTCGCAGGACCAGCTCCGTACTCCAGGAGTAGAAGCCCCTGAGCGCAAGCACTGTTTGGGGAATCTTGCCACTCCGCCTCCCCTTCCCCCTCCCCTCCTCCTCCCTCCATACCCCACCCTCGTTGCCCTCTCCCTCCCCTCCCCTGCCCTCGTCCTCCATACCCTCCCGCCCCTCCCCTCGCCCTCCCTCCCGCCATGCCCTCCTCCATTCTTTCTCCTTGTAGATAACTCCTCCCTGTCGCACCCCGAGACCAGTTTTTAGGGCGGGCCGGGCGTTTCGCCTGAGACTTCCTCACCAGGTATGGTTCTGAAGCTTATAAAGTGACAACAGCTTCACAGATGGAGGGCGGGTCGTTTTCAACATGTGGCTCTCGCCTTAGCGCCGCGCGCATTCGCTTTAAGCAGTTGCAAGAGCTTCACGGATTGAGGGCGGGCCGTTCTCGAAATGTGGCTCTCGCCGTAGCGCCGCGCACACTCGTTTGAACAAGTTGCAAGAACGTCGCGGAATGAGGGCGGTTTCTTTTCATAATGTGGCTCTCGCTTTAGCGCCGCGCGCATTCGCTTCCAACATTTACGAGAGTTTCACGGATTCCCATGATCAACGTACCAGAAATTGCGTTTTGGAAGGATTGAGGATGTTGCGGGTGCAACAGTTATGTTGGCTCTTGGTGTTGAATTACGAAAAAAACGCTCTGGCACGATTCCGGATCGTCAAGACGCAGCAACCAGTTTGATACATTGCGTTGAAATCCCGAGAACAATCTTTTGGCATGCTTCCGGATCTGCAAATGGTTGTCTTCCAACGAGGCAGTTTCCTCAATGGAAATGAGCCGTTGGGGGGGCCGACGAAGAGGGAGCTTGGAGGGAGGGTTAATTTCAACATCGTTGATGACTCTTGGTTTTACACTGGTCCTCCTCTTCCTCCTCCTCCTCCTCCTCCTCCTCCTCCTCCTCCTCCTCCTCCTCCTCCTCCCCTCCCCTCGTTGCCCTCTCCTCCCCTCCTCCCTCATCGTTGCCCCTCCTCGCTCCATACCCCCCGCCCCTCCCCGCTCCGTCCCCTCGTTGTCCCTCCCCTCCCTCGAGCACGCTTCTCTCTCGGCCCTCCCTGCAGCGCCTCCTCCCTCCCCTTGTTGTCCCGCTTTTCCGTGACGGCGGCGACCGCCCGCGCCCTGCAGGAGGAAGAGCGCCCGCCGCCGCCTTCCAAGGACCCCCCCCGCCCGTCCCTCCTCGTCGCTGGGGGAGGCTGCCTCCGCCCTCGGCCCTCCCTTTCCCCCTCCTCTTCCGCCTCCTTCTCCTCCTCCTCCTCCTACTCATCCATCCCTTCTCCTCCATCCCTCGTCCTCCTCGGCCTCCGCCTCCTTTTCCTCCTCCTCCTCATCCTTTTCCTCCTCCTCCTCCTCCTCCTCCTCCTCCTCCTCCATTCCTCCTCCTCCATTCCTCCTGGTCCTCCTTCTCCTCCGTAGCCATTTTGGCTCAACCCCTTTTCTGCCCGAGGAGGGTCTAGAGGGCGGCGCGCTACTGACTGGGGCGCAGCCGCTCCGAGCCTAGCTACCCGATGTACGTGCCATGGCGTCAGACCCAGGAGGACAAGGATTGGCGCCAGCTTTTTCCATGGAGAAGCTCTACACCTTCTGCATCGAGGTGGGCGACGAGTACGAGGGAGCTCAACCAGGCCGCGTTGTGCTTGGACCTCGTGGAGGCAGCCACCGCGGCGGCTGTCTCATCGGCGGTGGTGCTGCCCGGCCGCCACCCGTACAGGCGAGACCACCGACGAGGGCGACTGGATCGGCGCGACCTTCACGCACACCGACGCTGGCCATCGAGGACGGTGTGACGGGGCCTGCAAGGCCACCACCTCCACCGCCTGGTCGATGGACCCCTTTGACACCGCCGACGCCGCGCGCGATGCCGACGCCAGAGTCGACCACCGGCGGGGTAGCTGGAGCCGCGGGCCGCCATCCCGAAGCAGATGGAGAAGCCGATGCCGAGGAGTTGGATCGGCGCGAAATCCACGTGCAGCGGGCTGCCGCAGAACAAAGATAACAACATGAAGAACAAGGAGAAATATAGCAACAGGGAGAAGTAGGACAGGTCGAAACGGGGGGGCATGGAAGTCATGAAGGACTTGAAGGAACAGGAGGAGGAACCGATCACGCGCCCGTCGTCCTCGCCTGGTGGGCTGATGTCTGAGTACGTCTTCGACATATTCAGCGACGCCGGCGATGACGCTACAGATGGATGGGCGTGCAGACATCGTGACGAGGACCCTGTTGGCTCCTTCCAGCTCGTGCGCGCACAGAACCCAGAGGCCTTTGAGAGGGCGGAGCGCGAGAGGCACACCCGCCCCTCTCGAGGCTGCAGGCGGACAAGCTGGCCAGCATCATCAGTCCCAAGGCGGTGAATTTTTTCAAGAAGGAGTCCGAGGGCGCGGACGGGCTCGTCGAGGTGGAAGCCGTGGCCCTCGGCACCAACGCGAAGGATCAGGAGAAGGAGGAGGTCGAGAGCGTCGGCGGGCACTTCGTCGAGGAGGCCGTGACCCTCGGCACCAACGGGGAAGAGAAGGAGAAGGTTGAGGGGGCGTTCGGCTCAGAGCGCATCGAGGGTAAGGGCTGCGTGGTCATGGACAGCAGGGTCGGGATTGACGAGGCGATGGACTCGTTCGAGGATCTCGCCAAGTGCACCATTCTGATCTGCGCGGCCGCACTTGAGAAGGGCATCCACCGCGACGTCTCCTTGGCCTGGCTCCGCGCCCAGCCCGAGGTCCTCGACTTTGCAAAGTTCGGCATCGTCGTCGCTGCCGTCGAGCCCGCAGTGGTGGGAGACTGAACCCGCTGTTCGTCCAGATCGCGCGGGTTCTTCGGTTCGTGCGTTTCTACGGAGTGCTGCACTTCGTCGAGGACTCCGAGGGCATCGCCAAGATTTTGAGCGAGAGGGAGGACGTATGAGAGGGGGTCGTAGGAGAGGGGCAAGTTCCAGGGTGCGGTTTCCTCGTTCGGTCCCGTCTGGCCTGGTTTCGTCCTCCCTGGTTTGGGGCCCTGATGGGTCCCGCTGGCCCCTCGGGCAAGCTCGGGGTTGGGGCCCGCCTGACTCTGGGTTTGCCTGCGGGCCCGCCCGCCCGCCCGCCCGCCCACCTCCTGGGGGCGGGCCGTCAGTCTGGGGGCGTTCTCTCCTCGACTGCGTCCCGCGCCCGCAGCGGCGAGCAAGGTAGGTCTGCGGGGCCTTGAGGCAGTCTCCACGTCTCCGCGCCTCCTCCTCCACCTCGTCGCCCCAGTGCTGACGTCGCGGGGAGGGCCAATCGAGACAGCGGCGGCCCTCCCTGGCGCGTTTCTCTGGGTCTCCTGGAGGCTTCTCGTCGCCACGGTTGGGTCCGTCTTGGAAGAGGGGCCAGGATGGGCCCCGGGAGGGGTCGAGGGACCGACTTTGAGCCACTTTGGGCTGGGCGGGAGAGCCGCCGTTGCTTCGACCGGTGGCCCCCTTACGATAAAGGAATATAAGCGAACTCCTTCCGTCGACGGCGTCGCGTTCGTCTTCGTCCCCCTCGCCCTCCTCCTCTCACCCTGTAAAGTTGCAACAAATTAAAGAACTCGCACTGTCGACGTCGCGGGGAATGTTTTCTGGCAGGACGCATCAGTAATGTCGACTCGCGGCGTTGAGTCGTGAAGTTCCAGTAGTGCTCTGTTGCCGCGGAGTAGGGTTGTCAGGACGCATCGATCATGTTGATCCGCGGCGTCGAAGTCCAAGGAACAGCGTTGTGGCGCGGTCGAGGATTTCCGGACAGTTGTCTTCTAACGGCTGCCCATCCTCGCCCTCCTTCTGCTCCTGCTCCTCCCCTCCTTCGAGGAGCAAGAAACGACGTGATCATGAATTATCGGCGCTCTGCGGGGATTCCTGGGATCGGCGCCCGGCCCCCTCGGTTGCGCCTCCGGCGCCGCCCTTGGCGCGCCCCGAGCGCGCCAGGGCGCGGGGTCCAGCGCTGGTCCGAGGAATCTGCGCTGACCTCTGACAGTGTATGTCACTCTGCACCGGTATTTGTTTCTTTGGAGTCCCTTAGCTTCCGTTGCTTCTGCCGACCATGGGCTGGCAGCCCCTGGAATTCAGCTTGGTGGGGGCGGCGGCGGGGGTGTGGCGGCGGGCGGGTTGGTGGCGGCGGCTCCGGGTGGAGGCGCAGGCTGGACTCGCGATTCGTTGGTTTAGTTGGCTGCTGCTTGGGGAGAACATCTGTTCCTGTATGTACCTGCTCCTCCTTTCCCTCCGCCTTGCCGAGGCCACACTGCTCATCCTGGTAGTCGCTTCCTCCCCGCAGACACTGCATCTCCCTCCTCCGACCGCCCCTCTCTCCTTGCCGAGGCCGCTGCGCTTACTCTTCTTTTTCTTGGGCAAGCCGCAGACGCGCGCAGGTGTGAGGCGTCCGGTAGGCCGCCAAGGCGGCCAGACCATGCCCTGCTAGGTGATTGCGACCCTGTAGCAGTCACGCAGGTAATAACTAGCGGGATGGTGAGGACGCGGCGGACACCGAAGAGAAACACAAGCACACGATTCAATACAAATGAACGGAGAACCGCTTAACGCCCAACATCACCACCCAAAAGCAAGGCCTCTCGCTCCTCCTCGCTCTCCACCGTGCCCTCCTGCTCCAGCCCATCCGACTCCATCCTCCGCTACATGCGTGCCCGCGGTTCGGAGGGCTCAGGGGTGCGCCGGGTCTGGCGGGTCTGACGGTCTAGCACTCGGAGGGACAATTACGCATCTCTTTGTGCCAGGGGCAACGATGGGGGTGATAGGCTCAGAGGGGCCCACATCGACCCCCAATCTCCCATTGATCGCCGACGGGGGCCTGATAGCCAACCCAACCAAGGACCGGTCGGATTCGCTATCGAGGGCCTGTCGCGGAGCTATCGGCGATGTATCGCCGATCCCAGATCGATGTTCCCCTCTTCTCAGCAGGTCCCCCTCTATCGTTGCCCCTCACGTCAATGTCCAAACGGCTTGGCATCGATTCTGGCGATCAACTGGAAGGCAAGTGGCTATTGCATTGCCGAAGGGATATCAGGAGGATTTGTTTCGGCTCACCTTGGCCACCGCATGTTTTCTTGTGTTTTCTATCTCTCTGTCTCTATGTTGCGTCTCCTATCCAGAAAGACCTCTACGAGGCGTGCCATTTGCTTGCGGTGGCACGCTGTGTCGAAGGAGGAGGAGGAGGGGAAGGAGTAGGAGGAGGAAGAGGAGGAGGAGGATCATATGTAGTAAAGCGGTCATAGAGGAGACGATGTATTAAGCAAACTGCTTTTGGTCAGGGACTCTTCGGTACATAAGTGCAGAACTTACAGGTGCTCCCACTTTCGCGGGTCGCCCCGCATTGTTCAGGCTAGCCAATTGGGATTTTGTTTTTTGTTGGTTGCAGTGCTCTCTCTTCACGTTTTTCAAGAGAAAGAGAAAGAGAGAGAGAGAGAGAGAAAGAGAAAGTTTCGACATGCATGTGTCGACTGGCCACTTGAGTCTCCGCGGTCTTGCCTTCATGTCTTGCCAGCAAACTGGTCCGCTGATTGTAGTCGGAGGATGAGGTGGTGCAGGTGGATGAGGAGAAGCAGGAGGATGAGGAGGGATATGCCTCGATGGCCTGGACCCACTCGTGCTTCTCCGCCCCGCCCGCCAGTCGTTGGCGACAATCTCAGTCGTCCTGCCTTGCGCCAACGAGACGGACTTCGTGATCAAGACGGCGCCGAGCGCATTCCGCTTGTGCCGTATCTCCCCCATGAAGGACGGTGAAGAAGGGTAGCCGTTTGGGGTCTGAGGTGGCCCAGCATTGCTTCTGGCCAGCAGGAAGGGCGGGCAGGTTCGAGGCTCTGGGCTCGATTAGGTTTTTTGACTTTTTCTGGTCTCGGGGGGCCGTTTTCTGGCCACGTGGGCTGTCAGAAACGGATCCCCCGGTGCCAACTGCACCAAATAGACGCCGGGAGGGGTCCAAGGGTCGGTTTCGAGAGGATTTGGCCTCATCCCCCCTCCTGGCCGACTTATAGCAACTTCAGCGGCTGGCAGTAGGCCAGATGACGAAAGGGGTGGGGGGCATCTCCCTCGCCTGTTTCCCGACAGCGTCTGTTTCTCCCTCGACCGTGTTTCATCCCTCCAGGCCATGCGGATCCCAAGCCACATATTCTATCCCCGTCGATCTTACGCCTGGCGTGCGGTCGTAGCACGTCACTTTGGAGTAGTAGTTTCTCTTGGCCATGATTTGCCCCATCGTGCCGTCTTTTGTCCCTCGAATTCCCCCTAAAGCATTCCCGCCCAGAAGAAGGTCGCATCAGGCTGGCGAGGGAGTGCACTCCACACATAGAAACCATGCCGCACGACCGCTCGAAACAGAAAGCGTCGCGTACAATAGTCGGATTGCAATGGTGCCTCTTGATGTGGATCGTTCCGCGCTGCGAGCAGGTGCGGTCCGTTTTCGAGACCACCCCGGCGGAGGAGCTGGCAGAGATCTTGGCAGCGGGCTTTGTGTTGGTGGAGGGTACAAGTCTTGACATATCTACTCCGGCGTTTTGATTGGATGCGTCCGGCCATTCCAATCTCACAGTATCTATCCCGGAAATAGATACCCTGAGTCGTTGTCGATACATACGTGCGTGCCCGCTCGCCTGAGGGCCGTTTTGGTCCCCTCCGGAGCTCTGGAAGCCTTCTTGGGCCAGTTTGGGTCTCTCTTGGGTGCACCTTGGCCGTCTAGGATCTAGTGGGCCCTTTGGGGGCCTGCTCTCTTGAGGCCGTTTGGGGGGATTATGTTGCCATGTTGAGGTGTTCTTGGGCCATCTTGGAGGCTTCTAGCGCCGTCTGGAGTTGCAGGAAGCCTGAAGAGGTGAAGACGCCGAAATCTCTGAACAACAAAAGAGCAACGAATGATGTTGGTTTCTTCGGGCCCTTCTGGATGTCATCTTGTGGATCTCTTGGGCCGTCTCGGGGGCCTTTCAGGCCTTCTTGGAGTCATCTCAGTTTATTTTGGCGGTCTTGGTTGCCTGCCTCGGCCGTCTTGGAAGCTCGGGCGTTCAGATCCATAGGGCATTGCGAGGGATCGTGGCCTCGAGAGCGCGAACCAATAGTTCCCAACAATCCTGTGGTGTTGGGTCCTCGTTTTGAAGAGACAGCGCCCCGCGTTCTCCTCCTCCTCCTCCTCCTCCTCCTCCTCCTCCTCTTCCCGTTCGTCCGTCCTCCCCAACCCCCTGTCGGTACACCCCTCACACGTTTCGTGGCCCCACAGGGAGCTCCACCGAAGGCCCAGCGGCTGCGTTCGCATGCGGTTCCACCGCCATTTCGGCACCCCTCTCACACGTTTCGTGGTCCCACAGGGAGCTCCACCGAAGGCCCCAGCGGCTGCGTTCGCATGCGGTTCCGCCCCCATGCCTGCACACCCCATCACACGGTTCGTGTCTTCATAGGGAGCGTCACCAAAGGCCCCAGCGGTTGTGTTCGCATGCGGTTCCAGCCCAATTTCGGCACATCCCTCGCACGTCTCGTGGCCCCTCAGTGAGCTCCACCGAAGGCCCCAGCAGCGGAGTTCGCATGTGGTTCCGACGCCATTTCGGCACACCCATTGCACGCTTCGTGGCCGCATAGGGAGCTCCGCCGAAGGCCCCAGCGGCTGCGTTCGCATGCGCCTAGGGAGCTCAACCGAAGGAAATACTTACGACTGCAGTACTCACAACTGCAACTGGTTGGGTCCTTCGTCCGGGCAGTTCTGCAACGAGGCATTGTAATCTTGGGAGCGCGGATCAAACGGTTTTCGCAAGGGATCGTGGCTTTGGGATGAACTCTGGAGCGCGGACCAATAGTTTATTAGGGATCGTAGTCTCAGGAGGGGAGGCGGGTCGTGCCGAGAGCGGGGAGCGCCCTGAAAAGGTTACATAAGCCCTACCAGACAGCACGTGGCATTCTACGGTAGGTTCGCGTCGTGTCGGCCAGCGGCGACCCCACCGCCAGCGCTCAACGTTGAACGCAGCCGGCGGCCCAGAATCGGTCGATGTTGAACGATCTGGCGTTTCGTTTCTGAAATGGTCGATCGTTCAATGTTGAACGATCCCCGCGGTGTCAGAAACCAATGTCGAAGTCGGCATGGCACGAACCTGTCGTACTGCGCCTCAACGTTCCAGGGTGCAGGGTGGCGGATTGTTGTCTTGATAGATCGACGTAACCGCAAGGCGATTGTGAAGATCTCGGGCAAATCGTTGGTTCCATTGGGATGTGGGTACCATGGTTCTCTGCCCAGGTTCAGATGTGGAAAGTGTGCGTCCAGGTAGAGTGCGCCTCCTACCGACCCGGTGCAGAAGTTCCATACGCCATGTGTGGTATCAGAGCAATCAGAAGCAGTCGACGGTTGGTTGCAAGGTTTGCCCCATGACAGCGTTGGTGGCCGGGATGACGGCGAGCCTTGCCATTTTCATGTGCGAAGCATGTCGGCGGCTGCGCTTTCAGAGGGACGCCATTTTCCCGACAAGGTTCGTGGACTAGTATTGGCAATATTCGCAAGATGATGCTCATCTGGCCATCCACCGCATTATGTAGCCAAGGTTAACCCTGGTGCCCTTCTTGGCATGTGTGTAACGCAGCACGCCACAGCTGTCCTCCCAATTCTGTGCCTTCGGGTGTTTCCGGGTTCTCAGGCGGATCTGTTTCGGCCATACTAGCCGGCCGCTCTGCGGTTGATCGGCAGTTTCTGTATATCGATTAAAGGGCGTGCGTTTGTCGGCGAGAGGACAATGATCAAGATGATAGTGAGCGTTAGAATCAGGAGGGCGAGGCCCGCGAGGGGGAGGATCATGAGATTGAGGGTCACGCGGGTGAGGATCAGGCGAGCGTGGAGCAGGAGGGTGAGGATGTGGAGAAGGAGGGCCAGGAGAGCGAGGATGGCGATCATGAAAATGGGGAGGGTGAGGATCGGGCGGGCGTGGAGCAGAAGAGGGGCACAAGCAGAGGAGAGCGAGGATCAGCAAAGTTAGGATCAGCAAAGTCAGGAGAATGAGAAAGAGGAGGGCGAGGAGCAGGATCGTGAAGCAGGAGGGTGAGGGTGAGGAGAGCGAGAATCAGGAGAGTCAGGAACATGAGGCCAAAGAGGCGCATTGTCCACGACCGAGTTTGGACTCAAAATGCCACAAGAAGCCATTGAGAAGCCTCCTTCTCCTCCTCGAAGCCAGCGCGTCGGCTGCGCGTTAGGTCCCGACAGGCTTCTACCATTGACCCAGACCGTGCAAGCATCCAGCCCCTCCCGCTCCCATGCTCACAACCTCCTCCACCATCCCCCCGAGCTCTCCTCCTCCTCCTGCACCTCCTCCTCCACCTCCTGCTGTCTCCTCCTCCTCCACCCCCTCCTCCTCGCCCTCATCCTCCGAATTCGTCGCCAGATCGCCGGATTCGCCGGATTTCGCCGGATTCGCCGAATTTCCCGGATCTCGCCTGAAACGGAACAGGAGGGCCTCCGAGGGCTTCCTTTGGGAGGCTCTGGGGTCGTTTTTTTCTGAGGATGTCCCACCCGAGGGCGCCGGTTTGGATTTCGTCGCCGGATTCGCCGGATTTCACCGGGTTCGCCGGATCTCGCCTGAAACGGAACAAGGAGGCGTCTGAGGGCCTCCTTGGGGAGGCTTTGGGTGCAGTTTTTTTGAGGATGTCCCACGCGAGGGCGCAAGTTTGGAATTCGTCGCCGGATTCGCCGGATTTCGCTGGATTCGCCGGAATTCCCTGATCTCGCTTAAAACGGAACAGGGAGGGCGGTCGGCGGGACCATTGCCGCAATGCCCTGCGCGCCGGGGGTCAGAGACTCCGTCACATTATGCTTTAACCTAATTGCGATTCCTTGTCATAAGAAGGGGACGGCTGTGTGTGTGGCCCGATGCTGAGTGTGTTTGGGTGTGGCCCTGGCTTGGAGTGCCACGGCGTCGTGCACTCTGAAGTGGAGGTGGCCGTGTCGGGGAACGGCTTCGGACGCGCGGGTTGGATGCCGACCTCAGTCATGGCTCATGTATCTGCCCCCATCTCCCGTGCCCCCTCCTCCTCGACCCAGTCCAGCGCGAGCTCACCTCCTCCTCCTCCTCCTTGCCCCGCTGGACTTCTCCTTCTCCCACCTCATGTGACGCTCGGTCCTCCTGCTCCTCTTCCCCCGTCATCGTCCGCTCCCCCCATTTCCTCCCCGCCCCCCCTCCCCCGTCCTTTCCTCCACTTCTACATTCCTCCCCCCCCCTCGAGCCCCGACAAGATATCCGATCCGAGGGATCTGCCATTCTAGATCCTGGTGGACATCCGATCGCCATGCCGATACATTCGTTCGGGGTAGCATGCGCTTCCCAGGACTTGGAAGGGCCGACCCTTCGGATCGGATGTCTTGTCGGAGACCTACCCCCGTCTCGCCCCCATCCCTGCCTTCGGCCCCTGCCAAGGTTGTGGACGACGCGTCGAAGCCGCCCATCCACCGGCTCATCAGCGAGGCGAGCGGCAGAGGGAGGGCGAGAGGAGGGAGGGGGGAAAGAGGAGGGGGGGAGAGTAAGGCAGGAGGCAGGAGGAGCAGGGGGGGGATGAGGATGGGGGAGGGTGGAGGAGGCGGGGGGTGGGGAGCAGCATCGGGAGGAGGATGAGGAGGAGGAGGAGGGAGGAAGGGAAGAAGACGGAGTTTGGGAGGAGGTTCTGGAAGTGGAGGAGGATGAGACGGAGGATGTGGTGGGAAGGAGGGGAAAGGGGGAAGCAGAAGAGGAGAAAGGAACGTGTGGGCGACAACAGAGGGGAGGAAAACATGGGCGGAGGGAGGAGCCACCACTACTTCTTGGATGAAAAGATGCGAGGAGGAGGTGGGAGGGAGGGCGGACCCAAATCTTGGTGCCGCTGCTTACGTTAACCCGCCCTCGCCCGAGTCCGACCTTGTCGATCTCAAGGCCCGCATTTTGCGGCACGACATCGCCGAGGGGCTCATCCGCTCAAAGAAGCATGGTAGGGGCCTCAGGCGAGCTTCGTGGAGCACCGAACTACCTACTTTCCTGCCCGCTCCTTCTCCATCGGTATTCCTTATGAACAACACCTCCTTATCGCGGCCCCAGACGTGTCGGTAGGGCGCGCCAGGCTTCTCGTTTGAGACTCCACCATTTACGATGCTGGAAATTCAAAGTTGCAGCAATTTCACGGATGGGGAGCGGGCCGTTTTCAAAGTACCAGAGGCGCCGAATCAGGGCAAACAGAAAGGTCAGCACATTCTGTTGTTTCCCAACCATCATGTGCTGTTGGGTCTTCGTTTTTCCAAACCATCCTGTGGTGTTGGGTCCTCGTTTGAAGAGACAGCGCCCCGCGTCCCACCTCTCCTCCTCTCCTCCTCCTCCCCCTCCTCACTACTCCCCAGCGCCCAGTGCAGCATTTCGTGGCCCCAGAGGGAGCTCCACCGAAGGTCCCAGTGGCAGAGTTCGCATTGCGGCCCCGCCCCGTTTCGATACACACAGCACACGCTTCGTGACCCCATAGGGAGCTCCACCGAAGGCCCCAGTGGCAGGGTTCGCATGGCGGCCCCGCCCCATTTCCGCGCACACACACACACACACACACACACACACACACACACACACACACACACACACACACACACACACACACACACACACACACACACACACACACACACACACACACACACACACACACACACACACACACACACACACACACACACACACACACACACACACACACACACACACACACACACACACACACACACACACACACACGCACGCACGCACGCACGCACGCACGCACGCACGCACGCACGCACGCACGCACGCACGCACGCACGCACGCACGCACGCACGCACGCACGCACGCACGCACGCACGCACGCACGCACGCACGCACGCACGCACGCACGCACGCACGCACGCACGCACGCACGCACACACACACACACACACACACACACACACACACACACACACACACACACACACACACACACACACACACACACACACACACACACACACACACACACACACACACACACACACACACACACACACACACACACACACACACACACACACACACACACACACACACACACACACACACACACACACACACACACACACACACACACACACACACACACACATCACACGCTTCGTGGTCCCATAGGGCGAAGGCCCCAGTGGCAGGGTTCGCATGGCGGCCCCGCCCGATTTCGGCGCACCCATAACACGCTTCGTGGCCCCATAAGGAGCTCCACCGAAGGCCCCAGTGGGCGGGTTCGCATGGGGGCCCCGCCCGATTTCGGCGCACCCCTCCTACGTTTCGTGGCCCCATAGGGAGCTGCACCGAAGGTCCCGGTTGCATGGTTCGCATGGCGGCCCTGCCCCAATTCGGCATTCGTGGCCCCATAGGGAGCTCCACCAAAGGCCCCAGTGGCAGGGTTCGCATGGCGGCCCTGCCCCATGTCGGCACAGCCCTCATTCGTTTCGTGGCCCCATAGGGAGCTCCTCCGAAGGCCCCAGTGGCAGGGTTCGCATGGCGGCCCCGCCCGATTTCGGCGCACCCCTCACACGTTTCGTGGCCCCATAGAGGGCTCCGCCGAAGGCCCCAGTGGCATGGTTCGCATGCGGTTCCACCCCTGTTTCGGCATACCCCTCACACGCTTCGTGGCCCCATAGGGAGCTCCACCGAAGGCACTGGTGGCCGGGTTCGCATGCGGTTCCACCCCCAGTTCGGCGTACCCCTGAAACGTTTCATGACCCCATAGGGGGCTCCGCCGAAGGCCCCAGTGGCGCGGTTCCACCCCCAATTTCGCATACCCTTCACACGCTTCGTGGCCACATAGGGAGCTCCACCGAAGACCCCAGTGGAAGGGTTCGCGTACGGTTTTGCCCCCCATTTCGGCGAACTCCTCGCACGTTTCGTGGCCGTACAATAGGGCAGGGCTCGTTTCGATTCCTCTGGTTCGATTCAATTCGACTTCGATGGTTTCCGATTGAGGTTCGATTGGCTGCCGATTCCCGCCGATCCGATTCATTTCGATTGGGCTTTCCTGTAAGGAGCTCCACCGAAGGCCCCAGCGCCAGGGTTCGCATGCGGTTCCGCCCCAAGCACGGCATACCCCTCACACGTTTCGTGGCCCCATAGGGAGCTCCACCGAAGGCACCAGTGGCAGGAGTCGCATGCAGTTCCACCTTCAGTTCGGCGCACCCCTGAAACGTTCATGGCCCCATAGGGAGCTCCACCGAAGGCCCCAGTGGCAGGGTCATGTCGGCACACCCCTCAATCGCTTCATGGCCACATAGGGGGCTCCGCCGAAGGTCCCAGTGGCAGGATTCGCATGCGGTTCCACCCCAAAATTCGGCATACCCCCTCACGTTTCGTGACCCCGTAGGGAGCTCCACCGAAGGCCCCATTGGCAGGGTTCGCATGCAGTTCCACTCCTATTCCTTATAGGGTCCCACGGTCACCTAATGTGGGGTTCCTGCTTGGTCCTACTCCTGAAGCCTTTCGAGCACGTGTCGCGGCCCTCCCTGTCCTTATCTTTAGGTTCAGTTTCGCCCGAAGTACAGCCCCGTCGGGCTCACATCTAAGGTCCCAGCCAGGATATGGTGGTATTTTAAGGTCCCGTGGGTGGCATTTTACGGTCCCGTGGAGCCCAGAGTTAAGGTCCCGGTGGGGTCAGGTTTTAATGTCCCGTGTGTAGGGTTTCAAGCAGCCGTGGGGGTGGTTTTAAGGTCCCGTGGGAGGCCCATGGAGGAGTTAAGTGCACGGCAAGTGTTAGGTGTCGTTGGGACCCCATAACCTATTCCGGCACACCGCTCACACGCTTCGTGGCCCCATTGGGAGCTCCGCCGAAGGCCCCAGTGAGAGGGTTCGCTTGCGGTTTCACCCCCCATGTCTGCATACCTTTGGCACGTTTTAGGGAGCTCCACCGAAGGCCCCAGTGGCACGGTTTGCATGCGGTTCCACCCCCATTTCGGCACACCCATCACACGCTTCGTGGCCCCATAGGGAGCTCCGCCGAAGGCCCCCTTTTGCATGGTTCGAATGCGGTTCCAACCCCACTTCGTCACACCCTTCGCACGTTTCGTGGGCCTCATAGGGAGCTCCACCGAAGGCCCCAGTGGTGGGGTTATCATGCGGTTCCGCTCCTACTCCAGCCCCCCCTTCGCACGTTTCGTGACCCCATAGGGAGCTCCGCCGAAGGCCCCCTTTTGCAGGGTTCGCATGCGGTTCCATCCCCATTTCGGCACACCCCTCGCACGTTTCGTCGGCCTCATAGGGAGCTCCACGTAATTCTTCAGTGGCAGGGTTCTCATGCGGTTCCACCTCCATTTCGGCACACCCCTCACACGCTTCGTGACCTCCGAGGGAGCTCCACCCAAGGCCCCAGTGGCAGGGTTCGCATGCGGTTCCACCCCACTTTCGGCACATCTCTCACTCGTTGCCCCATCGTGCCGCGTACATTCGTGCCAAAAAGTGTGCAGCAACTTCACGGGTAGAGGGTAGGCAATTTTGAACATTTGGTTCTCGTTCGAGCGCCGCGCATGTGTTCTAAAAGTTTGCAGCATATTCAAAACGTAACTCGCTTCAGCGCCGCACAGATTCGTTTCGAAAACTTGCAACCTTTTGAAGGACCGTATGGTTGAAGTCCCAGGACTGGTGGTATGGCACGATGTAGGGTTGTCCGGATGCAACAGTCACATTGATTCGCGGTCTTGAAGGCCCAGGAGTGGTCTTCTGGCACGTTTTCGATTTGCCAGGACGCAACAGCCACGTTGATTAACGGCGCGCAAGTCCCAGGACATGTGTTGTCGCACGATGGAGGATTCTCAGACGGTTGTCCTTCAATGAAACACTTGCCGCATAACATTAAGCAGGGACGTATGAGGAGGGAATATGGAGAGAGGGTCTATTGCAGCATCGTTGATGCGTCTTGGGTTTGCAGTGGTCCTCCTCTTTCTCTTCATCATCCTCATCCTTCTCTCTTCATTATCCTACTCCCCACTAGCTGGCATCGCTGCGCTCCCTCGAAGAACACAGCCACTCCTCCCATTCCCCCTCCTGATCCTCCTGATCCGTCTCGTTCTCCTCGTCCTGAAGACGTTTGGCTCAAATGCGAGGAGGGGGGAGCTCGTACAGACGAGAGCGACGGCAGTCCCACATCAGCCGTCCTCCAAGACTGTCCAGCGTTTGGCGTCTGTGCAGATGCTGGCTGCCATCGCCATGACATGTTGTTCTGGTTTGCTTCGGGCTGTGGCTATGTTAGTTCTCGCTTTCCGACGCTAGAGGCGCGGTCTACGGCACAAGTATTGCAGGCAACAGTCCTTTGGCGTCTGATCATAGCTTAGATGACGCTCCGTATGAGGGCGGTGCACAAACAGGCAAGCACAGACAGCAATCAGCAACTTTAGCCTGGGAGAGTTTTCTCCTAACGCCAGGCACTGGGCCAACGACGGGCTGTAGCAGGCCACTCTGTCACCAAGGGCGATACATTGTGGACTTGCACCACATATCCTCCATCACATGTTTTGCACTACATACCATACTCCACCTAGCTTGCGACAAACTGGGTTTGAATACCATCGCCTACACCACACAACTATCGCCACGTAGCTTGCACCACATAGTTTACACATCATAGCTTGCGATGGCGAAGGCTTGCATCGTGTAGCTTGCGCAGCATAACTGGCGCCACGCCGATGGCATCGCAGAACACATGTGGACGACTTTTCAAGCGAGATGCCGCCCACCCGAAGCATATCAAACCTCACCATTTATGACGACGCTGTAGTCGAAGCCCACCTTTTGAGGACGATTCAAGCGAAATTGCATCTAAAACAGGAATCGCGAGAACGTTTCAGTCGCAACCGCGCTTCACCGAGGCCAGACCAGGGAAATCGTGAGCACCCCTCAGGCGAAAGCGCACGAGAACAAAACCAAGCCAGGCAAATTGTGAGGACGTATCAGGTGACACCGCGCCGAAACCAAGATGAACCACAACAATGGAGAGGACGTCTGAGGCAAAACCTGGGCCCACACCAGGCTAAACAAGGACACAGACCAGACAATGTTGAGGATGTCTTAGGCGGGGCTCCCAGCCAAACCAGGCCTTAGGTCAAATTAGGTGCCACGCCAGGTGAAATTCTGAAGATGTCTCGAGCGAAACACCCCAATACTGTCTCCATCCACTGATTCAAATTCAATGAAATGAGAGGAGTGGAAGGCCTAACAGGGTCCCCCCGCAGGGGGTCTTGTAATTAGAATGTTCTGGCGGGCGGGGGGGGTCTGTGCAAAACTGATCGAGTATGATTGTAATTGGTCTCGACTGATTGAGTTGTTCTAGCTCTTGCGCACCCTCCGGACTTGTGCGGCCTTCCCGCGGCATCTCTGAACGCGATCGATGTATGCGGTTGGGCCGCAACAGGATGTGTGAGGCCAGGGCGCAACAACATGCTTGAGGCCAGGGTGCAGCACCATGCATGTGTCTCCCGGTAAGTATCCAGGCAACGGTGTCGCGTTAGGGAATAGTAGCAGGGCTGCATTACGTTGAAGTATGTGGGTCGATACAGTGGACGGCGTCAACGTTCATTTTATCCCTGCGTTCTTTTTTGATGGAGCAGTCATTTGCTCATTGTACAGAGGACAACCGCGCAGGATGCGACCCTGTCGTTCCGAATGCGCCGTGATAGCGCTCGTGAACATGCACGTGCGCGTGGGGGGGCGTCACTTCTATTTCACATGAGCTCACGCGTGGCGCAAGGATCGCGCCCTCTGTGGCAACCCGAGGAGTATGTGGCAACCCCTTGTGGCAACCCGAGTGGTAGGAAAGGGGTAAACGGAGGATCAGACCCGTGGCGATGCGGGTTGATGGTGTTGTTTCTCCCAATCTTTCACGAGGGCGGGAGAGCAGATGAGGGTGAGGATACGGATTGTAAAGATAAGGATGAAGAACATGAGGATGAGGTGGACAAAGAGGAGACAGATGGGGTGAGGGGGGAACAGGATACATAATTGGGAGCAGTCGCATGAACGGGGAGCGCGGGGTAGGGGGTGAAGAGAGCCAGGGGAGGAGGCAGGGAGAATGGAGCAGCACTGGTGAGGGAGGGGCTAAGAGGAATAGGATGAGGATGAGGGAGGAAGAAGGGAGGAGGCCGGACTACTGGCAAATCCTTCGAGTGCGAAGGAGATCGCCAATAGGTACATCGTTGAAGTTACCACCCTATTCCTCCTGTCCCTCTCCATTCGTCCTTCCCTCGTTGCTGCATTATCTTCCCCACCTTCCCTCCTGAGTGGGGTGCGAGAGCGTCGTAGATACACCCTGGGTCCGCGCAGAATGGTGCGTGACGGCTCGGTTCGTGGCTTTTCCAGTTGAACGCCAGAGCCACCCTAAGACGGTGCAGCGTGCCTGTGCCAGGTGCTGATGTACAGGGAGGGGAGGGTAAGGGGGAGGAGGAGGAGCAGGACGCCCCTCGGGGGGCGGGGGGGGTCGGCCTTCTGGGCGTTCGATCTAAACTCAGAGGCAGACAGCGACAGCGACAGCGACAGGAGGAGTTGGAGAAGGAGGAGGATGAGAAGGAGGAGGAGGAGAAGGAGGGGGAGGAGGAGGAGGTAGCGAATGCTACAAGCATGGCATGTGGAGTTCGCCCAGCACACAAAGGAGGAGGGTAAGCGGGCAGCCTGCGGCCGAGGCGGCGACGTGAGCAAGGGCGACGTGATCAGCCGAGGGGGCTGTTGCCAGCCATCCTGGCCCAATGTATGCGAGGCATGTTTCCATATGGTTTCCTGGCTGCCTTGTGGCGTACTGCAGCTTTATGTATTACTTTTGCGGTGGCATCCCTCGTGGTTTCTGATCATGATCCTCATCATTACTTCTCTCAGTGTCTGTAGTTATCATATGACTCTCGTCCACCTGATCCATCTCCTCCGCAACACCCCCTCGTCCTCACATTCTTATTATGTTTAATCCCCCTTTCTTTGTGCTCCTTCTCCTTATCCTGAACCCTGAACCTCAACCTGCGCCTCCTTCGTGCCCCCCCCCCCCATTGCTACCGCTGCTGGTGTTCTTCCTGCTCCTCCTCCTCCTCCTACTTCTCCTTCTCCTTCTCCTCCTCCGCAGACGACCCAGACTTGGCTACCAGGAGCAGCGGATCGATTGCCCGAAGTGGAAGTTTTGGGTGTTCATGCACATGCTGCCATGTCGCCTTACGAGAAGCACGCCATTGGCATGTCATCGAGCTCGAGCCATCCGACTGCTGAAAGGAGGGGCGAATGCGCCGCCAGGTTGCAAGGGTGAGAGAGCCATCATGGTCATGTGCAGCTTCGGGCTCAGTTATTACGGACAACTCCTCAAGCGAGGCCCCGACATAGGGGAACCAGCGTGGGCACACGCGGGGCTGCCTGGCCGCCGACGGGAGGGCGCTGTGCTCACGCAGCTCGTGGGCACCTACAGGCTGCGCAAGATAGGACGATCCTTTACTACCAGGCTCCACGACACCGCGAACGCGTTCTACAGCGTGAAGTGGAACAGCCTCCTTCCAGCAGCTTCAGAGATGACTCGCGCCTTCGACCGGCAACCCTTACGCGAACCACGAACGCCGTCACGAGGTTCGAGGATCGTGATTGCCCAGAGGCGGCCACTGACGTCTGGGCCAGGGCTGGTTACCTGCCGGGCGACCACTGCGCCACGAAATTCTTCGTCCACACCTTCTCCACCAGCATGGACAAGTGCTTCCAGAAGCTCGATCACAACCTGGACTGCGGCATTGATATGTACACCACGCGCCCCATCTTTGACGAGGAAATCGACATTGCCAGCACCAGCTTCGTCGATGACGTTGCCAGGAAGACCTTGTACCGCAACACGGATCACGCCTTCGACCGGTTTGCGATTGCTAACCAGGTCATCATTAAGGGTATGCAGAGCTTCGGCGGAGCCCAGAACATAGGAAAGCAGGTGAACGTTCAGACCAACATTGGCGCGGGATCCTGGGTGAGGTTGCGACAGATCTGGTCTAGTGAGGAGGTGGAGGGCAAGCACGCTTTGCATGCCATTTACTTGGGCGGCGTCCTTGATCACCAGGGCAATTTCGCGAAGGAGCGGCAGAGAAGGTTGGAGGCCATCAAGACGGCGTGGGCGTCTACGGGCAAGTTCTGCACTAGCACTGCGCCGAGGAGATTCCGCTTCGCAGTGTTTCACGCACTGGTGCAGGGGGCGGCCCTCGCTGGGCTCACCGCGTACGCGGGCAAGGACGGGGCCATCTCGGAGCTGGAGGCCGACCCCATCGACGCGCTGCTCGGCAAGTACGCCAGGGTGCTGCTCAAGGACGAGGCGACGCAGAAGTGGGAGGGCCCCGACCACGAAGTGCACTGCAGGGCCATGAAGCGCGCCGACGCGCTGAGAGAAGTCGGCATCGTCCCCACATGCGTGGAGCTGCGTGTCCGGCGCCTGCAGTGGTACCAGGCGATGGCGCGAAATCAGCACCACCATCAGCAGGCGATTGCCAGTTTGTTCGGCCGCATGCGCTGCGAGGAGGACCCCACAGTCGACGAGCACGGTGCTGTACGTAGTGACGCACATCCGTGGGCGAAGCAATTTTGGGAAGACGCCGTCGCGCTAGAGTATCTGGACGAGGGCATGCAGTTTCACGATGAAATTGTTGAGTCCGTTCTTGCAGCATTCGGTGAGGAGGGATCGCCTCGCAATTGGCATCAAGCAGCTGAGGGCCACGCGCACCACAGTGGCGATGCCACCTCCCGAGCACCGGGGCCAAAAATCAAGCGATCGCCAAGGGATCGGATAGGAAGTGGGGGAGCAGCTGCCCGTGCGTTGCCCTGCAGTGCTTGATGATGGCAGCCCATGCCCAGCGCGTTTTGCCACCGCTGGCGCCATGCTTCGCCATTTGGGATGGGAGGAACAATCCTCTTCCCCCTTCCACTGCGCCCCCGGCCTCCCCCCCCGGGCCGCGCACGCGCCTCGGGTCATGATTTGCCCTCCCCCCCCCCCTTTGGACGCCCCCAACCCTTGTCTCTGCCCCATTCAAGGGAGGCTCGGCGCACGCTGTCCGCGAGCGGCTGCGGAAACACGGCCGCCCGACCCTCCCTTCCTCTCGCGGCGCTCGGGCCCTGCCCGTCTTCGGGGCGCTCGGGGGCGCAGGGGCGGGGGGGGGGGAGAGCCGACGGGGCCCCCGATTCCCTCGACTGCCCTCGCTCCTCGGGTCGGTCGGACGCGCGGCCTCTCCTCCCTCGAGCTGGGCGGGGCGGCGACGGGGCAGAGGCAGGGAGGGGCACAGGCAGGGAGGGGCGGGGGGGGGGGGGGAGGCACAGGGGAGGGACGGGGGGGGCAAGGGCAGAGGAGATGGATGGGGGGGCGAGGGCAGGGATAGGCGGGGGGGGGGGGGGGAGCGAGGGAGGGGGGGGGGGAAGGATGGAGGGGCGGGGGAGGGCCAGGGGCAGGGCGGAAACTGCGGGGCCGGGGCGGGGGGGGCGGGGCAAGGGGGAGGGGGGAGGAGGGAGGAGGGAGAGGGACCAGTGCAAACCCAAGATGCGTCAACGCTGTCGCAACAAACCTTCCCTCTAAGTAAGTTCCCTCTTCAGGGGTTCATGCATCAAGAGCTTATCTTCATCTCGGAAAGTGCCTCGTTGAATGACAACCAACAACCATCTGAGATTTCTAATTCGCGTCAGAACACTATTCTTGAGATTTCAACGCATCGAATGAACGTGACGTGACGGTTGAGTCCTGACAATCCCAAACCGTGTAAGAAGACCGTTCCTGAAATTGAAATACCGCGAGTCAGCACGATTGCTGCGTTCCGGTAATTCCAACTTGTGTCATACTACCGTTTCTGAGTTTTGAGCAAGACGGACCGTTAGATGAAAGTGCTGCAATTTTTCGGCATTAAGGCGACGGCCACATGTTGAAAAGGGAATCGCCATCCATCTGCAAAGTTTCGAAGCGAATGCGCGCAACGCTGAGGCTAGAGCATCATTGCGAAAGCCACCCGCCCTCCATCCTTGAAGCTGTTGCAAGCGTTTCAAACGAATCTGCGCGGCGCTAAAACGATAGCCACATGTTGAAAAAGGAACCGCCCTCCATCTGTGAAGACGAATGTACGCGGCGCTAGGGCGAGAGCCACATTTTGAAAACCACCACCCCTCCATCCATGAGCTGTTGCACATTTCAATTTTCAGGATCAAAAGTGGTGAGTGAGTCTGAGGCGAAATGCCTGGCCCGCCCTACGGACGCGTCTGGGGGTGCGACAGGGAGGATATACTTAGACGGAAAGGGGACGTAGGGAAGACGGGGCAGGAGGGGAAGGAGAGGGCGAAGGGGGGAGGAAGGGAGAAAGAGAGGGAGCAAGTGAGGGAGAAAGGGAGGGAGGAGGGAAAGGGCATGAGGGAGAGGGGAGGGGGCAGGGGGCAGGGGAGAGGGATATGGATGTTGTAGAACGAGCAGTGATGATGCGGCAGGCAAGACCGATCAAAAACAACAGTCTTGCGGCAAGTAGACACATGCGACCGCCGTTGCCTCCTCGTCATCTCATTTCGCCTCTTCCTTCTCCTCCTGCTCACGTCCTCTTTCCTGTTGCTCTCCCTCGTCACTCTCTCTGTCATCCTCCCCCTTTTCTTCCTCGTCGTCTCCGTCATTCCCCCCCCGCCGCGGCCCCATCATTTAGCATCGTAGTATGCCACTTGGGCCACATGCGCCTCGGGAGATATGCCCCTCAGCTGGGGTGGCCGGATCTTCCTGGACTGCCACGTGAAGCCCGCGGAGGGCTGGACGAAGCAGATCATGTCGATGTTGCGAGAGAATTCCAAGAGGCTGGCCTAGCGGGAGGGGCGACCCCACCGAGAGTTGGCGTTTGTCACACCTTTTTGGGGCCCTCCCTCCTCGGCGGCCCACGTCGCCCTGGCTGGATCTGCCTGAAAATTGTTGTCGGAACGCGTTCTGGGGCGGTCTGTGAAGGCCCAGTTGTTCAAGGAAGGGGAGGAGTTCGGTAGCAAACTATGGGAGCCTTGTGTACCCTCGTGGTTCCGTCTTTCGAGTGCACCAGCGTCGATTAGCGCCTGGTAGTCGATGAGATAGCGCCGATGTTGCATCGATTTAGCGTCGGTATAGTGTCGATTTGCGTAGATTGAAGTCGATTCGCGTCGGTTCGAAAGAGCCAAACAGATGGTATGAAAAGGTCCCATGAGTTGCCACAGCAGAGAAGGGGCGGGAATCAGAACGGGGTCGGACCGCTCTTCTGTAGAGGCACGCGGGAGCCCAGGATACAAAATGCAAGCCACCCTCGAACCTCTTGCCGAGCGCGAGCAAGACGAAGAAGACCGAGAGGATGCCACCCACGGAACTCAGACCCCACAGAAATTGGCACTGTACGGTAGGTTCGCGCAGTGTCAACCCGCGGCGACCCCGCCGCCAGTGTTCAACGTTGAACGCCGCCGGCTACCCAGAATCGGTCGATGTTGTTGAACGATCAGATGTTTCGGAAGCGGCCGATCGTTCAAGGTTGAAAGATTTCCGCGGTGCCAGAAACCGACGCCAAAGTCGGCGCGACACGAACCTGCCCCGCAGCTGACCAGCGCCGAATCCATCCACGTAGACATTTACGTGAGTTGCCCATGTTACTATCAACACCAGAAGCACAGCGACAGTTGAGGGAAACGGCCATCATAATATTTCGAATGCTAAAGAATGACGGCCACGCCTGACTTAGGATCATATTTCATCTGATCGCGCTGAGCGCTAATGTCCCCTGGCTTGCCCACACACGGAGAAACATATACCGCAGGCGCTGATTCGGTGATACGAGAAACAAGCGTGACATGACAAAAACAAAACGTAGCACCCCACAGTTGCGGATAAGAGTGAGGGGGCGTGCGCGGAATGGGTCGCGGGGGAGTCGCGGGCGTGGACGAGGACAACATGATCAATCATTTCAATATTGATTGTTCTTGTCTGCTTGCGTGTCAATCAACATGTACTTCCCCGAACCCTCGATACCCGCCCCCTTCGTCTTCGATCGTCCGCCCCCCCTTGGGGGGGACATATCTTCGTTATCTGCCACGATTATGCAGTTGGCTCAAACGACGAGAGGGAACGATGGAGCACGAGAGAGATTAACAAGAGGGGGTGCAGGAGCAGGACGACATGCGGCAAAACCAGACGGGCGGGTCAGGCGGGCGGACCATAACGGATGGGTCTTGCGGGCGAGCCCAGACGGCGGTGTCGAGCGGGCGGGTCATTGAAGCATCAATCCCGCATGGCTCGTTAGGAAGTTTCAAGCGATAGCGCGGTTCCAACGTAAATCTTGAGGAAATCCAGAGCGAGAGCGTGACTCTTGAGTGTTGGGGGCGCGGCGCCGCAATAACAGCGAGGAAGTATAACGCCAGAGGTCGATTCCTAGATAAGGTGTGAGGAAAGCTGCGCGAGAGCGCGATTGTATAAATACTCTGTGAGGAGGCAAAGCCGTTACTGTGGAAAACTGGGGGCCAGGGGCACAGCTTGAGGCCCAATATTTTCCTTCGTAAGAAAGCCGTGTGCGGGCCCCGGGAGGGGCATTCTAATTGAAAGATACAAGTTCCACCGGACGGGGTGGGTGGATCAACAATAGTTGTTCTGCAGAAATGGGAATATCAAATGTTTAAGGATTTTCTCTATCTTTTCTGCTCGCGTGTCATTCAACATTCAACATTTCTATCCCAAACCGTTGTTACACATTCTTTACGTCTTCGATGTAACCCCCCTTGGGGGTATCTCTTCCTTACCCGCCGTAACAGCCCCTAAAACAGGGGATGGGAGGGAGGAGGGAAGGGACAAGGGAGGGGGGAGACGGATGGAGCAAGAGAGTAGCAGGAGGGGAATTCGGAGCAGGAAAACAAGCGGCAGAATCTGGCGGGTCGGGCGGCGGACGGGCGGGTCGTCAATCCCGCATGGATCGTGAGGAAGTCTCGCGCGATAGCGCAATTCGCAAATCTTGAGAAAGCCCAGAGCGAGAGCGTGATTCCTGAGTGTCGAGGGCGCAGTGTTTTAATACATTGCGAGGAGGTACCACGCGATAGCGCGATTCCGGGGTAAAGTGTGTGGATGCCCCCCGCGGGAGCGCTTGCAAGGATTTATCAGGCGGGAGCCGTTGTAGTTGTAAACTGGGGGCCAGCGACACAACCTGTGGCTCAATATTTTCGCTTTTAAACAGGGTGCGCATCCGGGGGGGAGCACTAACATTGAAAAACAAAAGGTGCACGGAAGGGGGGATCAACAATCATGATTTTCCAGAAGTGAGAATTCAACAACGCGACAACAGTCCGCACCGCGGAACCCCTTTTCAGCCACGCGCCCAGGGACAGTGACTGACCGTTCGGCTCCCTCTGACTGACGCGTAGGCGCCAACTTCTGGAAGAGCGGAAGGGATGGGAGGAGAGCGGAGCGGAAGGGATGGGAGGAGAGGGGAGAAAGAAGGAGATGATGCGGGAGAAGAGGAGCGGGACGGGATGACAGGGGAGCGGAAGGAGGGATTGGTGAGGGGAAGGGACGGGAGGAGAGGGGCGGTGAGACTGGCCTGTCCCTCCCTCCCCGCCCCTCTCACTCCTTACCTCGCTCAGTCCTCGTCTCCTTCGATCTCGCCTCCCTTCCCTCGATCTCTCCTGCCTCGATCTATCCCTCTCTCGATCTCTGCTCCCTCGATCCCTGCCCGCAATCCCTCCCCCATCATCCCTCATCCCTCCTCCGCTCATCCATGCTGTCTTTGTTCGTCCTCCCTTTCGCGTCCGTCCTCCCCTTCACCTTAGTAACCCCGTCTTCCCTGCCCTATCCCTCTTTCTCTTTCCTATCCCTCCTTATCGCCCTCCTCGCTCCTCGTCGCCTTCGCACTCCCGTGCTCATCATCATCGTTCTCTTCCTCTCCATTTTGCTCCTCGAACTCCTTCCTTCTCCCTTCTCATCCTCGTACCGACGTCATCATCATAATTACCCCTTACAAGGCGTGCGCGCCGTTCTCCGCGTTTGTTATCGGGGGGCTTCTTGGGTGCCTCTTTGAGGTCTCGGGGGCAGCCTCCTGGGAGCTTTTTGCTGATCGCCTGAGGGCTTTGGGGTCGTGGGTCTTAGGGGGTGGGGGAGGGCTCATGGGTCTTCGGGGTCGCCTGGGGCCATGTGGTGGGAGGTCGTGGGTCTTTGGGGTCGCCTGGGGCCTCATGGCGGCATGTCGTGGGTCTTGGGGGTGGGGGAGGGCTCCTGGGGCCACTGCAAGTTGCCCCTCTCGGGCCTCCCCTGGGGCTCCCGGTGGGGCCATCTGAGCACCCTGGGCTCGTCCTCTTCGGACGTCGTCGTCGTCGTCGTCGCCGCCGTTGTCGTCGTCGTCGTCGTCGTCGTCGTCGTTGTCGAGCTTCGTCGTCGCCGAACGCCTTTTGGAAAGAGGGCGAGCACGACGACGTGTGTTTCTTGGCTGCCTTGGGGGCCTCTTGAGCACCTCGTCGGCCGCCTCCAGGCCCTCGTGGGGGCCGTCTTGCCGTCTTGGGCCAGTCTGGGGGTCCTCGCAGACTGCCCCGGATTTTGAGACATTGGAGAATGTGAGAAGACAAACATATTCAACAATCTACGGAACACTTAGCCGTCTTGAGGACAGTATGGCCCGTCCTGAGCCCTCGTTGGCCGTCCTTATTCCTTCTTGGGGGCAAGAACGGGCAGATCTGAAGCGCTGCGGCGCCAACCACCCCATCCCACCTCGGGGTGGGTGTCTCTCTGTCTCTCTCTCTCTGGGCCCTTTTGAGGGCCTCTTGCGCTGTGATGAGCTGGTCTGGGGGCCCTCGGGGACCGCCTTGGGCTTGCAGAAACTCGAAATGTCGATACGTGGGCCCTCTTGAGGCGCGTTGGGGGTCTCGATGGCCGTGTGGAGGCCATCTTGGGTGTTTTTTGCGGCCGTTCCCGCGCATTGGCGCCCTTCTTGCCCCATCTTCGAATGTATTTCGGGCATCGTACGTGGACGCACCGGACGATGGATTTGGAGGTCCTGAGGGCTCCCGAGTTGAGGATTTTGTCGGGGGAGCCGTTCCCCACCTTTCAATTACTCTACCAGGAGTTTGGGCTCCAGGGGAGGGGAAAGGGGGGAGGGGGAGCGCCAATCATCTCGCAGGCATTTTCCCCCCCGGCAAGCGGGGGTCGGCGGATCATTTTTTTTCTCTTCGTTCTCGGTCGTCCTCCTTATCTTTCCCATCATTCCTTTGCCCGAGGGGACATTGGAGGGGAGGAGGTTCGGAGGGGGAGCGTGGTCGGAGGGGAGAGGGGGGTCGGAGGGGAGGGAGAGGAACGTTTGGGGAAACAGTGTAGGGGAATTGCGGGCAGACGGGAGGAGGAGGAGGAGGAGGAGGAGGAGGAGGAGGAGGAGGAGGAGGAAGAGACGACTTCGATGACGCCGACGACGACCGCGATGAGGAGTGGTTATCAGGTTGCGCCTTCCTTTGGCGTTAAGTCGGGCATGTTCTCTACAAGGGGAAATCTTCAAAAATAGTAAAACAATCGTATGGGGACGATTGTTTTACTAGTTTGACTATTTTTGAATATGTTTGGCAATTTTTATTTTTCCTCCAACCTCCGCCTGTAAGGGGACATGCCCGACATAATTTTGGCAGGCTTGTGCATACCCTTCTTGCGACGTCCCAATGGCTAGAAGGAGGCATGGGCCACCGCCACCACCACCACCTCGGGGAGTCTTGGAAGATCTCGAAGTTCATAAAACTCGTCGTCTCCACAAGGCTCCCCCTCCTCTCTTCCTGCTCGCTCTGGCCCTGCTCCCTCGTCCTTCCTCCCCTCCACCTCCCTGGGAGTTGGAAGCCCGAGGGCGAGAGCGACGGCGGCGCCGAGGTTAATGAATGATTCACTTGATGGGGGTGAGAAGGGGGGGCATGAGGAGAACGACGACGAGGGGGACAGGGAGGAGGCATACAGTAGGTTTGCGTCGTGTCGACTGGTGGCGGCCCCGCTGCCGGCGTTCAACGTCGTACGCCGCCAGCGGCCCAGACGCGGTCGATGCTGATCGACCTGGCGTTTCGGAAACGGCCGATCGTTCAAGGTTGAGCGATCCCCGCGGCATTAGAAACCGACGCCGAAGTCGGCACGACACGAACCTGCCGTAGGGGGGCTGATGGGAGATGACGCGCAGGGCGACGACGGGGACCACGACGAACACGAGGACGTGGGCCGCGACAAGCACGATGACAAGGGCGAGGACGAGCAATCGGATGAGAGTCTGGAGGAGGAGGATGAGGAAGATGAGGACGAAGACGAGGACGTGGACAAGGACAAACACCAGGATAAGGGGGGCGAGGACGAGGCCTTAGACGAAAGGTAGGAGGAGGACGAGGAGGAGGAGCAGAAGAAGGGCGCAGAGTAGGGTTGGGTGATAGATGACTGGGATGAGTAAGCGGAGAGGGAAACGACGGGGGAGGAGGGTGTGGAGAAGGACGAGGAGAAGGAGAAGCAGGAGGAGGAGGAGGAGGAGGAGGGGAGCGTGCGAGGAGATGGAAGGATGAGTGGAGGGGGGCTCCCCTCCCTCAGGGAAGAGGAAGAGGAGGAAGAGGAGTAGGAGGAGGAGGAGGAGGAAGAGGACGAAAAGGAGAAGGAGGAGGAGGAGGAGGAGACGCGTGCAGGAGAGGGAAGCGAGGTGGACCATGGAAGAGGATGAGGAGGAGGAGGAGAAGGAGGAAGAGGAGGAGGAGGACGGGGATGGGGAGGAGGAGAGGTGGAGGGGTGAGAGGGTGGGGGGTGGAGGATGGGGAGACTCTGCATGCTGCATGCAGTTGTTATCCCTCCATTCTCTCCCACCCATTCTCTCCATCAGCGATTCTTCGCAACCCGCTCCCGGCCCCGCTCCATTTCGCTCCCCCTTCCCTCCCCTTGCCTCCATCATTTCCGTTCCCCGTCCCACTCACTCCCCGTCCCACCTCTCTTTTTGCTTGTCCTCTCTTTCTTTTTGTTGTTCTTTCTTTCCCTCTCTCTCTGCATATGTGTGTATACATCTACACATATTCACATACATCTCCGTAAAGGCTTCGCCCCCTGCCGTCGGCCCCTCTCTCGGAGAATTGGGTATGCAAGAGCTATGTTGTGAGGCCTGGGCGCCGTCGTGAAGCAGCATCGGAACTCCGAACGGGGGCCACTTGGGTTCGGGTCCTCCGTCTCGGGTCACTCTTGGGGCCCTCTTGGGCCGTCTTTGGGGTCTCTTGAGCCGTCTTGGGGCCCTTTTGAAGCGTCTTGGGGAGCTCTTGAGAGCTTTTTTGGCCGTCTTGGGGCGCTCTTGGGGCGCCTCCTGGGCCGTCTTGGAGCGCTGGAAGCCCTGAAAGGCGAGCGTGCCCAAACCAGTCCACCACCGAATGAACATCGCAGATGTTGGCCGCATGGGCCCCTCTTGGGGGTACTCTTGGAGCGCTCTTGGGAGCACCTTAGGCCGTCTTGGGACCATCTTAGGCGCATTGGAGCACTCGTGGGCCGTCTCGGAGGCATCTTATACGGTCTTAGGGGCCTTTGATTAAGGATTGTGGCCTCGAAAGCGCGAATACTGCGTCATTGCAAGGGTTTCTGATGTCGGGGGCGCGAATAACGCGTAATTTGCAAGGGATCGTGGCTTCGGGGACGCAAGCTTTGCGTTACTTGAGAGTCTTCGGAGACGCTAGTATTGCATACTCTACCAGGAATTATGATCTCGGGAGCGCGAACACAGTGTAATGTGTTAGGGCTTACGTGCGTATTGACGATGGATAATGGCCTCGGGGGCGCGAACATGGCGTAATGTACAAGGGATTTTGGCTTCGGGGGCGCGATCTCATGTGTGTTTACGTGCCTGACGACCTCCCAGAAATCTGACCCCCCCCCTGCAGGTGGTTAACATCCGTGCCCATCTCGGCTCCCCCCCTCGCGCGGACTTCAACAATTTTCAGTAGGAAGCAGAAAGCAGGACTATAATAATGGAGACCAGAAACTGGAAATGGTGCAGGATGCAGCAAGCCTAACCCGCGGAGCCTGGTGGCCCCATAAGGGGGCCAGCGGATATCCCGCTCTCTCTCTCTCTCTCTCTTTCTCTCCCTCTCCCTCTCTCTCTTTCTCTCCCTCTCCCTCTCTCTCTTTTCTCTCTCTTCCTTTCTCCCCCTTTTCTCTCTTTCTCGTTCTGCCACCTCGCTCCACCCTCTCTGGCTCTTCCTCCCCTCCTCCCTTCTCCCTTCTGCTCCCTCCTGCAATCGGCCCTCATCCGTCCTCCATCCCTCCCAGCCCTTCCAGCCTCCTCCTCTCCGCTTGCTTGCTGGCTGGGTTGATCTCCGCTTCGTCCCTTCCCCCCTTGCGGAAGCCGCTTCACAGGGTGGTCGTGCCGGCCATCACGTCCCTGAACCCAGACACCTGGGAGGAGGTATCGCCATATGGCGGCGCGAGCAAGGTGGAGCCGACTAGGAGGAGGAGGAGGACGAGGAGTGGGAAGCGAAGGGCGGCCCCTCGTCCTCCTCATCGGCCCCCCTCCCTCGTTTTACTCCCTCCTCCGCTTCAGCCTTGCTCCTCCTCTTCCTCCTCCTCTTCCTCCTTCTTCTCCTCCTCCCCGTCCCCCAGGCCCGAGGCCTTCCGAGCCTTGGGAGAAGACTTGTTCTTTCTCTTTCTCCTCCAGGCTCGCCGCCGAATGCTAGTCGTCGTCCTCATCCTCCTTCTCGCCCTCTTCCGTCGCCATGTTGGCTCAAGACTAAACGGGAGGAGGGAACGAAGTTCCAAGATACCATGATTTGTCTTGGCTGCATCCTTTGCCAAGACCTTAGTTTTGTTCGGCCAACAGGATGCCAGCGCACTCCCACCGTGCAGACAGCCTCGCTCGTGATTGGCAACTTTGGGCAATACCCGATTCACATGTTGGACGCTATCCGCCATGGGAGACTTCAGCCAGCTCGTCGAGACCATGCTGAGAACCAAGAATCCATGGCAACGCAGGTTGCAGACTTAGTCACGACCATGCACAACAGCTTCGCGGAACACGTTGGCATTCTCACAAATGCAGTAAAGCACCATCGACGATAATACGAAAGGGGTTGCATCGCAGTTTGCGTGCGCCCAGGCTGTCTATGCCAAGCCGAATGAGAATGCTCAGTTGGTTCAAGCTTTGCAGGTTGCATCTACTTCTGGTGGAGGCAGCAGTCCCGCAGGTTCGGCAGCGGGAGCAAGTGACTCGTGGGTCAGAAGAGTTCTTTGCTCTCCTCGTCCGAAGTCCAGGCGTGTGGGTAGTGAAGGTGATGCCCCACAGAATCCTCACACCTCCTCGTACAAGCTCGATCGGTGCAGGCGCTGGATTGGTTCGTTTCTTCGAACCGTTCTAGCATCTATGAGGCAAGCGCATTTCGCCAGCTTCAAGGGCCAGGTCATGACCCCTGTCATGCTCAATAATGTGACCCCGACACACCTTCACGAGCGAGGCCTTGGCGAAAGAGTTCACGGAGCTCTACCACGCGTCGCTGAATGTGTGGACGGTTCCTCGAGACGGGTCGCTCCGCCCGATGATGGCACGCACCGGCTCACCACTCGACGTTCGCACCAGGCAACGCGCCTTCAGTAACTGATGATATCCAATCGCCGAGCTCTTCTCGCACAGCCCGCACTGCTGTGCAGGCTCGAAGCCCATCACCAAGCGATACGAGCGCACGTTGTACTGAACCAACGGCACCGTGGCCGCTCGTGGCGATCAGTGAAGTGAACCACCCAGCAGGCACCTTCGATGTTGACCAGGGCGCGCAAGAGTGTTTCCAGGTTGATATGCAAGAGGTCAACGGCGCCACGGCACATGTCAACCAGCGCGCCCTCGTCATCGAGGGTTCGCACTCGTTGGAGATCGATCTAGAAGAGCGGAGAGAGACCATGGCAGCGGCGGCGACCAGCGCTTTCTGCGCTACCAGCTCGTTTCTTCATCGCAGTGAACTGATTCCGCCATTACTAGTGCCAGCTCGTCTCGGGGTACTGACGGGCCTCTAGACTCGCCGGCTGCAGTGGCCAGCCTGGAGCCGTTTTGGCTTGCTCGCGTGGAACGCACGCATTCTGCTTCACCAATCAACTCCTCCCCCCCCCCCACGGCCGCGAGAAATTCAAAGCGTTGGCCAGACTAGCTCGGAGAATGGATGCAATCGCTGCACGGGGGCCCCGTGGTCAAGATGGAGAACTGGTTTCTCTGGAGCGCGATTGCGTGATCGCCCTGGGTTTCGCGCCCTCGGCTCGCTTATCGAGGGGCGGAGTCGCTTTCGTTCCAGGGCGCAGGGCGCGCACTTGCCCTGGTCTGTCGTGGGCCAAGTGGGCCTCTTCAGCTCTCAGCGGTTCATCTTGATCTTGAGTGCTCTGGAAGACATGCGCAAGCTATCTTCCCCTCCCTCTCTATGCAGATGCTTCCGCGACTTCAGCGCGCGAGCGCGATCGTCGGATATTCCAACTTTCGCGAGCACGACGAAGCTAGAAACTACCCGACAACTTCTACCCTTGCGCCAATTCCATTTTAGATTGGCCACAGTCTTCGACGCGTTATTCCTGAGTTACTTGAATGTGGGACAGCCGTCGATTTCGCGCAGAGCAGTTGTCGAAGGTATTCAGGGCTCTGCTAGACTGGTTCGTAAATACACGATCGTAGACACACCAACATGACTAGACCATCGGTCGTCGTCAGGAGTCGCCCGGGAGGTTGTGGAGGAGCACGAGCCTTACGACCGCGAGAGTGTCTCTCTCGCCTTGCGGCCGCGCTCGACTGCGGCGCAGCTAGTATACCTCCCTGGGTTACCCAGCATGCCCAGTTGCGTGAGTGCGCCGAGCAGCTCATTCAGGACGCGGGGCTGTCGGCTCTCGCCGCGCCCGCCGACTGAAGTGAAAGACATGAAGCGGCCTTTCACGTAGCCTCCATTCAGGTGCGCCGCCGCGTCGAGATCGCAGGCGACGTCGCCGAGGCGGGGAAGGCCGCCTGCGTGTCAAAGCTCGCCGGCGCTGATCGCCCCGATAGTCAGCGGCGTGCGCGGCGGGCTTGTCGCGGCCATGGGCAGCATCCGCTTTTTCCAATCCCGCTGCGACGTCGCGGCTGGGCTGCGCTGCTTTCCACGCCCACTTCGGCGATCAGAGGAGAGGGCGTCGCTCGGTGGACGAGGGGGAGTTTGCGCGACACTTGGGGGATGGGGCGGGCCGGGCAGAGCAAGCTACCAAACGTGTTCACAGGCTGTCTTCTGTTTGGTCTGCTCAGCGCCCTCGCGGTAAGCTGGCGGCCGCAAAAGGCCCCGGCGGCGAGGCGCGCGCCGATCCAAACGAAGAAGCCGCCAAGCTAGCCGAGTATTGGGGGCTGGTCTGTAGTAATATTCGCTCTGAATTTCCTATATTTGCGCGCGCGCGCCGTCGAGGGCAATGCGGCAAAGCCGGGCAGTTCGCGGACGAGACATCAAAAATTTGATTGGAATAGCGAAGAGCATGTCCTGGGACTCCTGGCCCCCCAAAAGAGAAAGACGCCGCCGCGGGGCCCGATGTGGCCCCGTGCTCTCCCTGGCTTAACTCTGGACCCGAAGCAAAGGCGGTCATTTGCCAGTTTCACGAGTCGCTCATGGCGGGTCGAAATTTGCTATCTGTTTGGTGCGCCCCCTCCCCTCGGGGCATCGCGAAGTTGCTCGGGTGCTCAACACATTGCAGGCTCGCTCGAGACATCCTCAAAACATGATTTCGGATGGGGGACCCCGAGATCATCGAAAAGACCGCCTCGCACGACACATCCCCTACAAATGGAGGACGACCTCCCCTCCATCATCATCGTCATCATCATCCTCACTCCCCCCTGGAACAACGACTGTGAAACACCCTTTTAGCATTTTAGCATCTTTATGGGAACAACAAAAAAACGTGTTGGGCGGTTCCTGCCCCGCGTCGCGTGAGGAGGGGGAACAACGTGAGGAGCAACAGGAAAAAGGGGGGGATGATGAGGAGGAGGAGGAGGAGGAAGAGGAGGAGGAGGAAGAGGAGGAGGAGGAGGAGGAACGATGAGAAGGAGCAGCAGGAGGAGGAGGAAAAACGAGGGCGGCACCCCCCTCGGGGCAGTGTGCTATCTGTCTGGTGCGCCCCCTCCACTCGGGGCATCGCGAAATTGTTCGGCATTGCTCTCCCTCTTACAGACATGCTGCTGTTTCGTGGGTCTCTTTGTTTGGAGTCGAAGAGGAGGAGGAGGAGGAGGAGGAGGAGGAGGAGGAGGAGGAGGAGGAGGAGGAGGAAGAAGAGAAGGAGGAAGGAGGAGGAGGAGGAGGAGGGAGGAGGAGGAGGATCACGAGGAACACGAGAGCAGCAGGAGGAGGAGGGCGAGGAGCACGGGGAGGGATACCATCCTCATGAAAAAACGTTGTGGGCGTTTCCTGCCCCGCGTCGAGTGACGAGGTTGGTGCAGCACAAGGAGCAGCAGGAAAAGGAGGAGGGGGAACGATGAGAAGGAACAGGAGGAGGAGGAGGAGGAGGAGGAGGAGGAGGAGGAGGAGGAGGAGGAGGAGGAGGAGGAGGATTGGGAAAAGGAGGAGGAGGAGGAGGAAGAGGAGGAGGAGGAGCGAAGGCGTTCCCCCCTCGGGGCAGTGTGCTATCTGCCTGGTGCACCCCTTCCCCTCGGGGCATCGCAAAATCACTCGAAATCGCCGCCCGGGACATCCTCGCAACCACGACGCCGCCGCTCGGGACATCTTCGCCGCTCGGGGCATCCTCGCAACCGCGAGACATCCTCACATCCGCGGCGCCGCCGCTCGGAACACTCTCACAACCGCGGCGCCGCCGCTAGGGACATCCCCGCATCCGTGGCGCCGCCGCTCGAGACGCCCTCACAACCGCGGCACCGCCGCTCGGGACATCCTCGCAGCCGCGGAGCCGCTGCTCGAGACATCATCGCAACCACGTGGGCGCCGCCGAACTCCCTAGGACTCGATCACATCACTGCCTCCCTCAGACCCTGCGCCGATCAGATACCATACGCCCAAGATGTGGCAGGAGCGGGGGGGCGGGACGGCGCTGCCGCTCGAAACATCATCGCAGCCGCGGAACCGCCGCTCGGGACATCCGCGCAGCCGCAGCACCGCCGCTCGGGGCATCCTCGCAACCGCGGCGCCGCCGCTCGGGGCATCCTCGCAACCGCGGCACCTCCGCTCGGGACACCCTCGCAGCCGCGGAGCCGCCGCTGGAGACATCCGCGCAACCGCGGGGCCGCAGCCGCAACTCCCTAGGATTCAATCACATCACTGCCTCCCTCAGACCCTGCGCCAGACAGATAGCACACACCAGAATGGAGGCAGCAAGAAACATCATCGCAGCCGCGGCACCGCCGCTCGGGGTATCCTCGCATCCGCGGCGCCGCCGCTCGAGACATCCTCACATCCGCGGCACCGCCGCTCGGGACATCCTCGCAGCCGCGGAGCCGCCGCCCGAGACATCCTCGCAACCGCGGGGCCGCCGCCGCAATTCACCAGGACTCAATCAGATCATTGCCTCCCTCAGACCCTGCGCCAAACAGATAGTACACGCCCAAGACGAGGCAGGGCGGGGAGGCGGGATGGCACCGCCGCTCGGGACATCCCCGCAGCCGCGGAGTGGCCCCTCGGGACATCCTCGCGACCGCCGCGCCGCCGCTCGGGGCATCCTCGCAACCGCGGCGCCGCCGCTCGGGACATCCTCGCAGCCGCGGCGCCGCCGCTCGAGACATCCGCGCAACCGCCGCGCCGCCGCTCGGGGCATCCTCGCAACCGCGGCGCCGCCGCCCCCCCATCCCTGCCTCCTCTTGGGCGTGTGCTATCTGGTTGTCCCGAGCGGCGGCCTCGCGGCTGTCTCGGGCGGCAGCCTCGCGGTTGCGCGGATGTCTCCGGCGGCGGCTCCGCGGATGCGAGGGTGTCCCGAGCGGCGGCGCCGCGGTTGCGAGGATGCCCCGAGCGGCGGTGCCGCGGCTGCGAGGATGTCCCGAGCGGCGGCTCCGCGGTCCGCGGCTGCGATGATGTTTCGAGCGGCGGCGCCATCCCGCCCACCCCCCCGCCTTGCCTCCTCTTGAGCTTGTGCTATCTGGTTGTCCCCCTCCGCTTTGTTCCTATGGTCTGTCCTCAGAGAGGACACCACTCTATCTGATATCGTCCGGTTTGGGGGTCTGGAGGGTCATGCGTGTTAACTTGCCCGGGGCGATGTTCGTTCTATTTGACCGTCCCTTGGTAGATCTTTTGTGGCACGCAGTCAGTATAAAACACTAGCTCGCGTCATCGAGCGTCTGCTGGTCCCTGGTAGGCCCGCTGGTCTTCACCTAGATCTCAAGCAATGCGCGATCGTCGTTCTGAACCTGGCTGACCCCCAGCAGTTGGTCGACACCTTCCGCGTCCATGGTCTGAGCGTCATTTAGTTCCAGCGACGCTGCTCGGATGCTCGGGGTTGTCGTGGGCCTCGATGGATCCTCGGACGCCTGGACCGCCGCGGGGCGTAAACTCTGGACCCGTGCCGAGGACATCCGTTGACATGGTCAGATTTTCGTTCGGTCCGTTCAGGCATAATGTGCACGCGTTGCCCGCGGTGTCTCACGCAGGGCAGTTCTTCCGCCCGACAAGCAGCTTCTTATAGAAGAACGGGAGGCGCGCCAGCTATTGCCCCGAGCACCGCGCCATGCTTCCCCTCCGAAGGCCATGTTCTACCTTGGGGGCCTCGGCTTGCCCGTTGGATGCAGGGGCGCGTCCGTCCTCTGACGCGCCTCGCTTCTTCAAGCAGCGCTGGGAAGCCAGAAGTTCCCAGGGATCCATTGGCCATGCCTCGAAGCCCTTGACGATGATGAATAGGTCCCCGCCCGTGCAGTACATTCATCTTTCAAGCTGCCCATCGTGTGTGATAAGCGCCATGAATGTGAACGATATACTTAAATTCCTCACGCTCCTGTTGACAAACCACCCGAACTGCTGCACAAGGCGATGAGAAGTTCCTGATGAATCGTCCTCAGGTTTCCCCAACCAACTGCTCGCCCGGCTTCGGCATTGGAATGCAGATGCTACCCGCGCTGATGCTGACAAGCAGCTGACTAGCTTTCTGATTGTAGCCCTCCCGAAAACCAAATTGTACGCGTGGCCCACCTACGTTCGTGGATTCAGACAGGCCACTGGTCGCTGTGTTTCCGGGTGTCGACCAATTTGCGCCGACGGCATCCGACGCTATCTCTGCCGCCCCCAAGGTCAAGCCTGCATGCCCACAAGGGGCGGCCGCGTAGGGCACAGGCGGGGAAAACAGTGCAGGCTTTGCTGGCTGGCTCTGCCGCCCCCATTCCACCCCAAATTGCAAGGCAGACTGAGCCCCGGCTGCCCGAAGAAGGGAGCGCACGCCGGGCTGCGATTTTTTCCCCCAGGGGAAGCGCCTGGGCGCCCGTGGAGCCAGGCAGAAGCGCGATGAGCGGTGCTGGCGCCTCGCCCGTGAGGGCCAGGGCTCCCATGAGGGAGCTGAGAGGAGGAGGAGGAGGAGGAGGAGGACGAGGAGGAGGAGGAGGAGGAGGAGGAGGAGAAGGAGGAGGAGGACGAGGAGGAGGAGGACGAGGAGGAGGAGGACGAGGAGGAGGAGGAGGAGGAGGGGGAGGAGGAGGAGGAGGAGGGGGAGGATGAGGACGAGGAGGAGGAGGGGGAGGAGGACGAAGGAGGAGGAGGGGGAGCCATCGGAATCCCAGACGCGCGCGTGCTAGGATTCGGTTCTGCGGGACTAAGCCTGCCGCTACTTAGGGGAGGAGGTGGTGGGCTGGACGCCGAGAGAGATGCGCGAGCTCAGAAGTCAGGCTCATGGTTCTCTTCGTCTCGCATTCTGCGGGGCGGATCTTGATTTGGCGCTGGCTTTGGAGCCGGCCAAAGATCCCATCTAGCACGCTGCCGCGACCCTGGATGGCGACGACTCCTGGACACCGCCCAGGGGATGGGTTGTCTGTGGGAGAGCTTTCCAGGGTTATGCATGCTGGCCAGGGCTGGATTCAGGGCCAGTCTCGATGTTCATGGGCAAGAAAGTCCTGGGGACCCATTGGAGACATTATTCTCTGGCTGGGCCAGGCGATGTGGACCATCTGAGGCCCAGTATGTTTCAACGTGAGCAACGGCGACCCGCTGCTGCTCACTGCCATGCCTTTCGTCCAGGCTGATCCCGCCAAGGCCTACGTGGGCCAGAGCATGAACAGGCACCTGGAGGACTCCGTGCATCCAAGGGCCTTGGCGATCCTGGCACGCGGATGGTGGGCGGACCCCGCTCGGACCTCCTGGGCCAGTCAAGAGCGTGATCGTGGTGTTCGAAATCTGCCAAAGAGATTTTCTGTCGGTCGTACACAACAGCCAAACTTTTGCATGTATGTAAGTCTGAGATCCCGCCTGCATGCCCTTTTTGCCGTTCCCCCGAGAGGGGATCCGAGGACGCCGCGCGGCGCCGCTGCTTCGAGTGCCCTGTCCTGGCCGACAGGCGCGAGGCAGCGATGAGTCCAGGTTTCCTTCGGGCCGCGTAGGACGCTGGGTCGGGCGACCCGCTGCGTGCCAGCCCGTGGAGGCCCCCGCCCGATGGCGTCGTGGACGCGACGCGGGGCGGCCAGGTCAGGTGCTTCGACGGGGCGGGAGAAACTGCCCGAACGCTCATGTTCAGGAGGGGTGACAACTTGGGTTCGGATGGGAGCTGTCATCCCCCCCACCCAGGTTTGCGTTGCCAGGTCGGGGTGGGCCGTGATTCACATGGATGCTTCTGGAGATTTTGTCATAGCTGTTGGTGGGCATCTCCCTGGTTTCCTGCCCTGGAGTGCTGCGATCGCCGAGCAATGCGCCCTGCTCCAGGCTCCGGGGCACTCTGAATTTTATGAGGGCGACTCCGAGCCGTTCAGGCTGCACGCCGACTGTCAGTCTCTACTTTCTGGCCCTCGAGATCCGAGGGCTTCGACCAGTGGCAGAAACCTGCTAAGCGAAGTTTGGACAGCACTGTGCTCTAGAGAGTATCCATCCATCCTGGCCCAGAGGGGAGGTCAAGGCTCACGTTGAAGATGGTATTGTGGAAGCGGCCCGATTACAGAATTTGGGTCACGATCTAGCCGATGCTCATGCAAAAGACGTAGCGAAAATGCACCCCCGTATGGCCCAGAACATGGCCAAGTGCGAGTTGGATATGAGTAGTGGGCTCGGCCTAGCTGCAGGTATGGGACAGATACCAGGCAGTTGCCCCAAGGCCAAGGAGCTGTGTGGGAAGTTGGAGCGCGCCCCTCGGGCCCCCAGGCCGTTGGTCCTCCCCGGCCTCCGTAGGCCCATCGTGTGCGTTGGAGTGGTCGCCGCTGGCGTTAGCTAGAGTGTGCCCGCGCTTTGCGAATCTCAGAGCCCGAGGGGGTCGCGCGCGGCTTTGACCCCCACAACGCTATCTTCAATTAATCAGGTCGATAACCACAAGCCCCACGCCTTGTATGTAGCCGAAATCATCCAGTTTTGTTCGCCAGTTGTCTTCCCTTCGTCAGTTGCTGAAACCTCGTGCCAAAGTCTTTGTATAGCAATGGCGTCAGCTCCGGAGAGGCGACCCCCTCTCGGCCGGGGGGGCACAAGATCACAAGACCGTGGCCCTTACGCCTTGCGCCTCAAGAGGAGGCGGAGCGGTGGTCCCGACTGATGTCATTGTTGTGTCGGTCCTTCCGCCCCCTGGGCGCGGTGGGCCCTTGGGGCAGCCAGGCGCCCGGGCCTCCTCCCAGGGCCAGTTCGGCGGTCCTGGCCTTCGGGCTCCGTCCTGCACTGGTGCAGGGGGGAGGTGGTCGGTAGTGTTTGGGGATCCACCTGAGCAGCCCCTTCGATCATGGATTAGTGCGAGTCAAGAGAGAGCCACTGGAAAATCATCTCGCGCCCCTCCTCTCCCCTCCGAGATGTGCATGACCTGGGACGCCGACTTCCAGTGGTGCACAGGCTACCCGGGCATGTACGTGCCGATCATGAGCGGCGGCTTGTTAGCACTCAGCAGGCGCGAGGCTGTCTCCAATCTTTCCTCTGAGGCTGTCTTGGTTTAGTACGGTGTTCAAAACAACAAGTCTGCGTTGTGTTAAGAACGTTTTTTGCTTTAAGAACATGTCGTGGTATGGCTGTAGAAGCGCCTGGACGGTCAGTCCCTGCTCAACTAAAATTCTGCCCAAGGGAAGGGGTCGAGTTCCTGGGGGGCCCGCAGGCTGAATCTTCTGGAGGCGAGGCCTGGGCTCCCGTCTCTCCCTCTCCACTTCTCTCTCTCTCTATCTTTTGTCTCCCTTTTTTTGTTCTACCTCTCCACTTATCTCTCTCATCTCCCTCTCCACTTATCTCTCTGTTTTTTTCTACCTCTCTCTCTCTGTCCTTCTCCTCTCCACACCTCGGCGGGCGAAGGGCGGTCGGTGGCCTGATGTCCCCTGCAGCTGCGGACAGGAGTGTGCTCCAGAGCCACTGTGCACAGCGGCCCGCCGCGGGCGCCGATCTTGCTCTTGGAGGCTGCGTGTGTGTGTGTGTGGATGTGTGTGTGTCAGTGTGTGTCAGTGTGCGTGTGTGTGTGTGTGTGTGTGTGTGTGTGTTTGTGTGTTTGTGTGTGTGCGCGTGCGCGCGAGTGTGTTGATGTGGATGTGTGTGAGTGTGCGTGCGTGCGTGCGCGCGCCCGTGCGTGTGTGTGTGTGTGTGTATGTGTGTAGATGTGTGCGTGTGTGTGCGTGTGTGTGTGCGCGCGCGTTTGTGTGTAGATGTGTGTGTGTGCGTGTGTGCAGAGGGGGTCGGCCCGCCGCGGGCGCCGATTCGGTTGAAGCAACATTGCTGGTGGTGGTCGCAGGGCGGCTGGCGGCGTAGGCGGGTCGCGGGGCGACGACGACAGCCAACAAGAACAACAACAACAGCGACAACAACGCCGATTGTTTGAGTCAGTCCGCTCTCCGCCGCCCGCGTGTCATCAGCATGTTCACCCCATGCCCTCGCTTGGCATCGTTCGGGCGTGTGGATCTGTCTCGGCGGGGACCATCGGGGAGCATCTTGGCTCATCTTGCGCACAAGACAAATCACACGAAACCGACAAATACGGTGCAAGGACGTCCGAGCGATAGCAAGCTCGAGGCCCGCCCGCTTCGTTGACAACCGTGTCCCCGCTGTTTAAGTTTTCGTGCCAGCTTGTGAGTCACCCCCGACAGAGTAGGACAAGCGGGAGAGGGGGTGTTCTGCGTTTCTTCGGCGAGCGGTGGTTACCCGCGACGGGGGTCGATTTGGGGTTGCCGGCGTGGGCGCCCCCTACGCTTACTATGAAACGCGTAGTGCCCTAACGGACGGGTCGGGCGGGCAGACCTTGGAGGGTCGGGCGAGCGGACCTTGATAGGCGGGTCGGGCCGCCGGGACGTGAAAGCGGACGGATTTCCAAGCAATTGTCCCAGCGGATTCTGAGTGAGCGGCATTGGGGGGCGGTGGGCTGACCCTAACGGGCGGGTCGGGCCTGCGGGGCATTTCGGCGGGCGGGCGGGTTTCCAAGCAACCGCCCTGGCGGACCTTAACGGACGGGTTGGGCTGGCGTAGCCTGGCAGGCGGGTCGGGCGAGTTGGCCCTGACGGGCGGGTCGGGTGGGCGGGCGCTGTCAGGCGGGTCGGACGGGCGGGACATTACATCGCAATTCCTTCGTACGTTTGGGGGAAGTCTCAGGCGGGAGCGCAATACCGCAATGAATTGTTAGGAAGTCCTGGGCAAACACATGTTTCCAGAGAGCCCGAATCATGAACAAATTCTCAGCAAGTTTCAGGCCAAAAAGCGGCGTTTGAGTAAGTTGTAAGGAGATGTCGAGCGAGAGCGCGCTCCTGAATAACTTCAGAGAAACTCTCAGATTGGAGCCGTTGTTGCTGCATTCCAAGGGCCCAGCAAAACATTGTGGGCCCGAAGGCATTCGCTGATAAAAGACAGGGTGCCAGAGCCGAGGAGGACAATTCAGCTGGAAAAGCACCCAGCGCACCAGACGTCGGATCAACAGCCGTCTATAGCGAGTTCAATCCTCACCGTGGAACCCACTACTGCCACGCTCCCAGGGACAGTGTAAGACTTTTCGGTCCCCTCATTTTGATGTAATCATTTGTTCCGCCATCGGGGACGCCTGTCCCAGGGCGGTTGGGAAGTTGATGCCTACACGCTTCTCTTTGTCCTCTAAGCATCCCCACCCTCTCCTCTTCCTCCTTTTCTGCCCCGGCCATCAGGGTCAGGGCCCTGCCTCCACCCATTCCCTTCCGTCCTCTACGCCTCCCTTCTTCCGTCCACGGAAATGTTTCAGAGTGAGCGCTCCACGGGTAACGTGAAGAAGTAAGTGATGATTTCCAGTTGAGAAGCAGCGAATACAAGGGTAGAGTAAGTTGCTGCCCGAGTCGTTGATCTATGAAGACTGGGACTGGAATTCTATCAGTTTGGTTTTTAGTAATGTGTGCGTGGAATGGGAGTTGTCCCTTCACCCGACGCCTGAGGTATTGGTGGGACGAGATCGGCGGCTACGACGAGGACCTTTGTGACCTGGGACTGCCTGAGCAGTGCCAGCAACGGCAGCATGATTACCAGGGGTAGCAAAAACGGAACGAGGCGGAGGAGAGGGAGGAGGAATAAGATGAGGATGAGGATGAGGACGACGATTTTGAGCAGTACGAGCATGAGGAGGATCAGGAAGACATCAATGAAGATGGGGAAGATCGGGTGGGGATCTCCCGTTCGGAGAGGCGTGGGGCCTCGCTTGTTTTGGGGCGTGGCCGCACGAATGGATCCGGCGCGCTTGGAACCCCCAGGGGAGAAGGAAGAGGAGGAGAGGGAGGGCGAGGGCGAGGAAGACGGCGTCGACCTCGAGGACGAGGGTGTGGGCGATGAGGACGAGAAGGGCGAGGAGGACGAGGAGGACCACGACGAGGGCGGGGCGGATGGCCAGGGGAGAAGGAGAACGAGGGAAGAGGTGCAGAAGGAGGAGCAGGAAGGGCAAGGGGGGGAGGGGGGGAGGGGCAGGAAGGAGGAGGAGGAGGAGGAGGAGGTTTGAAGGAGGAGCCATAGCAGCAGGATAAGGACGAGAAGGACTAGTAGCACCATTGGAGGAGCAGGATGAGGACGTGGGTGAGGCAGGGAGGCAGGAACACCACGTGTATGCCAGGTGGACTGGCCTGGCTTGGCTATTCGAAGCACAAGCTGTGTAGCATACGATTCCACAGGTTTCTAAAGTAATGTGAGTGTGGACCGCGGATCCGCAGTCTGAGTTGCAAGCAGGTGGTCACCCAAGTGCTCTCTCGCTGCGTATCCGTCCCTTCTCCAACCCTCTCCACCCTTCCTGACATGTTCTTCCACAGTATATACGAGCAGACATGTTGCAATACATCAGGCACGCGTGTCGCCAGCTTTGGGCTTTCATATGGCGCCCTTCTTGCCTCGGCCAGGAGCGTGATAGATGCTCAAACGGCAAAAACTGAAATTTTCAACTGTTCGCACGGATGTATTGGTTCTGCGTTGGGCGTTCCTGGCGGCGCCTCGGGCGCCGCCCCTGGCGCGTTCCGCGCGCCTGGGAGGGGGGACCAGAGCCGACCCCAAAAATCCGCACACAGTTCCAACTGTTTATGGTTATGCAGTTTGTTATTCGTCTATGTGCGTGTCGATGTACATCCGGCAGCCCCCCTGTGCCGCCGATCCAGGGGGGGAGGGCAGGACCTTGTACGCGGAGCGGGAGCTTGAGGAGGGGGAGGATAGGGGACCCCCAAACAGTGTGTCCACACCGCGGGGTGCGTCGGTGGAGGTTCGGGGTCACCGCACGGTTTTTGGGAGTCGGGTCGTTCTCCGAGGACGTCTTTGGCGACCAGTGCCTCCGAGGTCCTAAGACCGTGCGGTGACGGACCGCGCGGTGAGGTCTCTTGGGATTCCGAGGTCACCGTGCGGTCCGTCACCACACGGTCTTTGCTGTTCCACGGGGAGCAGAAGCCAGCGGCCGGCTGGGGGGGGGGCGGTAGGACATGCACGCTTGGGGCGGCGAGAATCTCGACCAGTCGTTGCGCACTTGGCTCTGCGGCGGGGAGATCGTGGCCGCGCAGGCGGGGAGCCCCCCGCTTTCCCAAGGAGGAGGGCGAACGGGGAGGAAACGGAGGCGGAGGAGGAGGAGGATGAGGAGGAGGAGATGGAGGAGGAGATGGAGGAGGAGGAGGAGGAGGTGGAGGAGGAGGAGAAGGAAGATGATGAGGAGGAGGAGGGAGGAGGAGGGAAACGGGGAAGGAGGAAGAGGAGGAGGAGGATGAGGAGGAGGAGGAGGAGGAGGAGGAGTAGAAGGAAGAGTAGGAGGAGGAGGGAGGGGGCAGTTGGGGGAGGAGGAGGAGGAGGAGTAGGAGGAGGAGGAGGAGGAGGAGGACGATGAGGAGGAGGAAGAGGAGGAGGAGGACGAGGAGGAGGAGGAGGAACTGGCAAGAAATCGTCTCGCTTGTCAGGTCGGGTCCCCTCACTCCCTCCCAGGTCCATCGATGTTTTTCCTCTGTACATGCTCCCATTCTGCCACCTGGCGAGCCGATTGAGTTTCCATCTTGGCCCTCCATCCCACTTTTCTGCAAAGCAATGCGTACAAAGTCCGATATGTGATTTAACGGTTTTGAGCTTGAACTGTTCTGAATTCGGTGATGTGCACTTGCTTACAAGCCACCTGCTAAACGATCCAGTGGATTAAAGCATCGGAGTGTTTTTCCTCACTTGCCCCCTCTCTACTCTCCGTTGCCTGTCTTCGGCTGACAGACTGGCGGCGCGCCGCATGGTTGCCTCGGGAACGCCCGCGGCGCTGCCAGCCTTGGTGGCGCTGGTCGCGGCGTTGAGGTGGCACACGGGCCCCGCACCCGCGCCGCCCGCCGTGGGGCAGCGTGGGCCGGGGAGGTCGCGGGGGCATGCGGCGCGGCCTCGACCGCCGCGCTGCGGGCCGAGGCCGCGGCGAGGGCGGCCTCGGCACCGCCCGCGCCGCCGCCACCGCCACCGCCACCGCCCCGGAGTACGGTGCCTGCGCGTGCCCCGACGCGGGCGACGGCGAGGAGGTTGTGGCGTTGCTGCGGCACTTGCTGTTGAGCGTCCTGTCGCCAGCCTGGGCGGTGTTCGCGGAAGGGTGCCTGGGCGGCTGCTCCCGTCCCCCGTCGGCCAGCCGCCATGCTCCGCCCACGCGGGCGCCAGGCAGCCCCGCCCCTGCTCCCCACAGAGGAGGGGTGGTGTGCTGACTTGCCTGCGGGGCCCGCTGCTGCGTGAGCTCCATCGACGAGCCGATGGACCACGAGCGCGTCGTCGAGTGGCCGTCGAGGCGTGCGGTGGCGGGCACGACGGTGGACCCGTTCGTGTATTGGGTCCTCTCGGCGGACGGCGATTTGTGGGAGGAGCTGCTGTCGGGGACCTCCCCGACGACGGACCAGCTGGGGGCGACCGCCTCCCGGCTGGCAGTGGGCCTCCCCCTTACGGGCAGAGGCTGCACGGCTTCCGCGAGCGTTCGGGGCTCGCGCGGCTTGGTGGAGCTGGCGGACGGCTGCCGGCAGGAGATGGGGCAGCGTGGGCAGGTGGCGTTTAACGTCCCGTCCCAGGTGGAGCCCCCGGCGGGCAAGATGGTGGACGGCGCGGGCGTCTTCTTTTGGACGACGCCGGCCCGTCCCGCGCACCGTTTCCGCGGTAAGCAGCCGCTGCTGGTGGCTTACGGCGGCGACGCCGCCGACGCCGGCGGCGCGGCGGTGGGGAAGTTGGACGCGGGGCCGCCCGCTCCCCCGTCCGAGGGCCGCGTGCGGGTGGTGGCAGAGCCTGCGCCTGGCTTCGACATCGGCACGATCGTGGGGACAAAAATTGAGGAGCTGATCGACACGGATGGCGACGCCATCTGGCTTTGGCGGAGCCTTTTGCTTCGAGCAGATGGAACCTTGCGAAGGGTCAGGCTGGACGGCGCGGCGCGATGCCGAGCTGGGCGCGCCTCTTGGGCGCGCGTGGCCGCGCCGCTGCCCGCGCCGCCGCCCCCGGCTGCGAGCGCTGAGGCGGCCGCGCTTGGGAGCGGGGGGCCGGCTCTGACCGCCCCAGCCTCTGACGGAACTGAGCCCGCCAAGGACGGCGGGCCCGCCGCCGCGGCGCTGGGCGAGGCCGCCTCGGACGACAGGCGCACGCTCTGGGTTGTAAGTGGGGCGACAAGGGCGACGGGGTCAAGGGGTCCAGGAATAGGCGGTGGACGAGTCGGCGAGCTACGACTGGGGCCACCAGCGTTTTGAGGGAGGCTTGGTGCGCCTCCCTCAAAACCTCGGGCTCGAGCTCGGGCTCTCCCCTCGCGAGGCTCGAGAGATCCTTGTGCGGGCCGGGCGGCCCGCGAGCTGCAGCCGTTGGTAGTGGCGCTCCAGGACGCTGGCTGCATGGACCAGGTGAACCTCGGATGTCTCGCCTGCTCGGAGGTGGTCGCGCGCAACCTCAGCGCCATCGCGGATGCGGTTAAGCGGGGCGACGCCCCCCACCGTCCTTCGCCAACGCCAGGTACTTGTCTCAGGTGGGCGAAGCGGGCGGGCTGCCGGCGCTGGCGTCGAAGAGCCATGTGACGAGGTGTGCTGAGGAGGACGGAACAGTCGATGAAGAAGGCGGAAAGCGTCGACGCCTGGACGGGCGCGGCCTCGGCGGGCGCGGGCGCGGCGGCCGCGGCCGCGGCGCGAGGGCCCCAGGGTTCCCCCCGCCGGCCCAGCCATGACCGAGCAGGCTCGGCCGGGGGAATAGGCCCCCCTGGCCGGCGCAGCGGTTTGGCCCGGGCCGCGTCGTAACCGCCGTCCGTGCGCCAGTGATGCAAGAGCCGGGCGGCGGCGCCCAAGGGCGTGGGTTCCCGCTAGGCAGCGCGAGGTCGAAGTGGTGAGTGAACCGCGCCCGTTGCGGTCTGAATTCGGCGGCTGGCTCCGAGGGCGCGACCGCTTCGCCGTGCCCAGGCGCGTCTACACTGGACGATCAGCCTTTCAGCAGCACGTGTTTCGTGAAGCTCAGCGGCGCCAGGCCGCACCTCCGCAGGCGATGCCAGAGTCGGTGGCAGCCCTGAGAGAGCGTCTCTGGGGGCAGTCCGCGTGCGAGACGGACTCTGCCCCGAGGAACCTCGTGTCCAACCTGCCTGTCGAGGTTTCGCTTCCCGAGTGCTTGCGCAGTTGCCGCTTCCTCGAGGACATCGCGAGCCCCGAGTGCCGTTCTTCTCGGGGGGGCCGCATGCATCCGCGAGTGAACGAGGTAGGAGCCAGAGTCGATTTTGATAGCGCGCCGCGGTTGCACATGGATTCAACGCTGACGAGAAATCCACAGTCTCACTGTACTCTCGTACGAGACCTCGCTGGGCGCGTACTTCTGGGAGTGACGGCCAGGCCCGCCGAGTCGGTGGGCCTGTTCTTTGCGGCGAAGTCAAGTGGCGCCGTGAGAGCGATGATCGCTGCGAGAAGGGGCGACGGCCACTTCGGGTCCCCGCCTGGATTTCGGCTCCTCAGCAGCGAGGGGTTCGGCCGTTTCGAGATCGAGTTGCCGCTTGGGGCATCGCCTTCGTGAGTCGAAATGCCGTCTTTGCCTCGCCGCCGTGCCCACTTCTCATGTGAGCTGAGATCTCGCTGGGGCGCGGCGCGCGGTTTTCGCTCGCCATCTCGCGTCGCGCGCGAGCGGGCGAAACGTCGCCTTGGCTTTTTGGCGCCCACGCAGATTTTGCTTGCTCGAACGTGGCGCCTCCGCGCGGGCGCGGGCAATCCCTTCCAATCGCCGAGTGATTGGGCGCGGTGCGCGGGCGGGGCTTCGTCGCGAGCGGGCGAAGCTGCCGCCGTTCCCCCAGACTCCGCGTTCTGTTGCGAAATCCGAGCGCTACCCTGGCCAATCAATGATTCAGGCAGCCCGATGGGCGGCTGAGGTAGGGTTCGGAATTCGTCGAGCACGTTGCGACATCCGAATCCCAGGCGGCCACCCATTGATTCAGGAAAATCGACGGCTGGTGGGTAGGATTCGGATGTCGCCTCCTACCAGGCTCCGCGCATACTGTGGTCGGTTCGGCCGTCCGGGGCGCCCGCATCGACCAGAACCAGGACTTGCTGGCCTCTGCGTTCCTGCGGTTATAGGCATGCGCAAGACGTCCCCCAGGGTGTGTCTTTGATGTGGTTTGTGGTCGCTTGTTGTCCCCGAAACGCAGACCTCGCTTGAAAGCAGTGTTCTCGCTCCGGTGTGGCGCATGTTTTTCGGTCGCCGATTCGCTGGAAAACGGGGGCGGCGGCAGGGCCGCGCGAGAGCGGGCGAGATGTCGTTCAGGCCCAAGCGGTGCGCAGATTTTTCGTGAAGGTGGCAGTACCGCTTCGGTACTCAGTATAGTTGAACCGATCCCCATCCTCATCCCGATTCCCACCATCCCAGCACCCCAGTCGGGGACTGGCCTTACAAAGCCCGACGGGATCAGCTTATGTCCCCATCCAGGCGTGTAATCGGCCACGCGGGCCCAGGCCACGCCAGTGGGGATGGGGATCGGCGAAACGATGGTCAAGCGCTGCGCAGATTTTGCGTGAAGATGGCAGTGCTGCTTCGAAGCAGCACGCGCTTTGTTTCCGCCGCGCCCCTCGGACATGTGGCACCGCGAGAGGGGCCTGCGCTGGCGCTCTCGCCACATCGACGGGGAAACGGATTCTCCGGAAGTTCCGCCCGCGCCCGTGCGCGGCCAGTATTTTTGTCGGCGATCGGCGCTCGATCCGCACCCCCTGCCCCCTTCTCTTTGCGTCAGGTGCAGCAGGGTATGGATAGAACAGGTGGCCTCGGAGGCAAACGAATTATCCAAGTCCCTGCTCTGGCCACTCGTGGGTGTCGGGACGTAAGCATAGGCATCGACAGGACGTCGGTCGCCTATTGCTGCCCGTCGCCGAGTCGTGGGAAGCGGGGGCGCGCGCGACCGCTTTCGGCTCGCTAAAAGGGAGGGCGCGCGCGCCGGTCCCCGACATCAGGCTGCGCCACCATTGGGCCTTATTCTGTAGCACATGATGGGAGTCTTGCGTGCCATCGCTGCTCCGTCTTTGGAGTGCACCAGCGAGCGCTAGCGTCTGGTAGTCGATGAGACAGCGCCGATTTTGCGTCGATTAGCGTCGGTTTGGCATCCATTAGCGTCCATGTGGGTCGATATCGTCGATTTGTGAGGCTCCCATGGGTTGCCACCTAAGGCCTTATGTTGTGAAAAGGGAAAGTGGGAGTGGGTGGGGTCCATTGACTCGTTCGACCTGGCACTCTTGCCTCCTATGTGCACACAACTTCGACCAACAAGTCACATGCTCATCTGGCACAGAGAATTGAGGAGGTCATTCATCACTTATGCAGTTATGGTTTTCCCATTCCTCCAGATTCCCCCTCTGTCGTCCCTCTTCTCGCGCTGTCTCCATTGCATTTCCCTCTGTTAGCAACCCTTCCCTCCCATATCTCTCTTGCGCGTTCCCTTTTGTCAGAATCCCTCCCCTGGCGGAGAAAGTGAACATGAGAAGAGAGAAGGAGGGCTGTGGAGGAGAGGAAGAGCAGGAGGAGGAGGAGGAGGAGGAGGAGGCACAGCAGCAGCAGCAGCAGCAGCAGGATCCCCTTTTCTTCCTCCCCCTTCCCCCCAGACTGCCAGACTGCCAGGAATCCCGCGTGGCGCACATGTGGCGGGACGCCAACAACCCCAAAACGCGGCTGCACTATTCCATCCCAGGGGGGCGCGCAGGCAAGGAGTTCTTCCTCCTCATCTTCTTTCTCACCCCCCTCCTGCATGTTTCTTCTCTCTCTCTCTCTCTCTTTCTGCATGTATGTATACGTATAGGTAAGTGGATATGAATGCATGCATGCATGCATGTGTGAATTGGGTCGTTTGAATTCGAGACGGGTCGGCCCATCCTTGAGAAATCCCCACGCAACGCGCAGCACTGCTACACGGGTTTTCCCCCACTCCTTCTCTTTGTCTTCCTCTCTCCTCTCTTTTTTCTTCCCTTCCCTCCTCGCCTTCTCCTAATTACCCCCTTCCCTCATGCCTACCTCCTCCTTCCCCTCCTCCTTTCCCCCTCGCTCCTCCTTGCTCCTCCTCGCTCCTCCTCGTCCTCCTCGTCCTCCTCGCTCCTCCTCGTCCTCCTCGTCCTCCTCGCTCCTCCTCCTCCTCCTCCTCCTCCTCCTCCTCCTAGCGCCAACTCGGGTCGAACCCCCGCGGGTTCGCGAGCCCGCGCCAGGCGGCCCACGCCGCTGCCCCTCCTCTCTTTCCCTCTCCCTTCCCTTCGCCCTTCGCCCGCGCCCGCCATGGAGCCGCCTTGGCGCGCCGCTGGCCGTCCCCGGCGCTCGGCTGCGGAGCGGAGGGCGCAGGCAGCGCGGGCGCAGTTTCGCGCAGCGCAGGCGCTCCTACGTGGGTTCCACGCCATGGGGCACAGGGGCTGCCGCCCGACCCTGTTGGGGGAGGCCCTGGCCAACGTCCTTCGCGCCGCAGGCGGCGATCGTGAAGCTCGTGGTGCTGCTGGTGGCGATGCCTCGGGCCCCCAGCCTCCCACAGCCCCAACAGGGCCCCTACGGGGGATGACTGCCCTGGGGAGGGATGGCAAGGCGGGGGAGGCGAGCGGCGGACTGGAGGCGGCAGTCCCCGTCGACGCTCCTGCGGCAGCCCACGGAGAACCTCCCAGGATTTCGGCCAGCGTCGTCGTGAAGGGGGAGTCGGAGGAGAGAGTGGAGGTGATGCTCGGCGTGCCCCCCGCTCCCAGCAAAGGCCCCGCGGTCGCGGCGGGGGCCTTTCAGCGGGAGCCACGGGTCGCTGGTGGCGCTTCTCCGGGGCGCACAAGTGGAGCTGCTTGCAGTCGGACGGCCATCCCGCTTTCGCCAGATGTCCTTTCCGCGCTGAACCAAGTGATGGGTTCTCCAGGTCCGCCTCCTTCGAGACCCGTTTCGCATCCGCCAGGTTCCACAACCCATTCAGATGAGAAGTGCAAGCAGCAGTGACCATGCGAGAGGTGCACGTTACTTTTTCGTTACGGCATTTTGTTGTGGCCTTCGTTAATTGCGCGGGTGCTTACTCAGTGGAGGAACTTGATCAGGTAGTCTCGGTTCTGTTATGTGTATTGCTTGTCGTTGCAGACGGGAGAACACATTTGCAGGGCGTTGGCATTTTCCGATACATGGCGGAGGCTGTGTTGTGCATCACGATCCTCCAGCTCTTTTGCTTACTTTGTGGAGGGACATGAAATAAGGTGAACACACTGTTGCATAAGAGTTCTGTCTTTTGTCTTGCCTCTTGTGTGTGCGTGTGTGTGCGCGTGTGCCGCGCGTGCTCACCAATAAGAGGTTTGCTTGTAAGTGACGCTTCGCGTCTGTTCCGATTCCGATTCCGATTCCTCCTCCTCCTCCTCCTCCTCCTCCTGCTCCTCCTCCTCGGCAGAGCCGCCGCCTGCTGCGAGAGCGTGGGGATGGCGTCGGCCCCGACCACAGCGGAGGGGGCGGCAGTGGGTGCGAGCGGGCTGCTGCGGACGCGCGGGCGGTCGACGCCTCCCGCAGCACCCAGCTCACCGCCGACGCCGCCGACGGGCGGGTGGCCGATGTCGTCCGCGGTTCGAGCACTGCCACTCCCGCGCGGTCAGGGAGCCTTCGAGGTCGTGCTGCCGCCTGGTGGACGGCCCTTCCTTCGAGGGCGCGGAGCTGGCGACGCCCCCCGCGCGCAGCTGCAGCCTGGACCTGGTCGTGGGTCCCAGCCCTCGCGGGCTAGGCAGAAGCGTGCGCCCAATCAGCGAGCCCAGGAGCTGCTTGAAGTGGAAGGCTTGGTACCCTGCGTGCAGGACCTTGCCGAGGGCCCGCTGAGGGTTGTTCGACCGGCGTCACAGCAGGCAGCCCGAGAGTCCAGCACCTCTCCTCAGCCTGGTGGGGGAGACTCGGGCGCAGCAGACGTCGTGGAGCAGCCGCGGTCGCGGCTCGAGGGGTTGGACACGGAGGAGGCTGACGTATTCACAGATATCGACTGCTTTTTGGACGACGAGCCCGTCATCATGTGCGGGACCACAGATCATGAAGAGGCACCCCCACCTCGAGCTCACTCAGGAGTCAAGCCACCGCTGGCCACGGTGGGGGAGAGGGGGAGGACGAGCACTCCCTGCGTCTCCCACGGGGGGCGGCGGGGTGGAACCCACGCTGCCGCACCCACTCCTCGGAGGAAAGTGGCGGGCGTGCCGACCGTCCCCACCCCACGCCAGGAGGATCCGTCAGCGACGTCCCGTTGTCATACCGGTGGCTCGATTCGAGGCGGCGCGGGGTCGGTTTCACGTGCTTTTCTTGATGCGGCTGCGACGTGCAACGTCAGTGGCCCTCAGCGTGGAGCGGCTGGAGGCGAGCTGGGTGGCATTGGACATGCCCGCAAGGGCGCGGCTACAGTTTTCTTCAGCAACATCACGGAATGGGGCCCGAAGTCTCTCGGCTTCTTGCGGTCTCAAGGACGTCAGTATAGTGCGGTGCGCTTCGTCGAGATGCACAAGAAGGCAGCGGACGTGCAGGGCATCCGCGCGGAGGTTGCCAAGGACGGCTGGCACGCCATGGTCACCCCAGCCGTGCCGTCGGTCAAGTCTGCTTCGAGTTGCAGCGGTGGCGAGGCCACCTTCGTCCTGAAGCACCTGGCAGCCACCTCCTGGGATCGCATGCTCGGCACGTCGCAGTGCGAGGGCTTCCAGGCGGGCACCATGCACCTCCAGAGGGGCAACCTCATCGTCGTGACGATGCACCTCTTCCCTGGGGATAAGCTGGGGGGCGCCAGCGTCGAGCGCCTTCGGTCGGTCGGACGCTTCGTCAAGGCGCTTGCCGACCCGCGGGTCATCATCGGCGGCTGGAACCTCAGCGCACAGCAGCTTCAGGCCTCCCAGTTCATGCTGCTGGTGGACGGCATCATCGTCAAGCCCGACGTGGACGTCACCTGCTCCACGGCCCCGGGCTCGTCGCTCATCGACTACGCGGTGGCCAAGCGCGGCTTCGAGGCTTTCCTGCAGCTCCGCGCCTGTCTGCAGGTGCCCTGGAATACGCAAGTGGGCATGGAGCTGGGCATCGCCAGCGGCCACGAGGAGTGGTGGCACCAGTTTCTGGCGTTGCCGCGGGCGCTGCCGCCCCGCGAGCGCCCTCGCAGATCGCCGCAGGAGGGCAGCAAGAGGGCTCGCAGGATGCTGGAGCAGAGGCGGCGGCGCAGGGAGGACCTCGACCCGAACCTGCGCGCCGCCTTCGACGGCCTTGCCGAGGACGTGGAGGTTGCCAGCTCGCAGGGCCTGACGGAGGTGAAGGTGGCCTTCCACATCCCCCCTGGAGCCTGGGACCTGGCGGCTGGCGCTGTCGCAAGCAAGCCGCCTGCGCCGCCGCGCGCTGGTGGGGCATGGGCTGTCCCCGCAGGCTCGTGCGTCGACGTGGCCACCGACCTCCAACGGCCGCTGGGTGAGCACGCTCGAGGAGACTGTGCTTCAGGCCGAGGGCGCGGATGACACCGCGCGCAGGTCATGTTCAGGGCGTGCCGAAGTCCCAGGCCTCGCGCGGGCAAGGGTGACGCCGTCTCCAGGCAGGGCGCACATGAGGGCGCCCGCAGTTGAATGGTGGTGGACGCTGGATACTCTCCTCACGAGACTGCTGACGCTGCGCAAGCACAACTCCGACCACCAGCACCAGCTTACCACCGCCGTCACCATCGGGAGAATGATGGAGCAGGGCGAGAGCCCGCCCAGGGACGTCATCTTCGGGAAGCGCGTGGGCGCGGCGGACGTTGAGGCTTGGACGGCGGCGGCCCACTCCAGCACGTGTGCCGCGGCCGAGCTCCAGGAGCTGCGCGCCGTGGTCGAGCGCACTCGCGTGCTGGTGCAGCGGGCCTTCTCGCGCAGCCTCGCCGCCGCTGGCCAGGCGTTCGCGCGTTGGGCTCAGGACTGTTGGAAGAAGCGCCCGCGCCCAGGGGCGGTCCACCGTCGCGCCAAGGCCGAGGCCGCCGCCCCTGAGGCCGCGGCCGACCCAGCAGCCCTTCTGGCCGACAAGGCGGCCTGCTGGGAGCCGCGCTGGCAGGGCCCTGCAGCGACGCGCCACGACCCCCTCCAGGGAATGCGCTTCCTCTGGCAGGAGGCGCAGCAGCAGCCTCTCGCGCCGCTGGAGGTGGAGCAGGTGGATCGCATCGTCGGGCGCATGTCGGGGGCCAAGGCCAAGGGCGCCGACGTCCTCTCGCCGCTGGACATCCAGAGGCTGCCAGGGCTGGGGCGCCAGGGCTTCACGGACGTGCTCAACGCCGCTGAGCGCCATGCCATCTGGCCACGCCAGCTTCTCCCCACCGTGTGCTGCACTATCCCCAAGCCCGCTGGAGGCGACAGGGTGATCGGACCCCTTCCGACCGCGGCTGGCATCTGGTCCTGCGCTCCAGCCACTCTCACCGACCAGCGGTCTGAGAGTCTCGGAGAGTATTAGGACACTGTGGTGAGGAAGAGTAGCGGCCTTAGGGCGGCGATCGTCAGAGCAGCGATGGATGAGTCGGCGGTGTCGCTGGGTTTCTTGTCGGCTTCTCTTTTCCTCGACATAGAGAAATTCTACGAAAACGTCAGTCTGTTATTGCTCACGAAGGTCTCCAGTGAACAGGGTTTCCCACCAGTGGTGAACCTGCTTGAAGTTCAGCTTTTCCTGGCCCCGAGGGCCCTCCAGGCCAGGACCTCGTGCAACGATTTCGTGTTTCCCGAGCGGTCCATCGTTGCGGTATCGGCGCGCGGGGTCAGACTTGCTAAGGTTTTCCTCGGGCCGATTTTGCAAGCTGTGCATGCCAGTGCGAATTCCCCGAGGGCCCCACCTGTCTCCCCTCCCTCTGGCTTGGGGCCTCCTTCCCTCCTCCCTCACCACTCCTTCGTTCTCGGATGGGCGGGGGGGGGGGCGACGGTGTGGACGGTGGGGCCGGATGGGGGCGACTCTGCGCGCCCGCTCGACGCCGACATCGCGGCGCGTGCTTGGCATGACTCGCGTTCCTACCTGGTCGTCCTTGGAAGCGGTCCGGGCGGGCAGTTCAGCAGCGACGCCCGTAGGCGCCGCGTCGGGTCTGCCGCGGCGGTGGTGGAGCTCACCCCCAGCGGCCTCCGCCGCCTGGCAGGCGTCCCGTGCGGCCTCGACGGCCGCCATCAGACTGTAGCTGCATGTGACCTAGGTAGGGCTCGCCGCGAAGCTGCGCTGCGTCGCCCACTTGGGGTTTTATGGCAAGTGCCCCCGGTGTTGCCATAGCTGCGCCCCCACCGCATGTGGACGGCAGGCAACTCCGAGGCAACTCCTGCTCCTCCTCCTCCTCCTCCTCCTCCTCCTCCTCCTCCTCCTCCTCCTCCTCCTCCTCCTCCTCCTCCTCTTCCTCCTCCTCGGCTCATCTTCCTCCTCACTCCTCGCGCTCGGGGCGACCTCTCGACCCGCGCGCCCCCCTGGCCGTCCCCACCAACGACGTCCGGCGCAACCGGCTTCGCGCGGTGCAGGGCTGGTTCGGGCCATGGACCGCCGGGGAGGGGGGGACGGACGGCATTCGGGGCTCAAGAGACGGGGGCAGGATTCTGCAGAGCCAGGGATGCACTGACCCGGGCTTGGGTGCAGGGTCCTGCAGGATCTTGCAGGATCCTGCAGGATCTTGCAGGATCCTGCAAGGCCTGGCTGACCCTTGTCATCCAATCCCCGAGGCATCTCATCGTCGGCTACACGTGGGTGTGATTTTTCGTCGGAGTGACCTTTGGCGCGGGCACACCGGGGGTCCCCAGATGGCCGAACGCGATGATAGCAACGGTTTCCTTGCATAGGTTTAGCCCCACCGCCCCCCCCGAAATTCGCGCATCAGAGGCTGTTGCCTAGGGTCAGACTGTTGCTCGTAGCCGACATTGGCGACGGGGGGGATCGAGGAGGAGGAGGAGGACGAGGAGGACGAGGAGGACGAGGAGGACGAGGAGGACGAGGAGGCCGAGGAGGCAGGGGGCAGGGGATCGGACTTGTTCGCGTGACCGTGGCTTGCGTGAACGGGGTGGTGGGGGACGGGTGTCATCCCATCGGCGAGGGGGACAAAAGGAGGGGATAAGGAAAGGGGGGGTACGAAATCTGCTGCATGCAATGCAGCTGGCTTCGGCCCCGCCGCCGGGCCCATTCCTCGATGCATGGCCGCCTCCGGCGCGGGGAAAATCGGCTACGCGAGCTGATTCTCAAATCCCCCCTTTGGTATCCCCCCTTTTCGCCCAGCCCGAACATCGGCGGGGGGGCCTGCGGGCATCCCCGTCCCCCTGAAAATTCGCAAGGTCATTGATTGAGCTCGAAGCCTTCTTCTTGTCTGCACTTCGTGAGGCGCGCATGTTTTCGCAAGTGTGCTTGCTCGTGGATGTGCACGGCGAGGGGGGGGGTCGAGGTCGGAGTGCTCCTCAGGGGCGCCTCTCCAGCTCCCGTGCGGGAAAACCAGCTGCGCGAGCTGATTATCACCCCCCCTTGGGTATCCCCCCTTTCGCCCAGCCCGAGCAGCGGCGAGGGGGGGAGGGCGTCGAGGTCGGAGTGCTCCTTAAGGGGGCGCCTCCCCAGCTCCCGGTGGGGCGGAGGAGGAGGAGGAGGAGGAGGAGGAGGAGGAGGAGGAGGAGGAGGAGGAGGAGGAGGAGGAGGAGGAGGAGGAGGAGGGGGAGGAGGAGGAGGAGGAGGAGGAGGAGGAGGAGGAGGAGGAGGAGGAGGAGGAGGAGGAGGAGAGGAGGAGGAGGAGGAGGAGGAGGAGGGGAGGGAGGAGGAGGAGGAGGAGGAGGAGGAGGAGGAGGAGAGGAGGAGGAGGAGGAGGAGGAGGAGGAGGAGGAGGAGGAGGAGGAGGAGGAGGAGGAGGAGGAGGAGGAGGAGGAGGAGGAGGAGGAGGAGGAGGGAGGAGGGGAGGAGGGGAGGAGGAGGAGGAGGAGGAGGAGGAGGAGGGGAGGAGGAGGAGGGAGGAGGAGGAGGAGGACGAGGAGGAGGAGGAGGAGGAGGAGGAGGAGGAGGAGGAGGGACGAGGAGGAGGAGGAGGAGGAGGAGGAGGAGGAGGAGGAGGAGGGGGGACCCACGAGGAGGAGGAGGAGGAGGAGGAGGAGGAGGAGGAGGGCTCCAAGAAGAGGAGGAGGAGGAGGAGGAGGAGGAGGAGGAGGAGGAGGGCCCGAAGAGGTCCACAGCGGCCCCTGGAGGTGCCCGTGCAACGAAAATGCCCCCCTGGCGGTCTCCGAGGCCCCCCCCCCCGCAGGCGGCGCGCAGCGCTCAGGGCCCAGAGCACCCCCCGTGGTTGCCCAGGCCAGGACCGGCAAGGTCTTGGGCTTCCTCTCGAATATGAAGCGAGAGGGAATCAAAGTGGATAAAGTAGTTAGGTTCGTGTCGTTCCGACGCGGCGACGACCTCAGCGCGGGCGTTCAAGGTTGGAAGCCGCTAATGGCCCAGACTCGGGCAGTATGGAACTATGGAAGATGCGGTGAGCGAGAAGTCGCCGAGCGAATAGCCGCCAGTATGGAATGTTGGCGAGCTAAGAGCCGCTGATCATCAAAGCGAGTGTAGTACTTGCATGCTCTGGACCATGGGCCATAGTGTGCATGACGGCGCCGCCACAGAGCCACACCCGTGGCGGGGCATCGGGACATGTGGTGAGCATCCCCTGCCGCGCGCTTGCCGGCGCCGCGCTTACCCTGCCGTGGTTGCTCGGGCCAGGACCGACAAGGTCCTGGGCTTCCCCCAGTTCGACGACTTCCGGGAGGGCCGCCTGCACGTCGGTTCCACCGAGTCCTACGAGTATTATCCGGCTCGCCTCGCGGCGCCCCCCGTCACCTGGCGCGGGGCCCTCGGGGCGCGGGCCGAGGCCACGAGAGCGCCGAGGGCCGTCGTCGGTCGTCGTTGTCGCCGTCGCCGTCGTCTGTCATCGTCGTCTCCTCCTGTCGCACCCCAAGCCTCCAGCCAAACGATCTGGAGTTGTGCCTCCGTGGTCGCCGCCCCAGAGGTAACATAACATGACACTCAGCGGTTGAGGAGAAACGAAGACGTGTCCGTAGGGTGGGCTGGGCGTGTCGCCTGAGACTGCTTCGCCATGTGCGATTCCGAAGCTTAGGACTTGCAGCAGTTTCACGGATGGAGGGCGGGTCGTTTCTTTGAGTGTTGTTCTCGCCTTAGCGCCGCGCACATTCGTCTTCACAGTTTGCAGCGGTTTTACGGATGTAAGGCGGGTCGTTTCAAGATGTGGATCTCGCCTTAGCGCCGTGCACATTCATTCTCAAAGTTTGCAACAGTTTCATGGATGGAGCGCGGGCGGTGTTGAAAACATGTTGTTCTCGCCTCAGCGTCGCGCACATTCGTGTTATTAAAAGTTCGCAGCAGTTTCACAGATGGAGGGCGGCCCTTTTTCAGAATGCGATTCTCGCTTCAGCGCCGAGCAAATTCGTTCTTAATTGTTGCAGCAGTTTCAGGGGTTCGTGTGCTCGAAGTTCAGGAATGGCGTTCTGGCCCGATTCAGGGTTTTCCGGACATAGGTCGTGTTGGTTCGCTGTTTGGCTGCACCTCCAGCGCCGCCCCTGACGCGCCCCGCGCGCCAGGGAGGGGGGGTCAGTGCAGATCCAAGGAATCCGCGCGGACCTCAAAACAATTCGGTTTATGACATATGTTTATCTTCTTCTTCTTCTACTTCTAGTCCCGCAACCGAACACGAGGCGCACGTACAGGGCGCTGGTGGCTTGTTGTGGCACGCTTTGCGCCGCCCGAACCGGGTGAACGATCGAAGACGGGCAGTGCTCCGTCCCCTGTCTAGCAGGGCGAGAGCTAAACGGTGTTTATGCGATTTCGTGGACCGTTTTCGTTTTGATTTATGGCTTTTCAGCAAGAGCGGAACGAATTCAGAGCGAGGGATAACGCAGACAAAACTACACTGGGAAAACATTGTCTCGCCCGTGCGCTGCTTTTCGGTTGCCCCGACTGTCGGCGAGTCGCTCCCCGCAGCGTCTGACTCTCCTCGCGGCTCCCTCGTTCATCCCCTCGACCGTCGGGACCAATGAGGCTTGGCGCTCGCCCGGCAGTACACCCAAGACGCTGGAGTAGGTCGCTGTTCCTTAAATCGCTCCGTGGTTGTTCCTCTGGCCCTCCTCGTGCACCCAGGCTCTTTTGGTCTGTTGGTGCGTGCCAACACGGGTTTTGCTTCCCTTTCGCACTCCTTTTTTCAGCAGCCCAGCAGTGGGGGCTTGACCCCTCCTTCGTGGACAGCCGATCCCATCCGATCCGCGCTCCACCGCACCCCTGCCACAGCAGGGGGATGTGCCGCAGGGCATGGCCGCGCGCGTCTCGCCCCTTGGCGGGGGCCGGCGGGCCAGAAGAAGCTGAAATGCAGGCTCGGGGGGAGGAGGAAGAAGAGGAGGGATGGCTGAGGAGGGCGAGGAGGAAGGACAAGAGACGGGGCGGGGCCTTCAGTCGGAGAACAAGTAATGACAGAAGCATGCACTTTCGGAGGTCCAGGCGGATTTCTGAGTGCATGTGAACTGGAGTTTTCTCAAATTGGGTCGGTCGGGCGATCCGGTGATCTGGTGATCCGGTGATCCGGCCGAGTGATCGGGTGATGAGGTGATCCAGCGATTCCGCTGGGTGATCTAGTGATCCAGTGATCCGGCTGCCGATCTGGTGATTTGGTGAACCGGTGATTTGGTCATTTGGCTGGGAGATCCGGTGATTTGGTGATCTGGTGTTCTTGCTCATGATCTGGTGATCCAGTGATCCTGCCAGGTGATCCGGTGATTTGGTGATCCGGTGATCCGGTGTTCCTGATGGGTGATCTCGTGATCCTTCCGCGGGTGATCCATCCGGTGATCCGGTGCGGCTGATCTTGTGATATTCGCTGATCTGGTAATCAGATTTGGTGATGGGGCGATCTGGCCAGGTGATCCAGTGATCCGCTGATCCGGTTCATCCGGCTGATCCGGTTGATCCGGCTGATCCGGCTGCCTGAAGGTGATCCTGCTCATCCGGATGATCGGGTTGATCGGGCTGAGCCCGCTGATCTGGCTGATCCGGCTGGTCCAGTTGATCCGGCTGATCCGGCTGATCCGGCGGATTTGGCTGATCTGGGTGATCCAGCGGATCCAGCGGATCCATGTGAACCCGCTTGATCTCGGCTGATCCGGCGCGCGGATCTGGCTGATCCAGCTGATCCTGGTGATTTGGGTGATCTGGGTGCAGTTCGGCTGATCCGAGTGGTTTGGCTGATCCGGGTGATCTGGGTGAAGCGGGTGATCCCGTTGACCAGGCTGTTCAGCTGATCTGGGTGATCCAGATGATCTGGTTGACTAGTTGATCGGGATGATCTGGATGTCGTTCGGCTGATCCGTGTAGTCTGGCTGACTGGCTGATCCTGGTGAAGCGGGTGATCCGGATGACCCGGCTTATCCACTTGGTCCTTGCCGCGGATGGCGCCCCCCACTGTCTGCTGGATCTTCCCGGTGGGCTGGAGGTTTCCTGCCGGCTCTGATAGCCCTGTGAGCCAATTGTGGGTGGAGCGCCCTGGCCCTCGAAAAGCGGAGATCCCGATTTGTTTTGCTCTGCTTGCCCCCTCAGCTGTTGTACTGTTTTCCCGACTCCGATGTTTCTCGTGCGCATGCTATTCCATACTCCTCTCCTATCATCTAGTTCAAGTATTGCACTCCTTCTGTACCTATCCCTCCCTTTTTCCATACCATTTCTCTCTTCCCTCTTGCCCACACCGCTAGCGCACCCCAGTCCCATCCCAGAGCCGTACACCATACTATTCATCAGGTTTTCTGCTCTTCGCACCCAGCCAGTCCCGTCCCGCAACTGCGTTCGCGCGCGGTTCCACCCCCCAGTTCGGCACACCTTGCACGTTTTGTGGTTTGAGGCGGCGCCGCCGAAGCCCGCGGCGGCAGGTTCCCCAAAATATACATGAGAAAGGTGAGGGAGGAGATGACGACTGTGGCGAAAGCCTAAGGGGTCTTAGCTGCAACACGTACAGCAGTACCGATGTACCATATGACTCAGACTCAGACTCAGACCTGGAGCAAACCTTCCCCACGCCATTAGCGGACGCGCTGTCAACGGACACGCGCGCGAACATGTCCAACATCATTCCGACATAATGTTGCGGACAAGATAAAAGAGTTGATATGTTGGAGCTCTGTTGTGGAAAAGGAAGAATTTGGCAGCTTTCCTTCAAACGCCGTCGTTCGTCCGGCGGTAATCTCGAGGAGAGAACAGGAGCTGATCTGGGAAACCAAAAGGTGCAACTTTCGCACGTGCAAGGTAGGGATGGTGATCTCACAACCAGCCTGCCGCACCACCGGGCGACCATCATATTTCAACGCCATGGTCAATCACAACACGTGGTGGAAGCACCGTTAATAATTGCCACATATCACTTTCTGTGGCACAGTTGCCAACATTCAGAACGACGTGCGCATGTTCTGGATGCGTGAACAATCCGCAGGTACTTGGATTGATGAGATATCTGTTTTGCGCACATTGCATAAAAAACGTATACATGCAATATATCAAAATATCAATGCGCCACAGGGCTCAGATATTCACATGGCGCCCTCACCAGGGAGCCTACGCGCACCATGTGCAATCACCCTGATCGTTTGACACCTTCCAAGGTGTGAAATGCAACGGTCACCGCGAACAGGCACTGCTGTGTAATGGGGGGCTTGCTGCAGCACAACAGTACACGTGCATTTCATACACTATTCGTTGATGCTGTCCGCATCGCGAAGAAGCTCCTGGAACCACCTGCTTACTCATGTAACAAGCGGAAACGCACCCCAGTCTTTGACCTTGACGCCGAGGACATGCCACGTGGCTTCTGCGGTGCTATAACCAGGCCACCGCAAGGAGGCCCAGGATGCCCAGCATGTGTAGATAGCATCCGAAAGGATGCGCTTGACCACGCAAGGGGTCCACGCATGCGTCGATGGTACGACGTTGGCCCTCTCTACTGGGAGTGCGAAAGCTGCAAGAAGAATTATGGTTCGAACGAGGCAGGACATGCGAGGATACGTGCCCAGGAGTAGATTCGCCAAACCCGAACTGCCAGCTAACCCACATCAGCCGCCAGACTGATGCTCCACGACAAGGCAGAAGGCTTTCGGCTCGGGTAGACCCAGGCCATCTTACACCTCGCCCGTGCCCTCCTGCAGATGCCACTCGGGGTGCTGGGAGTCATGACGTGGCCCGGGGGATGCATGATTGTGGGGAAGGAGGAGGTGGGGGAGGAGGAGGCGCAGGGGGCGGTGAGCCACCGCCGCCTGCACCCGCAGCGGAAAGCCGCAGCGGAAGTGCTTGCCCCCGAAACTCCCTGACTGGATTCGCTTCGATGTCCAAGTCGAATCGCACAACCTCCGAAGTTTCGATCCAGCCGTCGTCGCCAAAGAGCTCCAAAAGCTGCACCTACGGTAGCGCCATGCCAAGGAGCCTAAGATGAAGCTTATCTCAACGAAGGTAGGCCTTGTTGGCGACAGGCTCAATCGCATCGCAGGCGCGTGCGATTCGTGTCGGAGGTGCCGAGCATGGGAGAAGCCAGGCAACGCTGTCATGCCTTCTGTAGCCTTATCAGTGAATTCCAGTGAAGAATGCAAGCGTGACTTGTTCTTTATAAAAGGACTACATCGTATACTTCATGATAGACCAGCGCGTTCGCTACGCAGCTGATCAAAAATACCCCCGACAAAACCATGGCCTCAGTGCGGGGCGCATGCCGGCGCGCGCGTCTGCGCCGCGGCCCCGCCAAGATCTTAGATGCAGATGGACAGAGGGTTCTCTTAACAACGACGCAGCTCGGGACATCCTCAAATGCAAAGGAACTGAAAATAGGGCCCGAGCACGCGGACAACGCGCCAAGACTAGGAACCAGCTGTGGAATCCCACGACAAACACCGCATTTGATGGAGGAAAACCTGACGCGACGCAACATACCTCTCAACTTCCCCCGTCCACTGCATGAAGCGACGTTCGTGACCAGCGCCCTTGCCTTCTACCATGGAGTATGTTCATATCAGGCGTCGCGTGGGCGCCAGTGGGCACGTCTACCCGACCTGCCAACCCTGGGCCAGGAACAACAGACGGAAACGTCTGAGCACTCACGAGGACAGCGGATGCGCGAAAGCAGCCTGGAAGCCATTATGCAGGCGATTACAGCTGCGAAAGCTGAAGGAGCACTACGCACTGATACAACTCCACCAGGTCAGATCCTCTATAGCGGCAGTGACCTAGCAGATTGGCAGTGACCGAAGGACGACTGGGGAGGCTAGAATGGCGCATGCCCAGTTGCCCGCAAAGTCGCTGAAAGGGGCTAAGACATAGCGCGCGTCGGCAATCGCGAAGTTGCCGTTCAATGCCCAGATCTAAGGCACACGCTTTCTATTGGAGCGTTGATGGTCCGAGAATTCTGTTTGGAAAATGCAGCGTTTCGAATTGTGCTTGCCTTTGCCGCGCGTCTACCTGCAGGGGCGCCTGCGATGACCTCTCGGCCCCTGCCAACAGAGCAAGGAGATTTGCGCATGACCACATCCAGTAAACTACCACCCAGGGTGCATTTAGCATTGCAATACTTGATCCGAAATGATTTCAGGATCGAGAATTTGGCCACAGTCAGACTTGCCAAAAGCATCCATCGACTACCAGTTGTCGCTTACAGTTGTACCTTGCTCTATCATATTATAATGGCAACGTAACCGCATACGCGTGATCACTGGGTCTGCGCATCCAAGGGTAACGCATTGCTTAAAACGGCCAGTCTCAGGCCGGCCTCGATGAAGACCTTTCGAAATTTGAGGAGAATGCAGACGCCCCGCGCCGCGCGGTGATGCGCCGGCGGACGCGCCTGAGGGCGCAGCGTCCCCGCCTGCGCGGCTTCTCCCAACGGTTCAAGCAGAATCGGCGGCCGACTTCGAGGCACATGTCTTCAAAGCTTGGTATACAGAATTTCAAGACGAACTTGAGCTCCTCGACTACGACGCTCGAACCACCTTGCATAATACGTTTTCTGAATGCAGTAGGCCAGGCGGTCTTGATTACTGTAGCCAACGACGACCCATGCACTCGTCATCGCGGAGACGAACGCTGTCGCAATTCAGACGCACATCATGTCTCAATGGTTCCTCGCCATGACGAGAAGCATACCCTTGACAGCGGCAAATATTGCCAATGCACCGAATTGTGCTTGGTAGCCGATATGGCCAAGATCTTACTTCTGGAAACATAGTATAGCCTATTGCAGAACGGCAACGTTACCGCAATGCGAATATAGGCCCCCGCAGCTGCTGGACGCGCGGCGGTGGCAATGGGAGTTGACGTGCTCGCTGGGGCCGAAAAACTAGCCAATCTAATTGCAGGTGGGCAAGGCACCCTACACTGAGCTAAAGTTTCGGCTTGGTAACATGTGCTTCAAGATGCTATCTCTCTCGGGAGGACCTCGCATAATTCCCACGTGGATGTTAGCCAAGAATGACAAAGAAGAAATGGTCAGGGCAATTCGTCTAAGACTTGTCTTGCGAGGGTTCATTGACGCAGAAGCCTTTGATGTAGATGCCTTCTCAGGAACAGCCAGAAGGGCAAGCCGGCGTCTTGTCGCCAGTGAAGGCGCATGTAATCCTAATTGGATATGCGCGACCATGCACACAGACAGTGCATTCCTAAAGGGACTCACCCACCGCGAGCTCGCAGAAGCCACCGGAGAGCGGGAACGCGTTGCATGCTTTGCACTACCACCTGGATCGGCAGCTGCGTTGCGAGCTCCCCCCGGGTTCGATGAGCGCGACGAAAGTCGCCGCTGCTTGCAGCGCTTGGAGCCAGGCGCTGGGGCGAAGGACGCTCCGCGAGCCTTTCCTTGAAGTTCCGCAACGTCGCGCGCAACTTCTGCCTGCAAGCCACGTCTTACCACGAGGAACTTGAAACGGCGAAGGCGCAACTGGCGGCCAAGCGCGCGGGCGGCGTCAACCTGACTAGAAAGGGGGAAACTATCGACCCCTACTCGAAACTTGAAACGCGCATGCAAATTCAACGAACATACCGAGACTAATGTTGCCGTCGGATATACGAAGAACGAGAATGTAGATGTTATCTAGGACCATGGCGGATCTATCAAATGACTCCGCCCCATCCAGCACCCCGGCCTCGCAGTCGCAGAGGTGGAGGAGAGAGCAGTGAAATTGGTCGCATACGTGTTCGTCAGCCTCCGTGGATCACTAGCACGCGCCCTTATAACCCAGTGATGGTTGATGGTGCACGTTGTCTCTTTACAACGGGTTCAAGAACCCGCTTGCATTCAGGTGCGGCGGTTTAGCGCAATGGCGCGGGAGTTGCAGAGCCAACCTCAGAAGATTGTCTACCTTGCTACGAAGTGCACAGCGACTCCAGTCATCGACGATTGACCGGGGACTTCGAGGGCGAGATGGAACGGAATGGCATGCGAGATGCCTACCTACTCCAGAGGGGGCACACGCGCAACGGTAAACCCGTCTCACACTTGATAGACGCCTACTGCAAGTCACATCGACATCAGCCAAGATCTAGCTACTCTGTGGAGACGCTCGCAGCAGCTCATAATTTAGAGGACTGCTACCCGAATATTGTTACCCTACATGAGCTACAGGCGGGACCGCTTACTCCCCGCGCAATTTACGAACACACTCGAACACTGGCGGTCTCTGCATCAAAGTTTCCCCCACTATTGACGCTGAGTCGGTATTCGCATCCTCTTCCAGCAAGGACTTTAAGCGACCTACAAAGTGTGCCCTGCTAGCACATATTAGCCGGATAAGAAAGATGATTGACATGCGCATCGCGCGCAGCATGCAATGGTGTGACGCGCGTGATACGGTTGCCGATGGACATGCCCGAAGTAGTATCCCACGGCACTTGTCGCAACAAGTAATGGCGGGAACGCAATCTTTTAAGCGCGAGCTGAAGACTTACGCTCCCTACAGGGTTCCGACCTCGAAGGTCGGGCCTGGCTCGTTACGAGCTGGCGGAGCGCAACTATTTGGCGTGGAAAAACGCGATGAGATAAGACTATATTATTTATCTGGGCTCTGCCTGTAACTCTTCTGCGCTGTCTGCGTCTTTGGGTTCCTGCCTTGCGGCTGGGCCCCGCAGGGCTGCCGCTGGCGCTTGGCCAGGCCAGCTCCTGCCGTCGCTTTGCGGTTCGATTCTGGCTGGATGCCGGATCGCGCCTTTTTTCCGCATGTCCAGCCCGGCGTTGGCCGGCTGGACTTGGCTCGACTCGACAGGAGCCCTCGTGAGTTTACTCCGTAGAAGCTGTAGCTGAATTTTGCCGCTCGCCCTGATCGTCTCCTCCTCTGAAATATGAGTTCAGAGGGGCATATGTATAGCGAGCGTAGAGAGCGTGCCGTCGGCGTCTGGCTCATGACGCCGGCGCCCCATTTGCCTAGATTGATTGTGGACGCAGCAATCTACCATCGCACCTGAAACGCGACCCGATTAGTCTTCTGGATGTTAAACCATCTTTCATGTACCTTCCAACCTACTACCACATGGTCCTCATACTGTGTTTTACTGCTTCAGCCTATCGACGATTCCGATCGCCTCAATGGAGCGTGCCGGTGTCTCTGCGCGGCATCGAATCGTTTCAGTCGCGCGCCCCCAAGAGCACGTCACTTTCGATTCGATCCGATTCGATCAGTCGATCGATTCATCGGCAACCAGTCGATCCGACCGGTTTGATTCCTCCAGCGACGGGGCTCGATTCGATCGGTTCAGTCATGCAGTCGATCCGGTCGATACGCGACAATGGCCACCTTGGGCCGCCTTGGAAGGGCTTCGCCTCGCCTTGAAACGTTCGCTGCTCGCGGAAGGGGACTTCGAATGAGGGACCGCTCGTGGGATATATTGTCGTGGAGCCGCCGCCCGTTTGGATCGGGCAGAAACATCTCGTCCGATCAATCCGCCGCCTGAGTCGGAAAGCTGCTGGGGCGGTCTTCTGGCCCATATTTATTTTCGCATCCTCCCCTTTTCGTCTTCTTCACGTCCAGCTCCAGGATCGCGGAATACACTCGCAAGCGGCCAGTGGGTTCAAAAAGCAGGCGGGCCCCCAACCGCTCAGAGGTCACACGAAGTGGGGCGCCAAATGGTTGATCAAACGGGATGATTGTCCACCCGCGGGAAGAATCAGTCCTCCCTTTTGATCGGCCTCTCCGCGCGTCCTCCGCGCCATTTGTTGGATGGATGTTTCAAGCCTTCCGCCGCCTCAAGCGCTGTACGCTCAGAACATGAGCGCGGCAAGGCCACAGAAAAACGTGGCATTGACAGTGTAGTTCCGCGCGCGTACCACATGCTCTAGCGAGGAAAACCACAGCAAAGCACCAGGACAGCGAGACATTGACAGTATAGTTCGGCATCCACACGGTGGCCGTGGAGCCCCCGCGGGATGCCCACGAGCGCTGCTCCTCCCCGGGGAATGTTCCAACCCGCGCCGCCCAGGGCGGCGCGGCTCACCGGAGCGCCCCGCAGGCCCTTCGAGTATTACTTGCACCTCTTCAAGGATTACTACGAGGGCGCGGGGGTGCTGCCCGAGAGGACAGCCTGCCCCGCCGCGCGCCCAACGGCCGCATCCGCCTCCTCCGCCTCTTTTTCCTCCGCCTCCACCGCCTCCTCCTCCTCCTCCTCCTCATCCTCCTCCTCCGCTCTTGTCCGCCTCCTCCGCCTCCTCCTCCTCTTCCTCCTCCTCCTCCTCCTCCTCTTCCTCGCTCTCCGTCTAAAGGCTTCCTCGTCCTCCGCCTCCCCGTCTCCCTTTTCCCCCTCTCCCTGTCCTCAGGGTCTCCGCCGTCCCCCTCCCTCTCGCTCCTCCACTTGTTATCCGCCTCCGTTCCCCCTTCCTCCTCCCTTTCCGTTCCTCTGCGTGTTCTCCCCCGTCGTCCTTTCCCCCAGCAGTCATTCAGTATGAGTGTTGGTCCTTTCTCTCTTTCTCTCTCTCTCTCTCTCTCTCTCTTTTTCCCCGTCCCCACTCCCCAGAGAAGGTCCGAGCGAGGCGTCGCCTCTCTCGCACATGGTTCTTTAGTGCAGATGTTGTCAAACACTACTTTTGTGATACGTGTTGTTCCCGCCGGAACGTTTCCAGTTTGTCAAAGTGGTGTTCCCGCTGACAGCGGTGGCCTCACTTCAGGGTCGGCGTTTTGCTCCCGTCGTTTAGAATGGTGCTGTCGCTTCAGCGCGGGCCACATTCTTGTATCCGATCGTTCTCTGCCTTGCCCTTGTCCTCCTGTTCCTCCCGCTCGTCCTGCTTCTGCTGATCCTCAATCCTTCCTCATCATCACGTTGTTCGTCCTGCAAGCTGTTCTGGCCGAGGTTTCGGCTGGCAGCGGCAAATTTCAGAACAGCACTGGTGGTGCGGAACACACTGTCACGTGTACATTCAGTTGTGTGGCCTGTTGGAGCATGTTATTGTTTGCCCTGGCCGCGCCGGTTGTGGGAGTAACGACTTTCGCTCGAAATCATGGCGAAATTTGTTGGAGGCTCAGCGCCAAAGGTCAGCAATAACCTGTTGCGGTCTCACCTATGCCCCGTGGGTCCAAGGTGGCAAGAGCCGGCAAGCCTCTCAGTCTTCGGGTTGGATTCCTCTCGCCCCTTTCAAGCTCAACAGCTTGTCAGCACCGCGATGGAACATCGATTCGCTGGTCGTGCAAATTTTCTGGCTGTTGGAGGAAGGCAAACTGGTTCACTTGGCGCGAGCATTATGGAACGACTCGCCCGAGTCCCTTCGACAGCATCTGGTTAGGCAGCTTACACTCTCAGTCGCGTGGACGAAAGATTCACAGCGTGGCTCCTTCGCAGGAGGCTGCCAAGGCAACGTATGACCTGCTGCCGCATGGGGAGGTAAAGGTAATGGCCTGGCCCGTGGTGGAGGCGCTGGCCCGTATCCAATGGCATTCGGCCCATTCCGCCACCGCGCCTGGACTGTGGGCCTGAGGCCTCTTGGATGGTCTTTGGGATCTCGTCGAGGCCTCTCGGAGGCCTCTGGAGGGCAGTTTTGAAGACTCTGGGGGGGTGTTTTGGAGCCTCCTGGGGATTATGTCGGGCCGTGTTGGGGCCCTCTCTGGGCCTCCCGGGCGGCTCTTGGAGCGGAACATTGGAATTGTCGGTTCTTGTTCCCCCCCTCGGGCCCCTCTTGGGGCCGTCTTGGGACCTTCCTGGGCCGTCTTGGGCGCCTCTTGGGTCGTCTTGGGGCGCTTTTGGGGTGGGGGCCTCTGGGGCAGACTTGTGGCGGTCTTGGGGGCCTCTTGGGACGTCGTGGAGCGTCGGAACCTAGAAAACCGGAGAACCCCACAAATTTAGGAACAGCAATGATGTTGGCCTCTCGGGGCCCTCTTGGGAAGGTTCTTGGGTACTTCTTGGAGTGCCTCGGAGGCTTCTTCGGCCGTCTTGGGGCCATCTGGGGCGTCTTGGACTGATAGTTCGGCGATTCGGGACCTCTTCGGCCGTTTTGGGAGCCCCTTGGGACCCTATTGGCCCGTCTGCAGGCCCTTTTGGAGCTGAAAAGTTACGCGGGGAGATGCTGGGAACCCTGAGAGGTACGCGCCAAGCCCAAGAAGATTTGGCAATCGGGGGTCTGGGCTCTAAAAGACCCCGCAGGATTGAGGATTGAAGCTTAATGGATTAGGCGAAGGACCTGAGGAGACGCCCACTCCGTGCCCAGCGGCACGGTGGGGGCTTTGTCGGCCTAGTCCCTAGTCGTACTCCCATTTGGCGAGCCTCTACGAACATATTGGAGATGGAGCGGCTGCGCGTCAACATCGCGCTGCACACCAGGCGCTCAAGGCACCAGCCCCCGTCGCGCAGCTTCTCCAGGGCCAGCAGTCCAAGGCACGCTCAATGGCCAGGTCAGCAGAGGAACAGCTGGAGACCGCACTGCGCAAGTTCGAGACCATGTCCCAACAGCTGGAGGCGCACCGCATTCGCGTCACTTCCCTTCAGGCTGAGCTGGAACATGCTGAAAATGAGCATGGCAAGCTGATGCGGCGTCTTCGCGCCCAGATTCCTGGGGGCACTGTGCCACAGGGGCCCAAACTCACGATCGATGGCGTCCTTGATGGTGACAAACTGGGGAGTTGGCTCGGTCTCGCAGCGGGCGCAGTCTCCAAAGTCGGAGATCTCTGGTTCGAGCTCAGCGCGGATGACCTGAAGGAGCCCGAGGCAAGATGAACATTTGCACAAAGGAGGAGCATCGACATTGTGGGCAGCTCTCTTCAGCAATTCAAGGGCCAAGGCGGGCGCCAGTCGAGCTGAACATGAAGAGCGCGAGCATGAAGAGCGCGTCGAGCCTCTTGCAGCTAAACGTCAGAGGACCGAGGATTCCGATCTTCCTGGGGGCGCGGCCGCTGTCAGTGCTGGGGCCGCCCCTTCTGCGCCGCCTGATGGCGCCGACGGACCAGCGCCGCGCCCTGCGACCGCGCCACGTTTGGCTTCGCTTGCAGGCAATCCCAAGGCTCCCAGCGCTGGCCTGCGCGGGCCGCGTGAGCGCGCTCGCCGCGTCGAACAGTCGCACCCAGCTTGGCCCCCCTGGAGCCCCCCGCGTGATTCCGAGGGTTTACAGACCAGTTGGGCCCTTTGCTCGCAGATTGCTATCGGGGCCGACCTCGGGGGGGGGCAGACAGACCCAGGGGTCGATCCTGGCATCTCCTCTCCCCAAGGCCCCGCCCCTTTCGCGGGGTCAGTTTCGGGGCCGGCGCGGTGTGCCCAGTTTTTTAAAATAAATTCTTTGGCGTGGAGGTCGCAGGTCGCGCCTCGCTCGCGATGGCCGTCGTTGCCCGATCGCGCCGATGGCGTCGTCTCTCCCCCCTCGGCCCTCGCACTTGGACTCGAGATCCGGCGGCGTCGAAGAGAGATATTTGACGTTCCTGTTGTACCGAAGCCATCCCTGTCGCCTACTGTGCTTCTCGCTGCGAGGGACTGGCGACGGCGCTCGGGCTCGCTCCGTTTCCCGCTTCCCTGCCGCCGCCAGATCCTTCGTCGCGGCTTGGCCCGCAGGGGGGAGGGGGGCGGGCTCTCTGTCGGGCAGGACAGGGGCCCTGCCTCTCATCACGACGGGAGGAGGCATCGGGAGCGGCGGGGCCGATGGCGGGCCCGCTCGCTCAGCCTTCTGTCCTCCTCCTCCTCCTCCTCCTCCTCCTCCTCCTCCTCCCGCCTCCCCCTCCGCCTCCTCCTCCCGCCTCCTCCTTCTCCCCCTCCTCCTCCTCCTTTAAGTTCGACGTGCCCAGGGTCCCGGGGTCGGAGCGCGGGCGCTGCCAGCCGGAGCGGCCGCGGCGCTCCGGCTGCGGCCTGGCCCGTCTGCCCGGGGGGGCGTGCCGGCCCCGGATCCGATCCTTTCCGGAGGTCTGAGATGCGACGGAGTCTTGCCTACAGTCAAAAACCTTCATAAGGACGCGCAACTTTGCTCAGGGTACCCTTGCGTCTTTGCTCTTCCTTGCTCTTTCGTCCTTGAGGTTTTCGTCGTCCGCCGCCCCAAAAATCCCAACTTCGGCTTCCAAGGGTCTTGCGTCCTTACCGCGCGTCCTTATTAGGGTTTTTCATTGCAGTTCCGATTCAGGCTGCCCTTGGTGTCAGCGCCATCAGGCGCCATTCCTAGCGCGCCATGCTGGGCGCGCCCGAAGCATCTTCGCGCGCCCGCGTCATCCCGCGCAAGGGGTATCGCCTGATATGTGAGGAGGCGGATGCCTCTCACATATCAGGCGAGGAGGGGCTGCAATTCCCTCTCGCTCGAGGATGCGCCAGACTGGCTCGGCCGTCGAGCCATGAAGAGAGATGAGATTGCGCGGCGGGGGTCGGGTGGGTCTTGCTGGGCCCATCCATGTTCTTGATGGGAATTTTACTGGCCAGATTTGTGGCTCCCTCGGAAAACTGGGCCAATTTTGGCCGCGATGATTGCTTGGTTTCTGCGTACATTTCCCTTCTCGAGGCCCTAGAGGGGGCGCTTTTCGACGCCGCGGGGCACGGGGGTGTGGGGGGCGTTTTCGCGGGGGTTTCTGTTCGAGGCTGTGTCGCGTGGCCTCTCACTGCCATGGGAAGGATTTATATTGTAGAGTCGCTCGACGGTTTCCGTTGTCACCATGACGCTTTGCAGGGAGACGATGCCCCCGATTGTCGCGGCATTGTCTGTCGCGATTCAATTTACAGCGTTTTTTGTCCGCCGTAGATCTCTGCGCCCCTTCTGGCGTTGCTCCCGAAGCCGCCTTGGGGCCATGAGCCAATCGGGGTGCTCTGCTCCTGGCGCGAGGCCCAGGGCCGCCCGATGGGCCGCTGGACAGCACCCAGGAGCAGCGGGCGTCGTTTGGCGTCAAGCGGTAGACAGGCGGAGTCAGGAGCGGTCCTGGACAGCGAGTCTTGCAGCATCCTGATTGGCGCTCGTGGATTCCGCCTACGATGGCACCTCGCCTGAGTCTGGTCAGACAGCAGCAACGTAGACAAGCCTGCGAATCCCCCCCGCGAATCCCCCCAAAGCTGAGCATTTGTTCGGTAAGCGCGGCCAAAATGGTACATCCCAGCCACGTTGTTCTACATCGTCTGGCCCCGTGCGCTGCGGAAAGGTGGCAGCGCGCAAAGCGATCCACGAGGCCAGCATCGATTGACGGGACAAAGGTGAATGCGTGTAGGGGAATCACTACGCCGACAGGTGTTGAGCTTGTGGTTGACCACCCTAGGGACGAGAGTCTCCCGCGGACATCGATGGTATCTTTCGTCTTGCCAGGGCCACGCTTCGCTTTGCTGCCAACGTTTCGCACTCCTGGGAACACGGGGCCTTTATTTTATGGCTTCGAGTGTTGAACAGATCGTCCGGCTGCGCGCGCCCTCGGGTCCTGGTCGTTCCCAGAGGCCCTGGGCACGGGATTCGATGTGTTTTGAGAGGCATTCGCAGTTTAGATCCGCCTGCGCCTGGTGCTCGTCCTGGGACAGGCAAGCTGCATTCGCCGCGTTTGGATTCCCCACACGCAAGGTCATAGCGTTCGATCGTTCAGCTTCCCAGCGTTGGATTCATTCGGAGCAAGTGTGATTGCGATTCCTCTGGTGTCCGCGTTTGAGGTTTGGGAGCACAGGTGGCCGGGCCAAGGTGATCCGAACTGGCTGGAACATTTTAGGTTTTCGAGGCCTGCGCCTCCACTGCAGCAGCCAAGGGGTGAGTCTTCACACGCGGAACAGCATGCATGCATGTGTTGCTAACTATGCCCGTGGCAGGGTGGTGTCCCCCACCGCCGTCCTACGGCAGACAGTTTTGTTGATGAGGCGCTTCTGGTTCCCAACACATCATTAGTTTGCTCATCTCCCTGCTCACCCGCCACCCCCTCATCCTCTTCAAATATAATTGCACATTGTTTTGATTGTGCATTACACGATGGATGCACTTGGGGAATCCAAGTCCGCCAGGGCAACCGTGGGCGTGAAGAAAAAACAGCGCACTCAAAAAATGGATGGGTTGGAAGGGTGGGGTGCCAGAGATGGCGAACACGCCTCTAGCTTGCCCTCCCTCTCCTGTTCCTTCAACCCATCCCCTTTTTTCAGTACATCGTAGAGCCTTGAGCCAGAGGCATTCGGGAACAGGGCGGAGCTGGTTGGCCGACCCGGCGGGAACGAACTTCCTTTGGGGCTCGCGCGGTGGGCCAGGTAATCTCGAGTTTGAAGTTCGCTTGCGCTGAGAATGTTGGTGCGGAATGCGACTTGCCATACAAGTGTTCACGCGGATTCTCAACTTTCTGGCTGCATTGATTCTATCGATCCACGACCAGCAAAACAATGATGGCTTGATAAGATGTGAGTCGTCGTTTTGTTCAAGACCGCGCGATTGTTGACCATGCGTTTTCAGAACCAACAGTTTCTCGCACAAATATGAGCACGGCTCGTTTTTGTTCCTTAGCCTCATGGCTGCAGCTACATCTCATGGTTGCAGCAAGATCCGTATGTTTGAATGTGGCTTCGGACCAGTTGGAATACTCGTTACAGTTGCATTATGAACAATTTCTGGAGTTAGCATCTTGTCCGACTGTAACTCGTTTGGGAGTTCTACAAGGTGCCCGACTGTAACTAGGTTGATTTTTTACCGTTGGTTCCAGTCCGTGTATTTTACGTTGACATGTGAGCGCGAAGTGTGGCGGTAGATAGTAAATGCGAATGTGGTTGGCCGCCAAGAAGAGGGCCCACGTAGGCACAGAGCAACGGCCATTGCGCTGTCAGCTCGCGGAGTGGGGTTGGATGCGACAGAATGAAAAGAAGTTTGATCCAAAGACGAGGTGATGTCCGTGCAGGGAGTGGTCGGCAAACGTGACAGTAACAGTGAGGTGCGCTGAAAGGTTATGGTCCTCCTCCTACTCCTCCTTCTCCTCCTCTTTCTCTTCCTCCTCTTCTTTCTATTCGACCATCGCGAGCCTAGCGACGCTGCCAGACTGCACTGCAGGGACCTCAGGGCGCGGACCAGTCCCAGCTTCAAGCCACGAGCGCTGCCCATGGCGGGCCAACTGAGCAGATCACACGTCGTTTGGTCGGCAGCGTTTCTCCCGCACCCTTGCGTCAGAGAGCACTCAACATGCATTTGTACCTACCCCAGCCGGCGACCTGCGCCGTGACCCGTGTGGTTTGCCGGCTGGTGTCCTTGTGCAGCAGGTAACCTAGCGAATTCGCTGAAACAGGTGTGAAGCTTGGAGCCGTCTAGGGGTCTGAGGTGGCCCAGCACTGATTCTGGCCAGCAGGAAGGGGGGGCCGCTTCGAGGTGCTGGCGTCGAAGAGGTTTGTTTACGTACATTTGTCTGCCTCCAGAACCCGTTTTCGGGCCCTGGAACAGTGAAAAATTGATCCGGAGTGAAAGGTTGCACCAGACGGACTCTGGCAGGGGTCCGGAGACGGATTTTGAGTGGATGTGGCCCCATCTACCTTTCCTGACCAATTTTCTATGTTTCCAACCACTTCAGATTCCCCAGCTGCCTCCAGCGTAGAGTAATTTTTTGTTCTCGTGTTAAGCTTTTGGATTTCGAGGCCATCGTCGGCGTAAGCGGCCACCTGAACCTTCATGCCCTCAGGCGCATAACTCGAGGCCTGCTCAGCGAAGCAGCGTCTTGTGAGAAAACCTTCGAAGTAACTTGGCCTAGTAGTCGCACTCGTAGTGCCAGCACCGGCGTTGACTTCACCAGGCGTCGGCGTTGCCAGGCCCAACATTTGGGAACAGGTTTTGGATAGCTCAGCCTAGGCAGATTCAGTAGTTCTGCTGAACCAGAATGACTAATTTTGGCATTACTCCGTGAAATATCTCACCGAGCCCTTGTGAAGCGTTCGCCAGCTGCCTCCTCATCTTCCCCCATCGCCTCTCCTCGTCCTCCTCCTTCTGGTCCCCTCGACTCCTCCTTCCTCCCTCTTTCCCTCCTTACCCCTCCATCGTCCCTTGGGAGAAGGAGGAGGAGGAGGAGGAGGAGGAGGAGGAGGCGGATGAAGGAGGAGGAGAAGGAGCAGGAGTGGCAGGAGGAGCAGGAGGAAGGAGGAGGTGGAGGAGTATGAGGAGTAGGACATGAGGGGGGAAAGGGGGATGATGATGATGATGATGATGATGATGATGATGATGATGATGATGATGATGATGATGATGATGATGATGATGATGATGATGATGATGATGATGATGCTGATGCTGATGCTGATGCTGATGATGATGATGATGATGATGATGATGATGCTGATGATGATGATGATGATGATGATGATGATGCTGATGCTGATGCTGATGATGAGGAGGAGGATGCTAATAATGATGCTGTTGACGTTGCTGATGACGATGCTGCTGGTGATGCTGATAATGATGATACTGATGCTGATGATGACGATGATTATGGTGATGATGACGATGATGATGATGATGATGATGATGATGATGATGATGATGATGATGATGATGATGAAGATGCTGATGATGATGGTGATGATGCTGATGCTGATGATGGCGATGATGATGACGATGATGTTGATGCTGATGCTGATGCTGATGCTGATGATGCTGATGATGATGATGATGCTGCTGGTGATGATGATGATGATGATGATGATAAGGAGGAGGAGGAGGAGGAGGAGGATACTCAGGATGATAATCAGGAGACCTTCAGGAAATCAGGATGATGATCATGATGATAATCAGGATAATCAGGATAATCAGGTCGGGCGTTCGTCAAGGGAGGTGACCTGTATGGGTTCGCCGTCGTCGTCGTCGCCGTCGCGTTCGTCAAGGGAGGGCCCTGCAGGGCCCACGTCTTCACCCACCCACGAAGTCCCCGCACCGTAACGGCCGCGCGACGGGAGTCAGCTTGGGCAAAGTTGCCCAGACGCCCATGGGCAACACATGATAGGGGCGGTGTTCCCCCTCCTCGGGGATTCCAGCCCAGCAGCCGCCTCCCCGTCCGCTCCGCGGGCCAGGGTGCCCCAGCCGACCCTGGTGCCCCGAGGGCACCGCGGCACCACCGCGGAGGTGCAAGAAGGGGGAGGACGCGGACGACGGCGACGACGGCGACGGCGACGGCGACGACGGCGACGGCGGCGGCGACGAGGACGACGACGACGACGACGACGACGACGACGACGACGACAAGGACGAGAGGGAGGAGGGGGAGATGGAGCAGGGGCAGGAGGGGGCGAAGAGGTGGAGGACGACCTCCATCCCCCCCGAAAGGGGAGGGGTAGCCGCGCAGAGCGGGCCCAAGGGTCTTCAACCTTCGGGAGAAGTCCTCGGGGCTCTGCCTGCACGCGACGGTGAGCAGCAAGGGCAAGCCAGACAAATTCGTCCTGCAGCCTTGTGGGTCCCTTAGATGAGGGGGGGGATCTTCCTTCCTCTGTTTCTGTTTATCTCTCTCTCTCTCTTTTTCATGTCGCTCTTCTGATCGCGAGAGAAAGAGAGAGAGAGAGAGAGAGGGAGAGAGGGGGAGAGAGAGAGAGAGAGAGACAGACAACAAAAATAAGAGGCAGAGGGAGAGAGGTACCTAGAGGTGAAGGGAGGGGAATGACAGTGGAAGCCGGGTTGGATTTCTTGCGCGAAGGTTTCTGGCGGTCGCGTCCGCACTGCATGATGTGGTTCCAGAGCGCCATGAGTGGCGCGCGTCACCCACAGGGCAACGGAAGATTGGCCAGGTGGCGCGCCAACGAATTATATTTGTTAGCCAGCGTGGACCTCACACCGTGTGTGTTCTAGCGACATTCGTTGTGATATATATATATATATAACACAATTTTTACCTAACAGCGAAGACTGATAGGTTTCTAGTGGTCTCAAAAGAGCTCACAGATCACTCCACAGGGGGGTCCGGGCAGGTGTTGGGAGTTGCCGGGCGGCAGGGTGCCGGGCTTGTTTTTCGCCAACAGTCACACACTTCGTGCTCTTCGACTTCCCAGAACTCCATTCCCAGGCCACATTCTGGAGGGCCGGATGCAACACACTTCGTGCTCTTCATGGAGGGCCGGATGCAACAGTCACACACTTCGTGCTCTTCGAGTTCCCAGAATTCCATTCCCGGGCCACATTTTGGATGCCCGGAGCCAACTGTAGGCCACTTCGTGCTCTTCGAGTTCCCAGAACTCCATTCCCGGGCCACATTTTGAATGCCCGGAGCCAACTGTAGGCCACTTCGTGCTCTTCGAGTTCCCAGAACTCCATTCCCGGGCCACATTTTGAATGCCCGTAGCCAACTGTAGGCAACTTCGTGCTCTTCGACTTCCCAGAACTCCCATTCCTGGGCCACATTTTCAGCAGGGGCAAGAGCACGACGAGGAGGAGGACGAGCAAGACCAGGAGGACGAGGACGAGCAGGAGCAGGACGAGGAGCAGGAGGAGCAGGAGAAGAAGGACGAGCAGGAGGAGGAGGAGGACGAGCAGGAGGAGGAGGACGACCAGGAGGAGGAGGACGACCAGGAAGAGGAGGAGGAGGAGGAGGGAGGGGGAAGGAGTACCAGGAGGAGAGGAGGAGGAGGAGGAGGAGGAGGAGGAGGAGGGGAGGAGGAGGAGAGAGGAGGAGGAGGAGGAGAGGACGAGGAGCGGAGGAGGAGGAGGGGGGGGGAGAGTACCAGGGGAGGAGAACGAGGACACCAGGAGGAGGAGGAGGAGGAGGAGGAAGGAGAGGAGAGAACACCAGGAGGAGGAGGACGAGCAAGACGAGGAGGACGAGAACGAGGACGACCAGGAAGTGGAGGAGAGAGGAAGAGGAGGAGGAGGAGGAGGAGGAGGAGGGGAGGGGGAGGACTACCAGGAGGAGGAGGAGGAGGAGGAGGAGGAAGAGGAGGAGGAGGAGGACGAGGAGGAGGAGGAGGAGGACGAGGAGGAGGAGGGGGGGGGAGAGCACAGGAGGAGGAGAAAGAGGACCACCAGGAGGAGGAGGAGGAGGAGGAGGAGGAGGAGGAGGAGGAGGAGGAGGAGGAGAGAGCACCAGGGAGGAGGAGGACGAGCAGACGAGGAGAACGAGACCGAGACGGAGCAGAGAAGAGGAGCAGGAGGAGGAGGATTTTTTTTTTTTTGAGCAGGAGAAAGAGGAGGAGAGGAGGAGGCAGGCTGAGGCTGAGGCTGTGACTGCGACTGCCGTTGCCGCTGCGACTGTCATCGCGAATGCGACTACGACTGCGAGATCAGCAGAATTCTACAACTGGATTTTCATCTGAATCTAAGGGGAATGCTTTCAGATATGCTTCTACACATCGCTGTTAGGTTGCTTTGTCGGATTAATTTATATTATTATATATATTTATATTATATTTATATATGCGGATCGAAGACGCCCTACGGCGAATCACCGCCGCCCCCCTTTTGGTTTTTTTTCTGTGTTTTCTTGTTCTTCTTTTTTTTTTTTCTTCTCTTATGCCTTCTTGGAAACGCCGATGTAGCCGAAAATTGGACTAGAGCTTGGCCAAGCTATCGGACCATGAGTTCCCCGAGTCGGTTTGGAAAGCTTTCGGGGAACCCATGGGAGAGAACGATTATGAACAGGAAGAGGAAGAGGAAGAAATAGAGTAGGAGGATGAGGGTTGTTAGGAGTCTCTTGGGGCACCCTTGGGGTCTGTTGGGGGCTTCTTGGGGGCCTCTTCGAGGCCTCTTGGAGGCATCTTGGGGGCCTCCTTGGGCCTCTTGGGGGCCTTGGGGGCTTCCTGGGGGTCTCTTTGGCCGTCTTAGGGCGTTCCTGGTCCGTCTGACGCCGTCTGGAGCCGTCTTGGGGGCCTCTCTGGGCCGTCTTGGGGCCCTCTTGGGGCGCTTCAGGGCCGTCTTGGAGGCCATGTTGGGCGTCTTGGAGGCCTCTTGGGCCGTCTTGGGGCGCTCTTGGGGCCGTCTTGGGGGGCCCTTGGGCCGTCATAGGGCCTTCTTGGAGGCCTCTTGGGCGATCGTGGGGGCCTCTTGGGCCGTCGGAAGGCCGAAAAGAAGAAAACGCAAAAAACCTTCAAAAACCTAAGGACAACCAATGATTTTGGCCTCTTCGGGCTCTCCTGGAGAACGTCTTGGAGGCCTCTTGGGCCATCTTGGAGGCATCTTGGGGCCATCTTGGCCGTCTTGGAGGGCATCTTGGGCCGTCTGGGAGGCATCTTGGAGCCATCTTACCCGTCTTGGAGGCCATCTTGGCCGTCTGGGAGGCATCTTGGAGGCCATCTTGGGCCATCTTGGCCGTCTTGGAGGCCATCTTGGGCCAAGTTGGGGCAACAAAGGCATTGACAGACGCATTTTGGGAAATTTACGGGTGGCCGGCGGGACGGGCCGAAGCCCATTGGGGAGTTCTTTTAGAAAAAGAACCAAAACCAAAACCTGAATCATCCAGCACGCCGTGCACCCCTGCAAGCAGGGGGCGGCGGATCGAAGACGCCTACGGCGAATCACCGCCGACCCCTGCCTTTTTGGAAGCGCCTATGTGGCCGAACGTTGAGGCCAGACCTGCCAAGCTATCGGACCACGTGTTCCCCGAATCGGTTTGGAAAGCCTTCGGGGAACACGTGGGCATCTTGAAGGTCATCTTGGCCGTCTTGGAGGCCTCTTGGGCAAGCTTTGGGCGATATTTGGGGCTTTTTGGGCCGTCTCGGGCCAGCTTCGAGCCAACTTCGGCCATCTTGGTGGGTTCCTGGCACGTCTGAAGCCGTCGGAAGCCGTTTGGGGGGGCCTCTATGGGCCGACTTGGGGCCCGCTTGGAATGCTCCAGGGCCGTCTTGGAGGCCATCTTGCGAGAGTTTCTGGGAGGCCATCTTGGGGTGTTGGAGGCCTTCCTCTCTCCCCTCTCCCCCTATTCTTGTCTTCCTCTCTTGGAACTTCTTTCTCCTTTCCTCGGCTTCTTCCCTCTCCTCCTCCCCCTCCTCATAGCGTTTCACCCAGCTTTACCTCTATCATCTCTTTTGTTTCCCCCCTCTCTTCTTACCCTGCATCCCTCATTGGGCCTCTCAGGGCATCTGGGAGCCACTATGGGCTTGGGCCATCATGGGGCTCTTGGGGGCCTCTTGGGCGATCTTGGGGGCTTCTTGGGCCGTCTTGAGCCGTCGGAGAGCCGAAAAGGCGCAAATGCCAAAATCCTTCAAAAACCAAGGGAAAATCAATGATTTTGGCCTCTTCGGACTCTCCTGGAGGACCTCTTGGAGGCCTCTTGGGCCGTCTGGGAGGCCTCTGGGGGGCCTCTTGGGCCGTCTTGGGCCGTCTTGGACTCTCTTGGGCCGTTTTGGAGGCCGTCTTGGACCATCTCGGGCGGACTTGGAGGCCATCTTGGGCCATCTTCGCGATTTGTTGAGGATGTCCCGAGCGAAACGGCCGTTTTTGGGCATTGACAGACGCATTTTGGAAAATTTACGGGTGGCCGGCGGGACGGGCCGAAGCCCACTGGGGAGTTCTTTTAGAAAAAGAACCAAAACCAAAACCGTTTACCTGAATCATCCAGCACGCCGTGCACCCCTGCAAGCAGGGGGCGGCGGATATGATGGCCTTCGGCCCATCCCGCCACCGTGCCTGGGTCGTGAGTAAGAAGCTTATTGGATGTTCGTTGGGATCTCATGGTAGGCCTGCCGGGGGCCTCTTGGAGGCAGTTTAGAGGCCCCCTTGGGGCCGTTTTGGGGTCTCTTGGAGCCTCTTTTGGGGCCCTGGGGGGCCTCTGAGGGCCTCGTGGGGGCCTCTTGAGGCCTCTTGAGGCCTCCTGGGAGCCTCTAGGGGCAGAAGGCTCGGATTTTCGGTTCGTCTTCCCTCTCTTCGGCCCCTTTTTCTTGGTGCGATCTTTGGGCGTCTCAGGGCCGTCTTTGACCGTCTTGGGGGCTTCTTGGGGCCCTCTTGTGGCCCGTCCTGGGGCCTTCTGGGGCCTGAAAAAGGAGCGCGGGGAACCCCAGGCAGGAGACCCGGGCAAGCCCCAGGAGATTTATGAATTCGGTGTCCGGGCCCCTTTAGGTACCTTCAAGATCGAGGTAAGGACGCCCATTCCGTGCCCAGAGGCACGGTGGCGGATGTCGTGCAATCTATGTGGGGCGGCGACGGCAGCAGCAAGCGCGGCGACCGACTGACAGGCCCAGATGACGGGCGGCGACGAGGCGGCGACGGGGCGGCGACGGCGACCACATAGCCGCCTGACCGGCCAACCGACCCAGACGACCGGCGGCGACGAGACGGCGACGGGGCGGCGACGGTGGCCACATGGGCGCCTGACCAGGCAACCAGAACCCCTAAGTGCAAGCACTGTTTTTTGGAAATACGAAGAATGTGTGTGAAGTAGGTGTTCTTCCCAGTGCACGTTCATCTACTTCAGCCGTCGTCATGCTGGTGCTCCTCGTCTTTCTCCTGCACAGTGCACCTGCCGCTCCCCCTCATAGCCCTCTTCCTCCTTGGCGTCGTCGTCCTCCTCATCCTCCTCTCCTCTCTCTGTCTCTTGCCCCCTGCCTCCTCTCCTCCCTCCGCTTCCCTCCCTCCTTCCCCGCTCCTCTCCCTCCTCTCCCTCTCATCCGTCCTGCATCCCTCCTCCACTTCGTCCTGCCTTCTCCCTGCATCCTGTCTTCTCCCTGCTTCCACTCTCTTCCTCGCTCCTCGGGCTTGGGGAAGGTGGCGGGAGGAGAAGGAGGAGGAGGAGGAGGAGGAGGAGGAGGAGGAGGAGGATCAGTGCAAACTCAAGACTCATCAACCATCTTGTAATACACCGTCCCTCCAAGCTCCCTCTTGATAGGCCCCTACAGGGGTTCATTTCCACTGAGGGAACTGACTGCCTCGTTGGGAGACAACCGTTTGAAGGCCCTGAAGCACGCCAAAACACCGTTCTCGGGACTCCAACGCCACGGATCAACCTGACTGTTGCGTCTTGATGATTTTGAGTCGTGTCAGAACGCCGTTCTTGAGAGTTCAACCACGAATCAACGTACTTGTTGCACCCTGGCAATCCTGAATCTTTCCAAAACACCATGTCTGGTACGTTGACCATGGGAATCCGTGAAACTCCTGCAATGTTTAATGCACGTGGCGCCAAGGCGAGAGCAACATTTGGAAAGCGAACCGCCCTCAATCCGTGAAACTCTTGCAAATGTGCTTTAAAAGTGTGCGCGCAGCGCTAAGGCGAGAGCCACATTTCGAAAACCAACCACCCTCAATTCGTGAATCTCTTGCAAATGTTAAAAGCGAGTGTGCGCGGCGCTACTGCGAGAGCCACATTTGGAAAACCACCCGCCCTCAATCCGTTCAACTCCTGCATTTTGTTTGGACGAATGTGCGCGGCGCTAAGGCGAGAGAGCCTCATTTGGAAAACTACCCACCCTCCATGCGTGAAACTGCTGTATTCTTATGCTTCAGGGTCATAAGTGGTGAGGAACTCTCAGGCGAAACGCTCGGCCCGCCCTTTCGACCGGCCTTGGGGTGCGAAAGGGAGGAGTTATTTACAAGCAAAAGGAATGAAGGAGGAGGAGGAGGAGGAGGAGGAGGAGGAGGAGGAGGAGGAGGAGGGAGAGGAGGAGGAGGAGGAATTAGGCAGGAGGACAATGGAAATGACGAGGAGGAAAGGGCGAGCGGGCATTGGAGATGTGAATTCCAAGCAGACTTCTGCTCCAGGCAACGCCGTGTCGGAGCAGCAGCGGATGCACTTCGCGAACATGGTCCACAAGAGCCACGGCGAGTGCTGCTCGGGCATCAAGCTGTGGGAATTCAACGCGTGCATGACGACGCACAAGCTGAGGGGACGGGGACGGGGTCGGCGATCGACGTGCGCTCCGTACTCCTGCTGCTGCGCACCACTCTGGGCCCCACTCTGGGCGGCAAGCGCAGGGAAGCCAGGAGTTTATTTCAGTGGCTCACGCCATTCCGCCGACCCCCAGAAGAGAAACGAAGTCCACCGGTGAAGCCTTTTGCCTTTTGGAATCCGTTTGAGGGGCCGACTGGGGCATCTTTTGGTTCTCTTCAAGGCCTCTTCGAGCCTCCTGGGCGTCTGTTGGGCGCGTGCCAGCGGTCTCGGGGGTCCTCCTGGGGCGGAGTGCTCAGTTCGAGTTCTTGGGCGAGCTTAGATGAAATCGTGAGCATCTTGGAGGCCAAGGAGTGCAGACACGGAGGCTCTGGAGGCCCCCGGGGAGCGCTGAGGAGCCTGGAGGCCCCATTTGCACCCCCGGCAACGGGGGTCGGCGGATCCACGTCCCCGCTCCGGCCCTCGTGGGGTCGGGGCGCGAGCCGGGACATGGAGAGAATGTCGTGCAGGCCGCGGCGTGGCCTGCGAGGGCGCCGAACCGCCGAGGGCGGGCTGCGGGCGCTGCGAGCGCTTTCGCACCCGAAGGGGTCGCTGGCGTGGCTGTCCCGAGGTGCCGTTGGGTGTGCCCTCTGCCGTTCGCAGTCTCGTTGGCCCGAAGGCACTTGGCGGGGCCCCAGCGGCCCATCGCGGCTGAGACAGCAGCTACAGAGCCATGGTCCCCACTCACCTCCCCATCCTCCGCCTCCGCTCCGCCCCAGTCCTTCCATTCTTCCGTCCCGTCATTTGCCTCCCCCATCGCATGCCTGCCTCCTTCCCTCTCTCCTCCTGCCTCTCTTCCCCCTCGTCCTCATCATCGTCACAGTCGCAATGACGCTATTCAAGGCGCTTCGCGTTCACCGCCCGCACATTCCAGTTCTCGCCAGGGCTTGGTGCCATGAGGGGGGGGGAGGCTCGAGATGTCACTTCGTATTGCCCCTCCTGGGTCCTGGGCCTCTGTTGGGGCCCTCGTGGGCCGTCTTAGGGGCCTTCTTGGGCCTTCTTGGGTCTGTCTTTGGGACCTCTTGGGGGCCTCATGGGCCGTGGGGGTCCTCAGGCCGTATTGGTCGTTGCGAAGACGAGAAAGGCGAAATCATATCGAACATGTACGTCTTCCAGAGGGACCGAGGGACCGGACTGGGGCGATTTGTTGCGTCTTGTGGCCCTCTCGGCGGTCCTCTGGGAGCACTATTGGGCTTTTCTGGGGGCTTGTGGGCTGTCTTGAAGTCATCTTGAACCGTCGCGGGGTTAGCCTAAGCCGTCTCGACGCTCTCTTGGACTGTCTCTGCGCTCTGTTTGGACCCTCGCGGGCCGTTTTGTGGCCCCTGGAGGATGCGGGGAGGCCACGGGAGGCGTTGAGGAACTCGTACCCTCACCCACCCACCCACCCCCCAAGAGGGACAGCCAAACGTCTCACACGCCTTTTCACCCCCGTCACAGTCGCAATAATCCTACTCCTCGTTATCATCCCTCCCTCCTCTTTCCTGCGTTTTCCCTCATCCCCCCACCCTCCCTCCTCCCGCCTTGTCCTCCATCCCGTCACCCTCGTCCTTTTCTGTTTTCCGTCCCTCCTCCGTCGTCCTCCTTCCTCATCCCCCCTATTGCCTCCTCATTCGCTATGCTCAGTTTTCCTCCCCCTCATCCCCCGCACTTCCTCATCATCATCCTTCCTCGTCCATCCTCGTTCCTTCTTCCGTCTTGCCTTCCCCTCCCGCTTCTTCCCGCGTCCCTCCCTCCTGCCTCGTCGATGGTGGTATCGATTTTGATGGTTGTGACGTTATTGGTTTCAATTCCAAGGGCTAGCACCGTGTCCCGGTTTCTTGGTCGATTCTTGTTATTTTCTCTTGTGATTTTCTTATCGGACTTGCATCTTCGGAGACAGGTCACTTTAGTTGCTCGTTGCTTTACCAATGGTTCCGCCCGCTGGCCGTTGCTTGATTAGATACTCCCGTTCGTTCATTCGCCGATTTCTATGCGTTTCCTGTCCTCTGTCTACACAGCAGACGAAGAGAAGTAGTCTCTCTTGATCTTCGCTCGCCGCCATCCGTGCTGTGGCCAGCGACGGCGAGGGGCAGGAAGACAGACATAACGGCAGCGATGTGCGACCAGTTCGGCAGCAACCATGGCCAGTTCTTCTCTGTGAAGGATGGTCCGACAGGGTCGTTCTGGCGGTGTGTTCAACGCGTTGATGTGCAGTTTATTGTTATCTCCCTCCGCCGAATGGCCACGGCTGCAATCGCACTAAGTGCATACCACAGTTCCTGTGCTTTTGATGGGGGGGAGGAGGAGGAGGAGGAGGAGGAGGAGGAGGAGGAGGAGGAGGAGGAGGAGGAGGAGCAGGACGGATTCGGAGGATGTTCATGATTGGTCGGGGTATTTTGTTTTTCGATTCGAATGCTATGTGTCGGTTTTCAGCGCTCGAGCCGCAGGGGTGCCAGGGTTGTGCATGGCTGGGGGTAAGAGTGATGCGATGGGAAGGAGGGGAGGAGGAGAAGGGGGGACGAGGGAAGTAGAGTGAAGGGAGGGGGTGACAAGCTAGGAACGCACGTGCCAAATATGATATCGTACTGTTCCTACCCATCCCCTTTCATTGATTTGAATGTTTTCATATGCGCCGACGCGGATGTCCTAGAGGACCTTGACCCGCAACTCGATCTTAAAGCATGGGGCCCATTGGTTGCCGCGGTGCCAGAAGGGGGAAGGCATTTATATGCGGGGGGGCAGGGTGTTTAGATGAAGAAGCATGAGGATGAGGATGAGGATGAGGATGAGGATGAGGATGAGGATGAGGATGAGGATGAGGATGAGGATGATGAGGATGAGGATGAGGATGATGATGATGATGATGATGATGATGATGATGATGATGATGATGATGATGATGATGATGATGATGATGATGATGATGATGATGATGATGATGATGATGATGATGATGATGATGATGATGATGATGATGATGATGAGGGGGGCGGAATGGGGAGCAGGAGGAGGACGAGGAGGACCAGGAGCAGGATCGTAAGTGGTGGGAGTCAAGCTAACCAAGTCGAGCGAGTCAGCGGGCCCCGCCCGTGCCCACCATCCCTCCCATGCGGGAGTCCATGGTGGCGCAGCTTGGCGTGGGGACAGGAACTCGTTCCCACCTAAATGGCGAAAGGCGCTCGCGCGCGGCCCCGCCTCCGACGACGTGGCGAGGCGGGGAAATCGAGAACATCGCTGCGCGGCGCTGCGCGGCGCTGCGGCAAAGAACGCCATGCAGTCTTCTTTGGGGCGGTCTGCTCTGGTGAGCGTAGCGAAGTGCGAAGCTTGCGTCGTTCCGGAACCGCACTGCTACGTTCACGCGCGAGCTGCGCGGCTCGCCCGCTCGCCCGCCCTCGGGCGGCCCCGCTGCCGCTGCCGCCCTCGCGCGGCACGGCGAGCGAGGCAGGCAGCGCGCCTGCGCGGGAGCGCTGCTTCTGGGCGAGACTCGAGCGGAACCCGGGCGCGGGCGGCAGGCCGCCCGCTCGCGCGCGGCCCCTCCCCCAACGACCTGGCGAGTGAGAGATAGGCGCCGCGCCTGAGGCGGCAGCGCTTCAGTCGGGCGAGAGGTGCGCGGCGCCGGAGCGCGAGCGACACGTTCGTCCGCTCGCGCGTCGAAGAATTGGCAGGCGACGAGGGTGCGACGCGCCCACGAGGGAACTCGATTCTCAGGAAGAGTGAGCGCGGCGCCGCAGCGACAGAGACATTTCGCCCGTGGGTGTGCGATGTGCGGTCCGCCCCATGCCCGCCACGCATTCTGCAACGTCGACGACGAAGCGTTCATGCCGAAAGTGAGACTTTGACTTTGCATTGTTTTGTGATGAGTGGGCTGGAACCACCCAGATGGGGTTGCGATATACCAGCTACATGTTTCAATCGGAGTAGATGAGTAGATACGAATAACGAATAAGGATTGGAGGAGCAGGGGGGATCAGGGGAAGAAGACGTAAGCTAAATGATGGGGACGACAAGCAGAGAAAGGACACGCCAGACAGTGCCCCACGCTGGGGCAAGGGCGCCTTTCTGAACGACATGAGCCAAGCACCGATGCTGCAAGGTTCCCAGCGCTGCTGCGGGCACGCTGTGCTTGAAGGGCCAAGGGCGTTCCGATTGAACAAACACATCTGGTATATCAATTTGTGGAGCACACCGCTGCTCACTGTCACGGGACACAGGCCGACTTTTCGCGGTTGGCTTGCTTTGCTTGGTTCCCTGGCGGCGACCGCTTAGTTCGCCTTCATTATTGCGAAGGCCTTACGGCTGGTGCTGCCTACCCTGAATGGCGACGACGACGACGACGACGACGACGGCGACGACGACGACGACGACGAGCACTCTCGGGGGCCTGTTGAGGGTAGTTTGGGGGCCTCTTGGGAGGCTCTTGGGGGCCGCTTGGGAGCCTCGTGGGGGCCTCTTGGGGCTACCTTGGGGTGTCTTCGGGGCCTCTTGATGATACGACACTTGGGAGGAGGAGGAGGAGGAGGAGGAGGAGGAGGAGGAGGAGGAGAACGTGAGGAGGAGGACGAAATTGTGGAGGGGGAGGAGGAGAAGGAGAAGGAGGGGATGATGATGATGATGATGAGGAGGAGGAGGAGGAGGAGGAGGACGATGCTAAGACAATGTGGATGAGGAGGAGGAGGAGAAGGAGAGAGGGAGGAGGAGGAGGAGGAGGAGGAGGAGGAGGAGGAGGAGGAGGAGGAGGAGGAGGAGGAGGGGGATGATGATGAGATGATGATGAGGAGGAGGAGGAGGAGGAGGAGGAGGAGGAGGAGGAGGAGGAGGAGGAGGAGGAGGGGAGGAGGAGGAGGAGGAGGGGAGGAGAGAGGAGGAGGAGGAGGGATGATGATGATGATGAGGAGGAGGAGGAGGAGGGGAGGGAGGAGGAGGAGGCGGAGGAGGAGGAGGAGGAGTAGGAGGAGGAGGAGGAGGAGGATGGGGAGGAGGAGGAGGAGGAGGCGGAGGCGACAGTGATGATGCTGATGCTGATGATGAGGATGAGGATGAAGATGAGGATGCTGCGGATGGCAGTGATGATGATGATAATGCTGATGTTGATGATGGTGATGATGATGGTGGTGATGATGCTGATGATGACGATTACGATGATGATGCTGATGCTGATGTTGATGATGCTGATGATGATGGTGGTGGTGAGGTTGATGATGCTGATGATGGTGATGCTGATGACGAGTATGATGTTGATGATGTTGATGCTGATGCTGCTGGTGATTTTGGTTATGATGCAGATGATGGTGCTGGTGATGTTGATGATGATTGTGATGACGATGCTGATGACGATGACACTGATGATGCTGATGATGATGCTGCTGCTGATGATGCTGAGGATGATGATGATAAGGAGGAGGGGAGGAGGTGGAAGATGAGGGGGAGGAGGTGGAGGAAGAGGAGGTCGTGTGGATGAGGAGGAAGAGGAGGAGGAGGAGAAGGAGCAGGAGGAGGAGGGGGAGGGGAAGGAGGCGGAATATGTTGAGGGCGAGGAGGAGGAGGCGGAGGAGGAGGAGGAGGAGGAGGAGGCGCAGGCGGAGGAGGAGGAGGATGGAGAGGAGGAGGCGGAGGAGGAGGGGAGACGAACGTGAGGAGGAGGAGGGCGAGGAGGAGGAGGAGGGCGAGGAGGAGGAGGAGGAGGGGGAGGGTGATACGAACATGAGGAGGAACACGTGAGGAGGAACAATGGACGAGGAGGAGAAAGAAGAGGAGGATAAGCCATTGAGGAGGAGGATAAGGAGGAGGAGGAGGAGAAGGAGGAGGATGAGGAGGACGTGAGGAGGAGGAGGAAGAGGAGGAGGAGGAAGGAGGAGAGTAGGAGGAGCAGGAGGAGGAGGAGGAGATGGACGTGAGGAGAATAAGGAGGAGGAGAAAGTAAGGAGCAGGAAAAGGAGGAAGTAAGGAGGAGGCGGAGGAGGAGAAGAACGTAGGAAGGGGTGGAGGCGGAGAGGGAATAAGCGGAGGAGGAGGAATATGAAGTGAAGAGGAGGAGGAGGATGAGGAGGAGGAGAACGTGAGGTGGAGGAGGCGGAGGAAGATGATGATGCTGATGATGATGATGATGATGATGATGATGAGGAGGAGGAGGAGGAGGAGGAGAACGTGAGGAGGAGGAGGGAGAGACAGTAAGGAAGATACTTCTATGAGCGTGAGGAGAAGGCGGAGGAGGAGGAGGGGGACTCTGCTGCCAATACCGTGAGGATGATGATGCTGATGATGCTGATGATGATGGTGATGATGGTGATGATGAGGAGGAGGAGGAGGAGGAGGAGGACGGAGGAGGACGAGGAGGATGAGACAGTGAGGAGAAAGAAGGAGGAGGAGGAGGAGGAGGAGGAGGAGGGAGAACGTGAGGAGGAGGAGGAGGAGAAGGAAGAGGAGGGTATTTCCGTGAGGAGGTTGAGGAGGAGGAAGAGGAGCATGATGAGAAATTGATGAGGAAAAGGAAGTGGTGAGGAGGCGGAGGAGGAAGAGGAGGAGGAGGATAAGCAAGGGAGGAGACGGAGGAGGAGGAGGAGGGGGAGGAGGAGGAGGAGGAGGAGGAGGAGGAGGAGAAGAAAGTGAGGAGGAGGAGAAGAAGGATGAGGATGAGGAGGAGAAAAACGTGAAGAGGAGGATGAGAGGGAGGATGAGGAGGATGAGGAGGAGGGGAGGAGAGAGAGAGGAGGAGGAGGAGGAGGAGGAGAAGGAGAAGGAGGAGGGAGGAGGAGGAGGAGGAGGAGGAGGAGAGGAGGAGGGGGAGAAAGTAAGGAGGAGGAGGAGGAGGACGAGGAGGTGGAGCAGGAGGATGGGAGGAGGAACAATCAGTGAGGAGAAGAAGGAGCAGAAGGAGAAGGAGGAGAAAGTGAGGAGGATCATGAAGTGGAGGAGGAGGAGGAGGAGGAGGAGGAGGAGGAGGAGGAGAGAAGAAAGTGAGGAGGAGAAGAAAAGGAGGAGGAGGAGGAGGAGAGGAGGAGGAAGTGAGGAGGAGGAGAAGGAGGAGGAGGAGGAGGAGGAGAAGAAAGTAAAGAGGAGGTGGAGACGAACTTGAGGAGGAGGTGGAGGAGGAGGAGGAAAAGAAAGTGAGGATGAGGAGGAGGAGGAGGAGGAGGAGTAGAAGGAGGAGAAGGAAGTGAGGAGGATAAGGATGAGCAGAAAGTGAGGAGGATGAGGATTCGGTTTGGGAGGCCGTGGGGACCTTCGATCAATCAGGCCTCAGGGAACGAGACACCGCTCTTGGGCGACAAGAGGAGGAGGAGGAGGAGGAGAAGGAGGAGGAGGAGAAGGAGGGGAGGAAACATACGAGGAGGAGGAGGAGAGGAGGAGGTGGAGGAGGAGGAGGAGGAGACGAACGTGAGGAGGAGGAGGAGGAGGAGGAGGAGGAGGAGGAGGAGGAGGAGGAGGAGGAGGAGAGGAAGGAGGCGGAGGAGGAATTCGAAAGAGGAGGAGGAGGAGGAGGAGGAGGAGGAGGAGGAGGAGGAGGAGGAGGATGAGGGCATCGCACCCCTTCCGCGGCCGTCGGTGGCTCGAGGAATTGTGGGGCAGCGGCGAAGGCGCGTGCTTGAGTGTTGGAGCCGGCCGGGGGTCTGAGGTGGCGCAGCCTTGGCCCCGGCCATCAGGAACGGCGGGCAGGTTCGAGGTCCTGGGTGGCGGTTGTGTACCTTTTCCGGCCTCGAGGGGCCGTTTTCGGGCCCCGCCGTGAAGAACGGATTTCGAGCAGATTCGGCCTCATCCCCCTCCTGACCGATTCTCTGGGGTCCCAACCAGTCCAGACCCCCCGGCCGCCTCCAACTTACGGTCCATCGGGCGCGATCGGGCCCAGCTGACATCGAGAGCACTCCCGTGTGCGATTTGTCTGTGGTGGGATGTTTTTGTTGTCCTTTCTCGAGGCGGCGCAGCAAGAGTATTTTGCCACTATCGTCGTGCGCAGCTGTATTTCCGTAAGTTGCTGCACGTTGGCAGCACATGTTTGGCTTGGATATGACGATTGTGTAGCCTCGCTGTGCGCACTGAGGAGGGCGATTCGAACGCCTTTCTCGTCCCTTGGTCTTGGCACGTCGTTCGATTCCAGGGTCTTACACGGTTTTAACAAGGCAAGAGTGGCGCGTGCACAGTATGTGTTGGACGCAGTTCTGATACCCCTTTCCTTGATATTTTTGCCGCTGGTGATCTGCATGCATGCCACGAGTGCCTCCGACTGGGAGGTCCTTGTCAGGGCGTTGTTCATGTGTGGGCGTCACTGGGCATCATTTTGCTGGAAGTACTTGAGAACTTCATCTGGATTTTCCGCCGTGGACATAGAGTGCATGTATAAGATGTTCATGGCGCTCATGGCAGTTCGAACCCACATAGAGGACACACACCGAATTCTCATGTACAGCGGATTGTGGAGCGCCTCACGAGGGTGTCTCGCTGCCTGGACACTTGATTGCAAGACGACAGTGAGATGGAATATGTTCCTTTCTGCAGTGACGTGCTTCACTTTCTGGACTCGGCGCGAGGAGCTTCGCGCTGACGGAACCTCTTCCATGGCAGCTTTCGTCCATCATTCTACGATTGAGGTGGTTACTTGTTTGATGATCTGTTGCGCCTCGATATCCCTGGAGCTTTGCGAGAAGGACCGGGTCAAGGCGTACATAGAGTCCAGCCAGTCTGGCATGGCGTATCGGGCAGTTCAGCGATTGCTCGGTGTGTTCTGCGACGCTCACCTGCACATCTGCCCAAACTGTAACATCATCTCCCATTCCCCACACCTATTGCACTTGCTGGGCTCGGAAGACGGGAGAAGAGGTATAACAAATTCTCTTCATGGATGCAATTTCCTTCGGTACGTTTGGGAGTCTGACCAGCAGCGCTTCCAGGACTTCATCTCGGCGGCGGCGGTGCTGCAGTCGGAAGACTTCTCGCCCAACGGCGTCGCCGCCTCGATGGCCGAGGACCCGAACTCGGGCAAATGCACCATCAGTCCCGCCACCTCCATCCAGGTGTCCCTGCGCAAGGGGGTGGGCGCGCACCCGGTCCCCGTGGAGCTTTTCTTGACCTACGTTGCCGACGTCAAGGGTGCCCCCGAGTTCCTGATGGGGATCCGGGAGACCTGCGAGGCTCACGAGCGGCGAACATGTCCGTATCCGCACCCTCGCGGCTTGGATTCCCGGGGGGGGGGGGAGAAATCCCGTGGATGCGTTGTCGTACGGATACGTTCCGCGCGGAGCATTTGTGACAAAAACGCCCTGTCTCCGCGGGGTCCAGGGGCTCGGCCCGCGAGGCCGCGGATGCGGAGATGTGCTTCGCACACGAGAGGCTCTGCCGCGGGAGGCCTGTACGGACGCCCCGGGCACCGTGGCGCTGCAGCTGGTGGCGGCGGCGGAGACGGCGCGCGAGCCTGGTCCCGACGCAGTCCGGGTCGGCGCTGCCCAGCTGGGCCCGAGGTCGTTGGCCCCGGCGTTGGCACCGCTGGCGGGCGAGCAGGCCCACGTCGGCCCCGCAGTGGCGCGGGCGCACGGGAGGGCGCGTGCAGCGGTGGCCCACGCCGGCCGGACGTCCCGCAGCTCCGTCTCGTCGTCCTCGAGGGCGTCCTCCTCGTCCGCGGGGAGCTGCGCGCGGGAGGCGGGCTGCGTCTCGTCCGTCTGCCTGCGGATTAACTCCACGAGCAGGGGTCTGCGCGTGGAGGACATGCTGCTGCGCTTCGAGGTCGGGCACCGGGCGCCCCGCCTGAAGGACTGGTTGCCGAAGGAGGTTCTGGACGGGATCCAGCGGGGCTGCCAGGAGCTCGTGAATCAAAGAGAGTACGGGGACGGCGAGGAGGTGGCGGCGGACATCCAATTTGGGGCGATGCGGTTTTCCAGGAACGGATCTACGTTCCTGCTGGCGGAGAGTGCAGAGCTTTCGGTCGATGGCCCCGCGGCTGAGCCACGTGATTCGGGCGAGGAATCGGACTGTTTCAATCCGACCGTGTACATGAAGATGATTGGGGTGTCGAAGCTTCGCATGCCTTGGCAGAGCGTCCCGCAGAAGGTCTCGAGAAGTCTGCACACGATCGACGAGTCATCGATGGATGCTGCATGTGATGGCGACGTGCCGACACTCAGACAGAGAACCGGTAGCTTCTAGAAGACTGCAAGAGAGGGAGTGCCCAGAGCACCATGGGAACCTGAGGCGACGGGCACGGCGATGGCAACAGCAACGGTTTTAATCCGTAGTGACTCCTATCTTTGAGCCAGATTTGCATGTCCTCGTTTTTCCACAGAGTTGTTTTAAGTCGCAAGCAACACGGTTTGCTTGTCTCCCTCGCCAAAGGGTGCAGACCCATTTGAGAGGGGGTAAACCACAATGCGTTAGCGTGGACCTCAAACGGTGAGCTCTTACATACGCGATGTGCACTCCAGCTGGCAGTGGGTTGGTAGTGGATTGGCAGTGGGTTCGGTAGTGTGTTGGCAGTGGGGGTCGTGGCGGTTGGCAGTGGCCCCTCCTCGGGTTTGCATTGGGGGCCACGGCGGGCTGGCATCGGGCCCTTCTCGGGTTGGAAGCGGGCCCTCCTCCGGGGCTAACAATGGATCGCACTTTGAGTGTCTCGTACGCCCCCCAGCTCCTTCTCCCCTACCCTTTCCGCTTCGTTCCTGATCACCGTCGTGCGTCGTCTTTTTTTTCAGGAGAAGGAGGAAACGGAAAGGGCGAAGGTGGCAGCAGGAGTAGGCAACATGGGGAGGAGGAGGAGGAGGAGGGAGGAGGAGGAGGAGCAGGTCCCCTCGGGCCGCTCGTTGGTCCGCGTTCCGCAGTTCCTGCGCATCCAGGGCGAGAAACTGCTGCACTCGAAACCCAGCCACCAGTACCAGTGCATCCCTGCCCGAGCTTCCTGCAGGAGCGCCTCTTGTACCCCACGCCGCCTCGTGTCCTGCTCCTGGCAAGCCCCCCTTCCTGGCCTCCGGGTCCTCGAGGATACCCACCGCCTCGCCGGCCTCGACCCCTCGCTTGCCCATCTCGCTGGACCAGCCCTGCGTGCCTGCCCAGACCTCCTTCGCACTCGTGCGCCTCCAGGCCCAGTGTGGATGTGCAGGTGACGTGATTGCGCGGTGCCCTCCTCCTCGTAGCGACGCCAAGCTGGGTTTCCTCCGGTTCTTCAGGGCCCTCGCCGCGGGTCCTCGCTCCGTACCTCCTCGCCAGCCTTGTCATCTTAGTGGTCGGCTGCCTCGGCTCAGCACCTGGGGCAGCACTTGACCATCCTTCGTGGTGCCTCGGAGGTAGAGCCCCCACCCTTCCGCTGACACCTCCGCGGGCGGGTGGCCCGCGGTGATCTTCAGGTGCCCGCTCATCAGCAGCAATCAGATGTCCATCCTGTCCTTGGCGTCGTAGCCCTCGCCCACGACAACCTCCAATTTCGCCCAGCCCCACGAATCCGCACTCGCCACATGCACTGTAACCCGCCGAAGGGCCACTGTTTGGAACGCCGCCAAGCAACGGTAGTTAGTCCTTGTCGTGTCCGAGTTTCACGGCGTCGTGGCTGAACATCCGCACATCCGATTCAGTGATGGTGATGTACGCGTCGGCGTCACCCATGTAGGTCTCTGCCTCCTTGGCGTCCTTCCACAGCGCCAACCTGCATTTCTGGGCCTCCTCCATGACTTCCTCCACGCTGGCTCGACGCTCGAGGTGGGCGCCCAGGTGGGCCGCGGCGGTGTCGCTCCTCCAGCTCTCCTGGGCGTACGCCCTCAATACGCATGGTCAAATCCTCGGTGATCGGCAGTCGGTCTCGGTAGTTTAGCACCTCTCACAATTTTCCCTTGATATTGGCCCGTGCCAACCCGGGTTCCGCGTCAACGCCCCACCAAATCCTCGTCGTGCAGACCTCGGGCTCCTGGACTTGTCCTCCGACGCGCTCCGTCCATCCTCTGGAGTTGGCACGGCCTCGCCTGCTCCGCGAGCTCCTCATCCCCGAGCCACCTCGAGCGAAGGGTTCACACCTGACATTCGCTTCCTCATCAGACGTCCGCGGCAATGAGACCGTCGCCGTGGCGGCGCATCCGAGATCTCCCGACTGCCGACGGGGCGTCCACCTCCCTGGCCGCCCGAGCGCGCGCGTGCGCGGCCCCTGGCATGCCGGAGGGCAGCTCCTCGGGCTGGACCACGGCCTCCCTCGCGGCATGGTCTGCTCGCCAGTCCAGGCTCGGCCCCGAGGTGCATTGCTGCAGCTCGTCCTCCCAAGCGGTGCAGCTCACCTCCAGGTACTCCGCGAGCGCACTCAGCTCGACACCCGCACCGCGACGTGAGCGCTGCCTCGCCTGCTCGACGCCCTCATTGATCTTGCCCTGCTGCTCCTTTTCAAGCCTCCGCCATCAGCTTCTGCTCCTTCGCCACTCGAGCTTCGGGTGGGACCCTTGCCCCGATTTGAAGCCCACCGCGCTTGGTGAGCTGGGCCTTCATCGTCCAGTGCAACTTCTCGGCCTGCTTGATGCTCTCAGCGCGGGACCTGGTACAGGTCGTGGCCTTCCAGCACTTGGGCGTCCTCTTCGAGTCCCGAGGCGCGTGCTCAAGCGACCGAGTAACCTCCTCCTGGGTCAGGACCTTCAGAGCCGTCTGCACCGTCGGAGCTCCTCCTCGAGAGCCGCCTCCTCCTCCAGCGCCCTTTCCCGGTCCTGGCCCGCCAGCCACGCGCGTTCCCGAGCTGCCGGCGCTTCCTCCTCCACGTCCAGCATCCCCTCCTCTGGGGGCCTCGCCAGCCGCCAGAGGGCGCAGCTGCGCGCGGTGAGCACCATCCCAATACGCCTTCTGGGCCTGGCGCTCCAAGCGGGCTGGGATTACAGTGCGGTAGTAGCCGTCGGGGTTGTCCAGCTCGAACGTGTCAGGCAAGTCGAGAAGGGGCTCACCGAGAGGGCTGCGAACAGGGAGTCGTCCTTTCGTGGCTGGTCCTTACTGCAGGCCCGCCACACCTCCTTGGCCCTCCTCTTGACCTCCTCCCAACACCTCGAGTAGAGCTCCTGCCAGGCAACCTGCGCACCGCGTAGTTGCCACTATCCGTGCAAGGAACCTCACGGCACAAATGGAGCGTCCTGTCTTGGGACCCCTCCAGCAGCGTCCTCAACCTCCTGCAAGCCGACCAGAGGATCGTTGTGCACTGCCAGGTGCAACCCGGCCGCTTGGACTTCATCCCAAAGTTTGGGGCTAGTCGCTCCAGCCGTGCTGCCGTTTTGCCCATCTTGACGACCAGGTGGTGCGCCTTTCCCCTTCGCGTTCCGAGCGCGCAGCTGAGCATAGAAGGCGTTGTCGAAGGGGGTGGCCGTACCTGCGCCGCGCAGCGCGGGGTGGCCTGGGCACGGGGCAATACCCGAGCAGCCGCATTAGCAGATTGGCAGTGCCACCACCAACCTCGACAGCGTGACCACCAGGCAGCCCAGAACAGTGGCGATCGAGTGCAGCCAATCCCCATACTGATGACGATCCCGACGCCCAGCAACGCGCCAGTCATGCCCGACGCGATGGGCCCTTTTCTCTCCGAAAGCGACGTACCCTGCACCAAGTAGGCCACCTCCGCCCCACATGACCTGCTGCCAGCCCGGCACTTCGAACTCGTGGAGGAGACCGCCGAACCATGTCCCGACGAAGGTGAGGTGCAAGTGCTGAGAGCCACACCATCCTTCCTCGGTGCCCTCCTCTTCCCCGCGGGGGGCCGGCGGGTCCTCGGCCTCCGAACGCTTCCTCTCCGCGGCGCCCCGGCGGCGCGCAGACAGCCCCCCGCGTGCATCGTCCTCCTGGTGGGTGCCGCCCACATGCGCGGGCTCGGCTACATCCTGCCGCGGCCGCGGTGGGCTGCGGCGCCCCTTGCCGCCCGCGGGGACCTCGGCCGGAGGCTGGGGCGGGGGCCGCCCTGTCGCCTCCTCCCTGCCGTCCTCGACCGCCCCGCTCGACCTCCGCGGACGGGAGGGGCTCTCCTGCCTGCGGTCTGAGCACTCCATGCGGCTCCGCGACCCGTCTCAGAGCTAGTGCAAGAGCAGCCCCGCAGCGCCTGCCTCATCTTCCCCTTCGCTCCTGCCCACCAGCCCTCGCGCCACCCCGCAGAGGCTGAGGGGCTCGTCGCCGTCCCCAGGCGTGGCAGCCTCGGTCCGCGACAGCCAGTGCCCGATGGTGGCCGCAACCAGGGCGCCCAAGACCATAGGGGATCGGGTTTTCCCGCCTGGCCCAGCGGCGGCCCCCGGCGCTATCGCGGCGCCGCCAGGGGCCACGAGGCGCCCGGGACCTCGAAGGCCCCGAGAAAATGTTGGGCCCAAAGGGGCGGCAGACAGAGGACGGAGACGGAGAAGAGGACAGGAGAGAGAAAGGGCACCCCCAGCCCTTTACGTTCTGCTCTGCCCGAACCTTCACAATTGGAGGAGGAGATCGATCAAAGGGGGGAGGCTCCTTAATTTGGACCTCCCGCGAGGCCCAGGACGACAACCTGTGGCCAAAAGTGGTGGGTAACATCAACGATGTTGGTCTTCTCGTCGAGGCCTCTTGGGTCGTCTTGTGTGCCTCTGGAGGGTCTCTTTGGGCCTCTTGGGGGTCGCTGGGAGCCTGTTGGGGGCATCTTGGCGGCTTCTTGGGGCCTCCTGGGCACCTCTTGGGGCCTTCTTGGGGCATGCAGGAAATTGTTCAACGGAGGGGAGCTCGCTAATCAGGGTCCCCCCCAAGGAGGCCAACATGTGGCCAAAACCTTAGTAAAACCAATGAGTTTGGCCTTCTCGCCGAGGCCATCTTGGACACTCGAATCCCTCGCGACCCCCCCCTTCTAGTTTCAGGGGGACGAGGTCGGAGGAGGGATGAGTGAAAGCCTTCCCCGAAGGGGAAGAAGGGTGTTGGAAGAGGGAACTCGCTAATCCACTCACGTCCTAAAGGGCTGGTGGGGGATTTCCGCATGCCGTGCATCCATGTGTCAAAAGGGGCGGCGGACGTCGTGGCCTTCGGCCCATCCCCGTTCGCTGATGTTATCAACGCGCTGAGACAAACATTTTAATGATGTGAAGCTCATACTATTTGCTCTGAAGCCTGCATAGGTTGCGTTTCGAGCCACTTTCTGCCGTGGCGGCGTGCCTGTCGCAACGGCGCCTTCAGCGTGCGGTGGAGCGTTGTAACGGTGCTTCGGTGGTAACGCCCCGTGACCCATCCGCAGTTCAGTCGTGCCTCTTGTCCTTGATGTGCGGGGTGTGCATTGTTTTGACCGCTCCGTGTACTTGTTTCAATCTCGCCTGGCATTGGGCTCGGCCGCCTCCAGAGAACACGGCGCGCCTTAGTCTCCGCACCGGGTAGCCTGATCCACCTTGGCACTGAGCCCAGCGGCCTCCAGCGCACACGGCTGTGAGAGCTGGGAGCCCTCCGTACCCCGAGCAACAACCTTCGGCCCATTCCGCCACTCGCGCTGTGATTGCAGCTCAGCGGTCTCTTGGGTAGCTATGCGGATCTCTCGGGAGGCATGTCGGAAGCCTCTCGGAGGCGGCTTTGGGGTTTCTTGGGGGGCCTCAGGGGGACCTTTTGGGACCTGATATGGGCCCCTTGAGGGCCTCCTGGAGCTTCTGGTGGTCTATTGGGGGCCTTCTGTTCCCTCTCTTGGGCCTTGCTTGGGCCCTCTTGGGGGCCTACTGGGCCGCCCTGGGGCCAACGTTCCGTACGGAGGACGAAGGGACCTGAGATCACTTGTGCTTTGGGGCACGGTCGCGGATTTGGGTGCAACCCACGTGGTGCAGGCTGTGCTGCAATCTACAGCGGACCCCAGGTGGGCGCCCTGGGCGCCCGCCTGGCGATGTCTCGGCAGGCCCCGCCAGCGCACGGGGCGCCCACGGCCGCCCCCCGGGCGAAACGTCTGCAGGCCCAGCCGGCGCACGGGGCCCCGGGCGGAGCTTCTGCAGGCCCAGCTTGGCAGGAGGGCGCCCGCGAGGCGCCCCTCGCCGCCCGGCACTTTTTAGTCAGCGGCCGCGGGCGAGCGCGCCGGCGGCGAGTCAGGTCAGAGCGGGCTACGCAGAGACGAATTAGGCAGAGGAAACGCGGGAAAAACAGAACAGAGCAACGCGACGCCGCCCAACACGCGAAGCGTCGGCAGATCCAGCCACCAGCGACGACTTCATCCGGAAGCTCACGTTTCAAAGTTCCAGCGCCCTCTCCGGCACGTCCTCTCTGGAGCGGATCGGGCCACGTGCATGTACAAGGGCCAATCGGCACACTTCACCTCAGACGCAAACATCATGGAGCACGCGCCCGATTCCCAGGAGAGAGAAGATTTTTTGCCACGTGCCAATGGAAGGCTGAATGAAGGTTCAGACGAAGAGTACATAAGATCAGTTTGTGTGGCTCGGACCGAGCTCCCGGGCCATAGGGCACAGACCTGTGAATGTTTCCTTCCCCCTCCTCCTCCTCCTTCTACGCCTCCTCCTTCGTCCTCCTCCCCCTTCATCAATATCAGTGAACCGTTTTGGTGGCAAGTTAGTGCAGGACGTGATACCTGTTCTTGCCCTCGTGCCCCCGCTCGCGTGTCCTCCGTCGTCCCTCTCGTCGTTCGTTCTTCCCTCTCCTCTCCTCTCGTCTCCTCGGGCTCTCGTCCCCGCTCGTCGTGCGTCCCTCTCTACTTCCGTGCGTACCTCCTCCCCCCAAGACTATCATTATCCGTCTTGTCTGTCCACCTGCTGCCGCAGGCGGGCCCGCCCGCCTGCACGCGGCCTACCGCCCTCCCCATGAAGCGGGGCCAGTCTCTGCCTGCTCAGGGCGCGCTCTCTCGCTCTTGCACTCGTTTCCTCGTCTCAAGGCCCCTCCGAGAGCTCGTGTTGGGGACGTTCGGGTCCTGCTCCGATCGCAGACAGCACCATCGTCATCATCACCATCGTCATCGTGCTATTACTCTTGTCATTACCGTGCGTATTGTTTCGAAGTGTCATGAAGGAGTACAAAGATCTCATTGGGTGGGCCAGGAGTGTATGATCACCATGGCGGGTTGTAGTCTTACCAAATCGATGAAGCCTTGCCCCTTTCGACTTGCCCCATTCGACCTGACTGTAGTCAAGATCTACTTTACCCCCAGTGATAACCATAGGCGTAGCCAGTGAGTCCGATGCGTAGCAATAGGTGTAGACCTAGGGAGCCTTGGACGTAGTCCTAGGTGTATATACCTATACGACCACCCTGCGGGTGATAAGGAGGTTGGGAAAGGGGCAGCAATGGGTAAAAGTGGTGATTGTTGTTCTGATGATGCCTGTGGTGCGGAGTCTGGGGAGTAGTGTGATTGTGCACGTGAGCGTGATGTGATGTGGCGATGTTGGCGAAGCGCACTCGACATTGTCGTGAAACGCTGTCCCGCGTGCGCTTATCAATCGCGCGACCTCAGCGCTTGATGGGACGAGCATCATTTGGTCCGGCCGCGGGACACCAGCGGGACACCGCGCGGCACCGGCCGCCGGAGGAAAAACATTTGGTCCGGTAGTCGCGGCCCAGCCACAGGAGGATTTCGGGACACTCAGGACCCGCGGGCCGCGTGAAACCGGCGGGACACCGCGCGGCACCGGCCGCGGGAGGAAAAACATTTGGTCCGGCCGCGGCCCAGCCACAGGAGGATTTCGGGACACCGGCAGGACACCGCGGGACACCGCGCGGCACCGGCCGCCGGAGGAGTTACATTTGGTCCGGCCGCGGCCCAGCCACAGGAGGATTCCTTTTCGCCCGCCCACGCAGCTTCGCCTCGCCCGCACGCGCGCACAATCGAAATCGATTCCCCGGTAGGGGGGGTCTCCGTTTCTCGTCGGACTCACCCCTTTCTTTCCGATATATATATATATATATATATATATACTAGTGTGGACCCGTGGATTAAATCCACGGAGTTGCGCGGATCGAAATTTGGTTGCGAGTGCTGGGTTGTGCGACGCTGCCAGCTACTGCCGTAGATCCTGTGAAGCTTGTTCTGGTGCTGTTCCCCCACTGAGCGCCGCCAATGCACCGAAGCGGGGGCCGAAGTGTTCGAGCTTCGCAAGAGGCAAAAGTTCAAGAGACCAAGCCAGAGCAGCGTTGGAAGATATGCGTCGGGATCGCGGCGGACGCGGGAGCGGGTCGGGTCAAACGCGGCGCCGTCTCGGGCCGCGTCGTCGGAACGGCGTCGCGGCAAAATAGGGAGCGCAGACGGGCAGCGCCAGGGCCATGGGAGTGTAAAACATTGTTCTTTTGCGCCTGCGAAGGGCCTCTCGCCTCTCGTCCGCCCCTCTCTCTTGGAGGCAGTTTTGAAGCCTCTAGGGGGCCGTTTGGGAGCTCTATGGAGGCTCTTTTGGGCCTCTTGGGGGCTCCTCGGGGCCCCCTTGGGCCGCGTATGGCGCCTCTTGGGCCGTCTTGGGGCCGTCTTGGGCCACCTTGGGCGCCACTTGGGCCGTCTTGGGGCCATCTTGGGCTCTCTTGGGCCCCTTTTGGGACTTCTTGGGGTCCTCTTGGGCCGTCTTGGGCGCCCCTTGGGCCGTCCTGGGGCCGTCTGAGCCATCTTTGGGCCCTCTTGGGGGCCGTCTTGGGGAATCTTGGAGGCCTCTGGGGCTGTCTTGGACGCTTCGTAAAGGAAAATATCGAATCTATTGAAAATGTGCATTTTACACAGGGAATGTGGCCATTTTTGCTTGATGGAGCCCTCCTGGGGGAGCCCTCGGACCCCCCGGAGCCGTCCGAGGGCGTCTTTGGGGCGTATGGGGCCGTCTGGAGAACATCTTGGGCCGCCTGAAAGCCGTCTTGGGTCGTCTCGGGGCCTCCGTAAGCCGTCTTGGGTTTTTCTGGGGAACTCCGACGCCGTTTCGGACCCCTCCGGGGGCCTTCCGGTGCCGTTTTGGAGCCCCCGGGGAGCCCGGGGATCCGGGGGTCCACGCAAACCCGCCAAGGCCAATTCGAATTTATTTGAATAGATATATACACATACATATATGTATGAAGACTATTCTTGTGCTAATAATCATGCCCCTGCTAGTTTTTTTCACACCCTGCTACTAGCCCTAAGGAGCCAACGGCGCGTAATCGCCGCAGGGGTCGTCGCATTTTGCAATGCGCGTAGATATAGCCTGTTCCTCCTCCTCCTCCTCCTCCTCCTGCACCCTCATTATTATCCTCTTCCCCCTACACATATGAACGACGACCTTTCGCAGTGTCTGCATCTGCACGGGCTCTTCCAGCATGCGCAAGCGCTATATTGCAATATATAGAAGGAGGAGGACTTTATCAGGGCGGCTCATGTGGAGGAAGATAAGAAGAGCATGGCAGCGAAACTTCAGCGTGGGACGGAGCTTTGGCGTCGGTTTCGTCGTCGTACTTTCCTCTCGGGCATCTGCGACGCTGACGGGGCCCCTATTGGATCTACCGCGGCCTCTGCTGAGGCCCTGGCTGCCTACTGGAGTGAGATCTTCAAGGCCCCCAATGTTGACAACTCCCAGTGGCACCTCTTGGACCCTTTCATCCAGCAGGTCGTCGAGCCCCTTCATATGGAATGGAAGCTACCCCCTAGCGTTTGGTTTGACCTCATCCGGCAGAGGGCGGACAGCATGCCTGGCCCCCGATGGGATCCCCTACTGCGCCTGGGAGCATGGTGATTATCCTAGGATCCTCTATCACGTCTACTCGATTCATTTTTACCGACCAGATCCATGCTCGACCTGTTGCGATGCGACAGAATATTTTGATATTCCTCCCGAAGGGCGTTGACCAGCAGACCAGCAGGATGATAAGAGATCCAACGAACTGCATCGGAAACCTCAGGACACAAGGCCGCTGAACATGAGGAACACGGACATCAAACTTCTCGCCAATGTTTTGCTTTTCAAAAATGTATACCCCGCTCCGCTCATTGATAAGGATCAGGCATGTTTTGGGGGACGGGACATGATGGGACACATCGTGAGGGCGGAGGCTTGGGGGATACGAGAGCATATGCGTGGAGTTCCGCAAGCTGCGATGCTTCTCACCGACTTCTCGGCAGCGTTCCCCTCTCTTTCCCCCACCTGGCTCCTCCACGCTGTCGCCCGCATGCACCTGCCACCGTGTGTAGTCAATTTCTTCCAGATGGTGAGAAAAGGGGACCAAGGAGAAATTGATGTTGCCGGCCAGCGGTTCGGGAATCCTGGCCTGAACTCAAGGATCAAGCAGGGCTACACCGCTTCCATGTTATTATACGGGGTCGCCACCGACACTCTGATCCGATGGCTCCGTTCTTATGCCGTATCCCACATTCACATTCACCTCGCACATGCAGATGACCTCCTCTTTGGGCTTCTTAACATCCTGACTGACCTCGGCCCAGACGGCCTCCAGAAGTTCAAAACAATAGCGACCTCAAACTGCATTTCCGCAAGTGCCAGATCATTGGGTGTGTGTGTTGACCAGAACATCGATTTCATGAAAAAGTGTCTCGAGGACTTTGGGACCCTGGTGCGGATATGGTGGTGGCACCTTGGGCGATTTATCGTGGGGTTCCTATCGGACCTGACGGGCACCCCCAAGTTTGGGATGGCATCATTCCGAAGATTCAGGCGCGGATCCGTCTTACTATATGCCTCGGTCTGGGGATGGTCCTTTCTGCCCTTGCCTTCAGGACGATGTGTGTCTCCCTCCTGCAATACAGGTTTCAGCTGTCTCCTGCCAGTGGTCAACTGGTGACAACTTTCAAGGAAGGGGTTGTGCTGCTGACGGTTGGCCCGAAAAACGCGATGTCCTACGGGCTCGCCGCCCAGTTGCAGGCGATTTGGCTTGGCATCGACATTCTAAATATTCACGCTGCTGCGAAAGCCGCTTGTATTCGGTTTGCCCTGTGCTTGAAGTGCTTGCCACCCTCGATTCGGAAAGGGTCGACCTCGAACACATCCCGTACAGGTGGCATCGGGGTTGGCATCAGCATTCGTTCGTCTCGCACCTTCGGGAGGCCTTGGGCTGGTATCACTCGATCTTGCCCTCGTTGGATACGTCGGGGAACTCGCTACAAACCAAGATTCATCGCCACGTTCGTAAACACGACAAATCTGAAAAGGTTCAGTCCGTTCTCTTGCGCAGAATCCCCACGCTGATGCCAGAGATGATTATGAAGTACATTGAGATGTTTTGCGGCAACTTGATGTTTGTCGCCAGGCACGCGTCGATGTATTCGGCGGTCGCCCCTCTTCGGTCGCTCACGAACTCAATCAGCACATCCGCGAGGTTTCACAGTACTCCGAGGGGCTGTGTTCTGGGGTGCCACTGTTCCGATGGGGCCGACCTTGGCGCGATTTCCCATTACCGTTGTTGCCCTGGGCTCGAGAAGATTTTGAAAGCATGGCTGGGAACCGAATGGTGAGTTCTAGTGAGCCCAATGGGCATCCTTACTGGATTGGCCTTCTCCTCTTCCTCTTCCCTGCTCCTGTTGAAATTACACTACTTCGAGCTGCATGCTGCGATGCCTTTTCGTCTTTATTGAATGCCCGCAGGCTGGGAGTAAAAGGGTCCCCTGCCCAACAGTTTGAAGCGAGACTGCGAGTTTCAGCTCGGCGACACCATGTCCTCGCCGATGTTTGGTCGGACAGCCCATTAGACCTCGTGCGCCGACTAACGGCGTGCAAGCCGCCTGCTGTTGAGTTCATTGTCGAGTTGCCTCCGGCACAGGCCCCCAGGACTCCGAGGGGACCATGGGATCCCACTCGAGGCCACACAAGAAATATAATCTTCTTCCTCTTGCTTGCCCTCCTGCTCATCCGCCACTTACTGCTTTGCCAATTGCAACGCCTTCCTGATTGCGCATCACACGATGGAGCCCTTTTGGGGGACAAGATCCTGTAGGGCACCCCAGTCGGCGGACATACATCTTTTACGCAATGGGAAGGGATGGGTGGGATGGGTGGGATTGGTGAGATCGGATGTGCCGCGAGCGCGCCAAGCTTGCCTTTTTTCACCCCTTATCCATTTCCCTTCTCCTCCCCCTCTCCTCTTCTAGCGTGGCCCACCGCCCCACGCATGCATCTCATTCGGAGCACACTGAGCACCTTCATGCCGCGTTAGTAGTATGATGCTGCCGTTTGGAAGTTGGGAGGTGGAGAAGGTGGGGGAAGAGGAGAAGGAGGAGGAGGAGGAGGAGGAGCTGTTCCGAGTTGCCGGTCGGGCATGATTGCAGTCGGCGACGCGCCCTTCGATCGAAAGTCGCGTCACCTTGGCGCGAGATCTGGGGATGGCTGGCCATGGAGAGCAGTGGGCCGAGAACGCCGATGAGGGGGAGAGGACTGAGGCTATGCGACACAGGGCCTGCTTCTCCCCCGTCCCCCCTTCCCCTTCCGCCGAGATCTGCTAGCTCCAGTCCCGCTCGGGGCAGCGCGCGAGAGCGCGCGATGGGCAACGCCCACCACCACCAGCTGCACCTCGGCGGGAACGACGAGCTCGTCATCAACCTGGCCGCAGCTGTTATCTCGGAGGCGACGATTGGGGCGAATAGCCCAGTGGGGAACAATACGTGTATCCAGTGGCGCCGATGGTCCATGTCTTCGGCGAGGCTTCCATGCCAATACTTGGAATGCTCGCTCCTGGGCTATTCGCTCCTATCGTCGCCTCCCACCATCGGCGTCGGCGTCGCGAGCGCCACCAGCCTGGGGGCTGCCCTGGACGCCAGGCGACCGCCGCGGCGGCCCGGCGAGCAGCCTGGCCGGCCCCCCTGGTGGTCGTCGGGCGGGGCTAGGAAAAGGATAAACTAGTTCCAGAGCGATCCAGATCGCTTCCAGAGCGTTCCAGAACGCTCTGAGAAGGCCGCGGCGCCCGAGACACCTTCCAGAGCCGCTGGATCTCAGAGATTCCCGATTCATCTTCATCCTGATTTGTCTTCGTCCTGGTTTCGCCTCAGGTCGACCTTCCTGTTGGGCGCCAGCTACGCGCTGCTGGTGCCCGGGCTGGTCTGCACCCTGCTGAGCTACAACATCCGGAGGGGTCCGGCTGGGGCAGCCGCGCGGCCCTCGGTGGCTGGATGCGTCGCCGAGGCTGGGTCCGCCTCGAGGGACGGGCCAGGCCGGGCCCCAGGGTCGGGGGCAACGGTAGTGAAGGGGCCCACAAACACACAAAAAAATACACAAATGACAGGATCCCCCATATTTTCCAATATTTCCTGGGTTTTTGTCTTCCCCCCACTTCCATATTTTCCCACGTTGTCTAATAATTCAACGATTAATTGTGTCTGTGTGTTTTTTCCCTAATTCAACGATTAATTGTGTCTGTGTGTTTTTTCCCTCCTGAGATTGGGGGGGACATGCATAGGGGGGGGGGACGCATCGACCCCCAATCGCCCGCTGATCGGCGGTAGGGGCCCGATTGCCCCGCCCCGCCCAGGAGGGTGTGGGTTCAGCATCGGGGGCCTATCAACGATGTATCGCCTATTCTGGGTCGATGCATCCCCCCCTAATGCCTATCCCCCCGTATCGTTGCCCTTCGCAGGGGAGGTCCAGGCACCATCTCGGAGCGCATCAGGGCCGGGCGGGTGAGCCTCGAGCAGGAACAGGAAACGTTCAGAGCTCCGCGCGGAGTCCTTGGATCGGCGCTGGACCTCCCTCCTTAGCGCGCGGAGCGCGCCAGGGGCGGCGCCAGAGGCACCGCCAGGTGGAGCCAGCGCCGATCCAAGGAATCCGCGCGGAGCTCCACAAGCTTCTGCTGATTCATCCCCCTGTTCCTCCAGAGCCGCCGTTGTCTCAGTCGGCCCTCCTCCGAAGCATCTCCGTGGTCCCGTCCGCAGGCATCGTCAAGCCGCTGCGGGAGCGCACCGAGACGCTGATCTCGTTCGTGTTCTCAATGGCGTCGAGCGGGTGCTGGCCAGGCGTGGTCGTCCTCGTACTGTACGCAATGGTGGTGCCGATGATCAAGCTCGTCCTCCTCGGGCTCGGGGAGCGTTGGCGGTACTCTGACTCCCCGCAGCGGCTGAAGCAGGCCGCGACTTGCATCAGGACGGTGCAGGCCGCCGCGAAGTGGTCTTGCCCGGACATGTTCGCGTGGATCTTGCTCATGTATCTCGTGCGAGGCATGGGCGGCGACGGCCAGCACATGGTCAGCGCCGGGAGGCTGGACGTAGGGTTCACCTGCTTCTGCATGTTCTGCCTGGGGACGACGATAGGCTCCCTCCGTAGCAGATCCTGGGAGCCCATCTTGGAGGCCTCTTGAGGTTATTCGCCGTTTTCGAGCGCCTGGGGCCCTCCACGGGCCTGGGGACGTTTTGCCTGGGGGCGACGATTGCACGTAAGAGTGACCCTTCGCAGGAGGGACCTTTGGTGCGGGCCTTCTGGGACCCCTCGATCGCCGAAAGCGATGCGATTGCAGTGGTCTGCGCTCTCCAGTTTGGCCCCCCCCGCGCCCCCCGAAGGCAGCGCACCGCAGGTCGCTTTTGCACGGAGCCGTGTCTTGCGTGCAGCCGAGGACGACGATAGGCTCCCTCGGACGCAAATCGTGGGAGCCCTGCGTGCCCTTGCGTGCCAATGCCATTTTCTCTCGAGAGCACTGGTGCCGATGGGCGTCTGGTATTCGATGGGACAGCGCCAATGTAGCATCGATTCGCGCCGATCAGTGTCCATTAGCGTCGATTTGGCGCCGATTCGCAAGATCCTACAAGATGGCATGGAAGGCTCCTTTGAGTTGCCACAGAAGACCATAGGCTCCCTGGGCATCGAGCCCCCGAGCACCAGCACCGCCAGGGGCGCCGTGGAGGAGGCCGGCGACGCGATGCTGCGCGGGCGGGACGAGCAGTGCAGCAGCAGCAGCAGCGGCAGCTCGGGAGGGGGCGAGGCGGCGCAGCCGGAGAGGCGGCTCCCCTGGTACTCAGCATCGTTGAACCGATCCGCATCCCCACTGGGCCATGGTATCTCAGCCCCACCATCCCCCCACCCCAGTTGGGGACGTGCCCCTGGAAGCCCGCAGGAAGCAGCATAGATCCTCAGCTGGGGGTAGATCGGCCGGTGGGCCCAGGCCACGCCACCGGGATGGGTGTCGGTTTAACGATGCGCAGGTACTTCCCCGGGTTCCTCAGGGACATGTGGGAGAAGAGAGAGCGGCACAAACATCAGATTATCGCAGGCCTGCGCGGACCACTCAGATCGGCGCAGGTCCACCCTCGCTGGCGCGAGAAGCGCGCCAGCTGGCGGCGCCGGAGGCTCTGCCAGAGGTCCAGCGCCGATCCAAGAAATCCGCGCCGTGACCTTCGGAAGTTTGTGCTTGTGTAGTTGTCCCTTCTTCTGGGCATGGAGGCGGGGCAGAGGGCGAAGGTCCTCGCGGGCGCTTTTGCCGCCTCGCTCTGCGTGGGGCTCTTCGCGCCCTGCATGTCGCTGCGGCTGGACCTCAAGAGGGGCCAGAAGTCACTGTCATGGAGCCCTTTTCGTTTAAGGGTCTACCGAGCACCCGGGTGATCGGGCCCGCCCGCCCCCCCCCTCCCCCAGGATGCTTTGACCGTGTGGGTTGCGCGGATCCGAAGGTGGCAACCACGCAGTACTGGTGCGCGTGGGCACACGTGGGGCTGCCCAAAGCAAAAAGGTTGTGTTATCGGCTGTCACCTCCCTCCCCGCCCCCGCCACCGGATGACCCAGGTCAGAAAATTATCTGATGATGCGTTCCAAGAGTTCCAGGTTCAACCCATTTCCTGGTTTCCGCGCGTGCTCCAGAAGTTAGGGCCGCCAGTGGATGCCCTGGAGCTCCCGGAGCGTGTCTCGAGCCAGTCCCATCGTGGCATCGCCCTTGCCCATCATAGGACCTGGAGCTGCTGCACATCCCCCCCGCGCTGAAACCCTTGGTGAACTCTCTACACCTGCCGGAGGCGGCGTACGCGGACGCCAGCCTGTGGATGTGCATCCAGGCTTCCGATCTTCAAGCCTACTTTAGCCTGGACCTTCAGAATTTGTCGCAGTGGTGGGCAGAGAGGTCGTCCAGAGGATGGCGTCGTTTGCCGCAGCAGAGCAGACGCACGAAGCCGGGTTCTCGAAATCCCCCCGAGGATACATTCCTTCAATACTCGGCATCGCTCGGACGTGTGCATCTTGTTCTCGGCGAGGACCATCTTGGATCACCTTGCGACAAAAGCCCAGGAAACCGACAAATGCACTGGACATGCATGTCCGAGTGATGGCGAGACATACATTCAGGCGCTGCTCCTCTCGGCCTGCCGCGGCGAGGTCAACAGCGCGGTGGCCTTTGTCATGCTCGCGGTCTTCTGAGGGCAGCGCAGCCCACCCCCAACCCCGACCTGGGGATCCAGGGGGGGCCCTGGCTGGGCGTGGGGGTGGCTCGTTTGGCCCTCGAAGAGCTCGAAAAAAGAGACCCCCACCCCCGGCGAGGACCCCCAGGATTGCCCAGGTCGGGGGTGCCTGCCAGGGGGTGGGGGTGACTTTTTGGGGCTCTTAGGACCCCCTAAAAAGAGACCCCCCTCTCGCCTCGGCCAGGACCCCTTGGACCACCAGGTCGGGAGTGGGGTTCCTGGCTGGGGGTGGTAGTTGTGGTGGTGGTGGTGGTGATGATGATGATGATGATGATGATGATGATGATGATGATGATGATGATGATGATGATGATGGTGATGATGCTGATGATGATGATGATGATGGTGATGATGATGATGATGGTGATGATGCTGATGATGATGATGACGACGACGATGATGATAGTGATGGTGATGGTGGTGATGGTGATGGTGATAGAGATGGTTGTGGTCGTGTTGGTTATGATGGTGATGACGAGATGGTGACGACGTTGATGATGATGACGATGACGATGATGATGATCATGATGATGACGATGGTGGTGACGATAAATGATGACGATTAATGATGGGGAAGAGGATGAGGATGAGGATGATGGTGATAAAGTTGATGATGGTGGTGCTGATGATGATGACGAGGATGATGACGACGATGGTGATGATGATGATGATGTCGATATGACGTCATGATGATGCTGATGATGATGATGATGATGATGATGGTGGTGCTGATGATGCTTATGATGATGCTGACGATGATGACGATACTGACGATGATGATGCTTTTGAGGTTGATGAGTACGACTATGCTTATGATTATGTTAATGTTGTTGTTGATGTTCATGCTGATGATGATGATGATGATGTTGATGAGGATGATGATGATGCTGATGATGATGATGAACATGCTGATGATGCTGAAGATGCTGATGCTGATGCTGCTGCTGTTGCTGCTGCTGATGTTGATGATGATAACGATGATGATGATGATGATGATGATGATGATGATGATGATGATGATGATGATGATGATGATGATGATGATGATGATGATGATGATGATGATGATGATGATGATGATGATGATGATGATGATGCTGATGCTGATGCTGATGCTGATGCTGATGCTGATGCTGATGCTGATGCTGATGCTGCTGCTGATGGTGATGGTGGTGCTGATGATGATGCTGATGCTGATACTGATACTGATACTGATACTGATACTGATACTGATATACTGATACTGATGATACTGATACTGACTGATACTGATGATGATGATGATGATGATGATGATGATGATGATGATGATGATGATGATGATGATGATGATGGTGATGGTGATGGTGATGGTGATGGTGATGATGATGATCAGTATTGTCTACGGGTCGGGGAGCGGGGCTCGTCTACGCCGTGCTAAGTTCTCGTTTTCAGGCGCTGGGGCCCCTGGAGGCCACCAACCAGACGGACGTTTACCCGCTACCGACCCTGCTGTTTGATGCCAGCAGGGCCGATGGCAAGCTTCCGCCGCGGAATCCCCGACGACCAGAGGACAACGGGCCCGCGGCGGCGTGCCAGGGCCTCTCGAGGCCCAGGCCGGCGCCGAGAATTCCTACCCCAATCCAGCCGGCGAGCAGGGCGCCCGCAGGTCGCCCACACAGAACCCCCCAGACCGAGGCCCCAAGGACCACACGGACGCGGGAGGCCCACGGCCAGCGCGAGGCCCAGGCCGTTACCGCGCAGAACTTCGAGCCGAGCCCAGCAAGGCGACGGCCCGCAGGGCCGGGGAGGTGAGGAGGGGAAGTCGGCACACACGCACGCACGGCGCGCCGTGTGTACTATTGTCCCGCGCCCTCGGCGGCGGGGAGCTTCATTGCGCGGAAGCGCCGCCTCGTCGGCGGCGGAGCCTTGCGCGGGCTGCTCACCGCCGCGGCGAGCGGCTCCGTGGGTGGCCGTCTTCGTCTGTCCTCAGCGGCACAGCGGCTTCGCCAAACACGGCGGCTTTGCCGCCCTTGATTGGGTGCATCCCTTGCCGCATGCGGCGCAGCGCGGCCGCCTGGCGAGTGTCCGCCCCCTCTCCACGCAGCGGCCGCGGAGGCCCACGACCTGCGGCCCGTTGGCGTAGCACCAGCACGCCGCGCAGTACACGAGCCTCCGCGCACCTGTGCCGATCACCTAGAGACTGGGTCGGGTCGAACTGCAAGTTCCACCACGAGGGCGCGCGGCGGCAGGGCGATACGCCAAGAGGGGTTGGCGGGGCTGCTGCTGGAGCCGCCGTTGGAGCCGCCAGGGCGGCCTCCGCGCCACCCCTGAGCAAGTCCAGCATTTCCGGGAAAATCCTTGGACCTCCGTGCTGGTGCTCTGGTGCCCCGTGCGCGGGAGGCTGCCGCGGCCGCGGTGTTGCGGCTGCCGCTGCGCCGCCCGCGGGGCCAGGCGGGCCCTCAGTTCCTGCCGTCCCGTTGCCTTCCGCACCGCCATGGCGCCGTGGGCTTCGCCGTGGGCCTGGGCGGCCGAGGCGGCGGCGGCGGCTCCGGCAGCCTCGGCCCTGCAGCGGCCCGCGCTCGATTCGGCCCGCGCGCGGACGCGCCGCGCGGCAGCGTCCTGGCCTGCAGCACTGCGCTTCCGAGCCACAGTCCCTTTCGCTGAGCTGGTTCCGCAGCGGGGGGGGGTCGGGCGGCGCCCCAAGGCCTCTGTCGTGAGCAGGGGGCGCGCTGCCGCCATCCGGCGCCGCGGCCGAGGACCCGCCAGGGACGGGCGTGCCGCTCGAGCGGTCCGCGCAGGCGTCTCAGAACCAGCGCGTTGCGCCCCGTTGCGCCCGCCTCCGCGACCGCCGTGCCGTGGGCGCCGCAGGGCCAGCGTCTGCAGTTGTGGCCGCCACCGCGGCAGCGCGCGCCCCTCCGCCGCCCGCAGCCGCGCCCGCGGCAGGTGGGCTGGTTCCACCGCAGCGGCGTCCGCGCCGTCGGTTGCCGTGAGGGCGGCGTGCCCGAGCTGCAGCGCCTCGCCGAGCCAGTGCACCGTCGACACCGCGATCTCGTCGGCCAGCGAAGCGCGCGACGCCGCCGCCTCGCTCGCAGGGTGGAGCGCAGCGCCCCGCTTTGGCAACGCCGTCGGTGGCTCTGTTGCCCTCGTGGTCGTCGAGGCTGGTGCTGCCGTCCCGCACGGAGCGGAGGGTGGCGTGCCCTTTTTCTTTGGCGACGCGCACGTGCTGGGGGCCGCCGATGTCGTCCACGGCCAGCAAGAGCTCGCGCCACACCTCGGCGATCCCAGGCGCGGCACCATGCCCAGTTCGCAGCGTAGCCCGTCACCAGGAGCTTGCAGTCCGTCCTGATCTCGAGGGCGCCGTCGGCGCCTAGCAGGCCCCGGCGCAGCGCTCGGGCGGCGGCCAAGATCTCGCCCTCGTTGGCGTCCTGCGGCAGGTGGACGGGAACGCAGCCTCAGGCGCCGTGCGCGGCGCCGCGGACCTGCAGCGCTGCCAGTTGCCAGCCCCCAGCCGGCGCGCACCTCGGGCGACCCCGCCTTGCCGTGGAAGGCCGAAGCGTCGATGTACAGGATGCCGGCGCCCACCAGCGTGGTGTAGCCGAGGCTGCTGCTGCTCCACCGCACTTCCTCGGTCTCCAGAGGCGGCGGGAGGTCGCCCACCCGGTCAGGGATGAACGCCCACGAGTATCGGGGGCCCTCGCTGTCGGATTCCGCTGCCGCGTCGGCGAAGGCCTGCAGCACCGGACCGCGAAGCCAGCGATGGCACTGCGCCTCTCCAGCGCCATTGCAGGGCACCGCCAAGCGAGGTGGCGCACTGTGTCGCGACGGTCGCATCCCATGGGGCAGGCGCTCCAACGGCACAGCGGCGGATCGAGCGCGGCTCGGCGGGCAACAGGCCAGAGCCCGCCGAGCGCCGGATTGCGGGCGCTGGGCCACCGTGCCCGCAGCTCGGCAGTCGCATTAGCTGCCAGCAGCCCTGGGGTCTTCCCGATTCCTCCGGCACGAATCGAACCGATTATTCCGGCTGCCGAGTCGAACCGATTCGATTCGGAGATTCGATTTGCGATTCCGACTTCGATTTTGCCCGATCCGACTCTTGTCGATTCGATGTGGCAGCGGGTTTCGGCCAATTTCCTGCCGGTCTGGCTTCGCTCCGGCTCTTGGATGGTTTAAGAAGAAGAAGGAGGAGGAGGAGGAGGAGGAGGAGGAGGAGGAGGAGGAGGGGAAGTGGGCTGATGATGATGATGATGATGATGATGATGATGATGATGATGATGATGATGATGATGATGATGAGGAGGAGGAGGAGGAGGAGGAGGAGGAGGAGGAGGAGGAGGAGGAGAGGAAGAAAAGGGAAGAGGAGGAGGAGGAGGAGGAGGTGGAGGAGGAGGAGGAGGAGGAGGAGGAGGAGGAGGAGGAAGGGGGAGAAGGAAAAGGAGAAGGAGACCGACAGGGAAAAGGAGCTAGGAGGGGGAGGAGGGGGAGGAAGCGACGACGACGACGACAACGACGACGACGGCGGCGAACCCCCTTAGGAGCGTCCTGGCGGCGCGCCGACGCCGACCTGCAGGTGCCTCGCCGCCTTCGCTGTCGTCTTTGGCGGCCCGGGGGGAGGGTCCGTGGAGGGACTGGGGGGTGCCGTCCTGGAGCGCGTGATGGCGTCCTCGGGCTTCCTGGAGGGGTCCCAGGGCCACGGACGGGCGCCTTCCTCGTGGCCGCGGAGGGGCCTGCCCCGAAACTCTTGCCCGAACGCACCCTGGGACATCCACGGTCCAGGGGGTCCGTCCCATAAACCAGGGGGCACGTCCCACGGACCAGGGGGTCTGTCCCACCGACCAGGGAGTCCGCCCCGCAGACCAGGGGGTCCACCCACGGTCCGGCGGGGTCTGTCCTGCGGCCCACGGGGTCCGTCCCACGGCCCAGGGAGTCCGCCCTGCGCGGGGGGCCCGTGGAGGAACGGGGGGGGGGCTCCAGGGTCCAGGGAGTTTTTTCCAGGGTCCACGGTCGAGGGGTGAGTGCTCACGCGCCTGAGTCTTCGTTACCGCGGAGGGTCGGAGGGGGCCCCGAAGCCTGCGTTCGACGACCCGCGCCGGTCCACGCGTGCAGCGACGCGCGCGCGACGACATGCGACCTCGTCTACGACGACGCGCGACGACGATAGTCGGGAGAAGGAGGGGCGGATGGGACGGCCAATCACCTCCCCCACTTCCTTCCTCACCCTCCCGGCCATCCGATGTCGATTCCGATCCGGCTTGTCGCGATCCGGTGTCCGATTCGATCTGACTCGGCCCTGCCGACTTTTGCCGATTTCGGCGTGGCGCCGGATTTCTGCAGTCCTCTGCCGATTCGATCTTCGGGTCGATCCGATTCGACGCATCGATTCGACGTTTGGGGCCGCTTGGCAGCCGCCCGCGGAGCGCGTCGCCGGCCACGTGGCCGAGCTCCGCGTCGCGGGTGGCGGCCTCGCGCCAGAGCCACCGCTGGTGCGTTGCGGATGTGCCCGCGGAGCGCGTGGCCCCCGATCGTTTCGAGTCTCACCCCGTGTTCCGTTGTCCGTCGCCCAGCGACGCAGCGCGGTAGAGGTCCAGTCGAGCCGTTCGATGGCAAGCAGCGCCGCCGCCACGGGGCCGCGCCCCGCCAGCGCAGCGGGCCCGCTTTCATGGCGAACCTGGACGGCGCGCCGCCACGCCCGCACCATGTCGTGGGTGGTGTTGGGGTGGGCCCGTGCGAGCCCACGGCCCAGCGCCAAGAGCGCCTATTCGGCCTGCGAACACCAGGGGTCGCGCCACGGCGCGGCGGACAGCGCGAAACCCACCTGCAGCGGACGGCCACGCGCGCAACCGAAGGTGAAAGTGGCGACTGATGATCGCCACCGCTCGAGCTCCGACGTGGTCCATACCTGGGTGCGTGCTGCAGACGCAGGCCATCGTTGGGAGGAAACCGCTCACGAGCAGGCGCATAGTCGCGTTGATGAATGTGTGCCGCACGTCCGCCACCCGCCCGAGCTGGTCGCAGGCCTTTCGCCATGCCAGTCGCGGCCGAGCCGTCCATGCAGAAGTCCACGCCGAGGTTATTCGTGGCTTGGTCGGCTTGGCATTAAGGGCGCCGGTTTGCAGTGTCACCTGGGCCTCGTCGCGCGTCTCGGTGTCGGTCGCCACCCCCTCCGTCTTGGTCGCCGAGACCCTGCAGCCAAACGCGCAAAGGCCAGCTGCCACCGCGAACCTTTTTGCCACCAGGTGCCTCGTGATCGCCCGAGCGGCGCGCCCGAAGCAAGACACAGTCGTGTCGACACTGAAGACGTGCATGTGGGACTTCAGCGGGCTTCCGCTGCAGGTGCCGTTCTCTTCGGCGTGCGCCCTCACAACCAGGAGCGTTGCCGCCGTGATACTGATCGTGGCGATGACCATGATGACGATGATGATGATGATGATGATGATGATGATGATGATGATGATGATGATGATGATGATGATGATGATAATGTTCATGATGATGATGATGATGATGATGTTCATGGTTATGATGATGATTATGGTGCAGGTGGTAATGATGATGATTGGTGACGGTGGTCGTGCTGATTGTATGATGGCGACCACAATGCCAATGACGATGACGATGCTGATGATGATGATGGGTGATGATGGTGGGGATGATGATGTTGATGATGATGAGGTTGGTGAGTATGATGATGGTGATGATGATGGTGATGGTGTTGGCCATGTTGATGACGATGATTGGTGATGATCGTGATGATGACGCTACGATGGCGACCGCGATAGCAATACTGATCACGTTGATGATGCTGCTGGTGATGATGTTGATGAACATGGTGATGGTCATGCTGGTTGCGATGATGATGTTTATGTTGAGGGGCGAAAGTGATGGCGATGGTGATGCCGATGGTAATGATGACATCCATGACGATAACGACTATGATGCTGCTGATGATGACGGTTAGGTGATGGTGGGTGGGGTATGTGATGGTGTTGATGATGATGATGATGGTGGTGGTGTTGGGGATGATGATGGGTATGATGATGACGATGCGGTTGATGATGATAATGACGTTGATGGTGAAGTTGATGCGGATGATGATGACGATGATGATGATGGTGGTGGTGATGATGATGTGGGTGTGGATGTTTATGGGGATGGTGATGATTTTAAGGAGTGGTGACGATACGGATGATGGCGATTATGATGATGACCATGACGATGACGATGTTGATGTTGATGGTGGCGGTGGCGGTAATGGCGGTGATGGTAATAATGATGATGATGATAATTATGATGGTGGTGATGATGACGAAGGTGACGACGATGACGATGATGTTGATGATGGGGTTCAGACTGATAATGATGATGAAATTGGTGATGGGAATGATACTGTTCGGGACGAGGAGGAGGATGAGGATGAGGATGATAGTGATGGTGATGGTGATGATGATGCTGATGATCCTGATGGCGATGATGATGCTTATTTTCATGGTTATGGTGGTGGCAAGGATGAGTAGCTGGAGGAGGATGAGGAGGAGGATGGGTGTTGCTCAAGCTGATGCTGATGATGTTGCTGATGATGCTGATGCAGATGAGGATGGGTGTGAGGAAGAGGATGATGGTGGTGATGATGGCGATGATGATGACATCATCATCACCACCCCGTCATCATCATCATCATCATCATCATCATCATCATCATCATCATCATCATCATCATCATCATCATCATCATCATCATCAGTGGGTTGTACTGTCCTCATCTTCGCCGTCGCCGCCACCGTGGGCGACGTGGCCGTGCTCTCGCACCTGGCGTCCGCGCCGCCCGGCGGCGCGCCGCTCCGGTTGTCCCGCGTGCTGGGGCGGTTGGCGATGTTGGACGTGCTCTTGATGGGCATCTTCGTCGTTTATCTTGTCATCCGCCACAATGTATATTCGGGGAAACGTAAGACTCGAGTCCGCTGGAACTCGAGCTTGCCGACGCTTTTTGACGAGCGCGCCCTGGAATTTCACAGTCCAGTTGTCGTGGGATGTTCGTGGCGGGAGCTCGCGTCAAATTTCAGGCTCGGTCTCGTCATTTTCACGAAGGTCTGGTCCGACGAACCCGAGTCCCCAGAACCCGAATCTTACGTTCTCCGATATATACACAGACACTCTCCAGTGGATTGTTTATGGGTCTCATGGTGAGGATGGCGGTGTATCAATCACCACTGAGAGCCAGCGGTTTCATACACCGCCACCCTCCCTTGAAGTCATAGGGTGTTTGTGTATATTTTCGTGGCGTAGGTCATGATCTCGTACAGGAATCGGTGGCGGCCAAGAGAGGGGTGATGGCTGAGAAAAGGGAGATGACATGGCCAGTGCTGGAGCCATGGTATCTTTCCAGATTTCATGGCGCTCCTTATTTCAGTGTGTCCCCTGACTCCCCCCCCCTCGGGCCGCGCACGTGCCTCGGACCATGATTTGCGAACCCCCCTCCTGGACGCCCCCCTCTTGGGCGCCCCCGAAGGAAGAGCGGCGTGATCCTGTCTGGGGGCTGGGGGCTCATCCCGCTGGCGGCGGCAGAGCTGTGCCACCACCTGCTGCAGCGCTGCCTGCCCGCGCAGGCTTGAGGACCTGGGTGCCCAACCGCTGTGATCGGGAGCGTGCTCACTGCCAGCGACGCCCGAGCTAAAGCGCTGGGCGCATGAGCAGGTGCAAGAAACGGGGCATTGTGTGTTGTGAGTGTAGGGAGGGAGAGGGAGAGGAGAAGAGGGAGAGATACACCGGCGGGCAAGGGGTGGAGGATGGCGGGGGGAAGGATGGGCGTCATTCGATCTTCGCGTATGCTAACGCTTCTCATTGAGAGAAGGGGATGGATGCGGGAGGGATTGGAATTGTGAAAGAAGGTAACCGTAGAACGAGTTGCTCTGTTTCATTGGGCTTTGCTAGGCAAGCGTACCTGCTTTGAGTAATCGGTCGCAAGAAGATCCCCAGCCTCTCGAGGCGAATACCTAGCTGTGTGGCAGATGGAGAGGAGGGGATTCGAGGGAGAATAAGAGAGAGGAAGGGATTGTCTTCGAGTCAGGGGGAACAGTACGGATGGAGAGCTGGGAAACAGGTGATGGAGCAAGGAAGGAGGGGACACATTGGCAGATGGTGCTCATGGTTTGCGCCTCTCGAGATCTGCTTGCCCCCACTTGAAGCTGGATTTGCCCGCGGGGCATGGAAAAAGTTCAACGAGGGAAGAAAGGATTACACCTGAGAAAACCCCAATCAGTGAATGATTTGAGCATTGATACTATGGATATTGAGATCGATTGTGATATCGATAGCGAGATCGATGGTGAGGACGATTGTAAGGTCGATCATGAGACCGAGAGTGAAACCGGTTATGTTATCGATAGTGGAATCGATAGTGAGGACGATTGTAAGGTCGATCGTGAGACCGAGAGTGAAATCGATTCAATCAGATCGATAGCGAGATCGCTCATGCGATCTCTTGTGAGATCGCTTGTGAGGTTGATAGTGATATCGATTGTGAGATCGATGGTGAGACCGATCGAGAAGTCGGTAATGAGATCGATGGTGAGACCGATCGATAAGAAGATCGACCAGGAACCCGGCAACCGGGGAACCTCGCCTCCCTTCGAAATCGGCCCGGAACCCGGGAACCCTGGAATCCGGAATTGCGAACCCAGGAACCCTGGACCCCAGCTTGCCACCAAAATCGGCGGGAATTTTCGCCAAATCCTTCAATTTTTGCTAGGACCCCTTCAGTGCAAGCACTGATTGGGGAATTTCCGCTCAGATCCCTTCAGTGCAAGCACTGATTGGGGAATGACGAGGATAATGATGAACAGCAGGAGGAAGGCGAGAAGGAGCTGCAGCGCCAGCATCACCAGTACGTATCAGCAGCGTCGTCACAAACACAAGCGTGGTGATATTGATGATGATAGCGATGAACAGAAGTCACAGAAGGTTGAGGTAGATCAGGATGAGAGGTGTGAGACGGAAGTTGGGTGGGGAAGAGGTGGTGGTGGGGAGGGCAGGAGGAAGCGGAAAAGTGGAGGTGAGGGGGAGAGGGAGTGAGGGGGGAGGGGCGGTGGAAAAGAGGACTCGGCATGTGGAGGGAGGGCAGGTCAGCTGCGCTGGAAGAGCGGCGCTGGCTGCGTCGTTCCCCGCGAGGCCGGTCGCGGGGGCCGCCCCCCCTCCCTGGAGCGGCAGGGAGCAGCGGAAGGAGTCGCTTGGCCCTCCCCTCTCGTTCCTAAGGGATGCCAGGGGCCCCTCCTCAGCATCGTCCAATCGATCCCCTTCCACACTGGGTCGTGGTATCTCAGCCCCACCAGCCCACCTCTCCAGGCGGAGGTAGGTCCCGCGGAGCCCGAAGGGAAGAGCACGTATCCCCACCTGGCGGGGTAACTCGGCGCAGGTAGGGCCACAGCCATGCCATTTTGCCCTGGCCAGTGGGAAGCGGGATCGATTGATCTGTGCTCCTCTCCCCCAGCCTTCTCGAGGTGGAGGGGGGGGGACCTCCCCTGAGGCTTCTTGGCTCGGGTCACAGAGGGGCACGACGGCGTTGTCCCGGGGTGGGGCTGGAGAGCAAGCCTGGCCAGATGCTCACGCGTTTTTCCCAACCATCCTGTGGTGTTGGGTCTTCGTTTTGAAGAGACAGCGCCCCGCGTCCCACCTCTCCTCCTCCTCCTCCTCCTCCTCCGCCTCCTCCTCCTCCTCCCGCTCGCTCCTCCTCCTCCTCCTCTCCTCCTCCTCCTCCTCCTCCTCCTCCTCCTCCTCCTCCTCCTCCTCCTCCTCCCCCGCACCGCACCCATTTCGGCACAACCCTCACACGTTCTGTGGCCCATAGGGAGCTCCACCGAATGCCCCTTTTTCTTCCGCGCGCCCCCTTCCTGTTTGAAGCGATTGCGCGGACAAACGCTGGCCAAAGTCTGACCCCAGCCATTGTGCGAACAACTGGGGCAACACTTGGGAAAGAAGGATGAGGCCTCTTGGGTGCCTCTAGGGGCAATCTGGGTGCCTCTTGGTGGCCTCCGAGGAGCCTCTTTGAGTCTTCCTGGCTTCCTCCAGCTCCTTTGTGGGCTCCTGGGGACCTCTTCGGGCCTCTTGGGGCATCTCGGCCCATCTGACGCTGTGGGAGGCCATCCTTGGGGGCCTCTCTGAGCGGTGCTGGGGCCCTCTCGGGGCGCTGCAGGGCCGTCTTGGAGATCTTTGGCCGTATCGGGAGGCTGATTGGGCCGTCTTGAAGCCCTTTAAATCCATTTTGAAATTATCTTGGAAGCTTCTGGGGCTGTCTTGGTTGGATCGGTACCCTTATGATCTTCGTGTCGGGACTCTCCACCTTGGGAAGTTCTTCGTTGGGGAGACGTGCCTCCATTGGCCTTGAGGCTTCGGCAAGGGGCCCGTTGTTCTCGACATGTCCTTGTGACCACGTTTCGCTTGTAAGTCGTCGTTGCCGTCGACGCCATCATCGCCGCCATCGTCGCCGCCATCGTCGCCGCCACCGTCGTCACCGCCATCGTCGCCACCGCCATCATTTGTCCCATTGGCTGCGCCCTCCCTTACGTCCACCCAGACGGAGCTCTCGACATCACCCCTGCACGCCATTTGCGGATGCGGAGACTTCGTATTTTGCGGCCTAGTCTGTCTAAATCGTTTTTATCATGTTAAGAGCTGGTGTTGTCCCTGTTGCAGTCAAGGTGCCGACCCAAACAAGGGCCACTACTGGGGGTTCAGGATGGGCTCCGGTAAATGGGTCGTTCTTCATATTTGGTCGGGCAGCGCATTCGCGGCCGAGGCTCGCAGTGGTCAGAAAAGCGCTGTCGCTCCATGTCAGGCGCTCCCGTTGCAGGATGAGCATTAGGCAATGCCGCGGGGCCCGTCACGCAGAAGCGCCCACACGTACGTACAAGTTGTGGCCGTTGAGTTTAAGCCATGCATGCATGACTCTCCTGGAGCACGCGTACCAGATCCTTATGCCTCAAAACTTAGTATATTCTCCCACTCTGCCACCTAGCCGGCCGGTTGGAATTGGACGGGGAACAAACCCACGCGACAGGGCGAACTTCCTTTAGCAGTTTGCCTTGAGGGGTTCCTACTTGTCTTCTAATGCACTGGCTTCGTTTGTTGGGGCTGTCATGTTGCCGCCGTCGCGGCCCCGTCGCCGCCTCATCGCCGCCGTCGTCTTGGCTCGTTTGTCGGGCCAGCCGCCTTGTTGCCGCCGTCGCCGCCCCGTCGCCGCCTCGTTGCCGCCCGTCGTCTCGGCTCGTTTGTCGGGTCCGCCGCCTTGTCGCCTCCGTCGCCGGCCCGTCGCCGCCTCGTTGCCGCCTGTCGTCTGGGCTCGTTTGTCGGGTCCGCCACCTTGTTGCCGCCGTCGCCGCCCCGTCGCTGCTTCGTCGCCGCCACGTAGGTTGCACCACACAGATTAGATTGCGCGTGCATTGCACATCGTATATGGCACGTCGCAGATTGCACAACGCAGGTTGCAGCACATATATTGGGCCACTTTGGTTGCATTACGTAGATTGTGCCACATCGATTGCCGAACGTAGGGTGTTGTACAGCATACGTAGCACCACATAGAACGCACAGCATATATTGCACCGCATAACTTGCCCCACATAGGTTGCACAACATGACATGCACCACATATATTGCACTGCATAGGTTGGACAACATGGATTATATCCCATATTTTGCACAACATAAACTTCCCCACATCTAGTCCACCACATGTATTGCTTCACCAATATTGCACAACGTAGTTTGCACAATAATTCTCCTTCTGAAAGAGTTTTCGGATGTACTGGACTTAACGGAACCCAGTTTCGTATTGCAGCTTGCATATGATTATGCCCCATCGACCGTCCTACATATGATTTTGAATCATCCCACTTAAACTGGCATCACCCCCTATTCTACGGACAAATGTATGCGCGCTGGCTCGTTTATCACAAATCATCAGTTTGTCAGAAATCCCTTGCGACAGATGGGACGAAGTGCGCGCGCGCATGCCGCAATCCTTCCAGAAACCAATAGGTTTCGCAAGGATTCCAAAAGCGAGTGTCCCGAAAACAAAAATAACAAACTTTCCCGCAACAATACGTTTCAAACAAAGCTTTCGCCAGCTCTCCTGCATAGCCTGAGTTTCTAGACATATAGATATAAACAATCGGTGTTTCAACATATTCATAGCATATTATCAATCGGGTCTCTTGCGTGCGCATGCCGACATCGCTCGAACGCCATGGCGCGCGCTATCGCGAGAGCCCCTTGCAGCAAAGGGGCGAAGTGCGCGCGCGCACGCGGGCGCCGTCGCGCGCGCATGCCGAAATCCGTCAAAAACCGTTTGTTTCGGAAGGATTTCGGAATCGAGTGCTCTGAACATCCACTCAAATAAATCCGTAAGGTGCTTTGTGGGTTTGCGTGGGCCCCCGGCTCCCCGAGCCTCCTGGAGCCTCCCAGGGGCCCTGAAACGGCTCCGGAAAACACCCGGAAAGGCCCGAACCGGTGCGCGAGCTCCTGAGAGACCCCCAACACGGCCCAAGAGACTTCCAAGATCCCGTAAGACGGCCCCCAACGCCTTCTGCACAGAGCCCCGGGAAGCCAAAATCGTCAAATTCCTCTGGGAAGACGTACATTTTGGGCATGTACGAGTTTTCAAATCCCAAAGCTCCACGACGGCCAAAGACGCTTCATAGACCGCCCCAAGACGGCCCAACAGGACTCCAAGAGGCTCCCACGACGGCCCCAGAGGGCCTCCCAGGGGCCCCGAAACGGCTCTGGAAGACACCCGGAGAGGCCCGAAACGGCGCCGGAGCTCCTGAGAGACCCCCAACACGGCCCAAGAGACCTCCAAGATCCCCCACGACGGCCCTCAAAGCCTTCCGCACAGAGCCCCAGGAAGCCAAAATCGTCGAATTCCTTCGGGAAAACGTACATTTTCGGCATGTACGAGTTTTCGCATCCCAAAGCTCCACGACGGCCCAAGACGCTTCATAGACCGCCCCAAGACGGCCCAACAGGACTCCAAGAGGCTCCCACGACGGCCACAGAGGGCCTCCCAGGGGCCCTGAAACGGCTCTGGAAGACACCCGGAGAGGCCCGAAACGGCGCCGGAGCTCCTGAGAGACCCCCAACACGGCCCAAGAGACCTCCAAGATCCCGCACGACGGCCCTCAAAGCCTCCCGCACAGAGCCCCAGGAAGCCAAAATCGTCGAATTCCTTCGGGAAGACGTGCATTTTGGGCATGTACGAGTTTTCGCATCCCAAAGCTCCACGACGGCCCAAGACGCTTCATACACCGCCCCAAGACGGCCAAACAGGACTCCAAGAGGCACCCACGACGGCCCAAGAGGGCATCCCAGGGGCCCTGACACAGCTCCGGAAGAAACCCGCAGAGGCCCGAAACGGCGCCGGAGTTTCTGACAGACCACACACACACACGGCCCTAGAGACCTCAAAGATCCCGTGAGACGGCCCCCAAAGATTTCCGCACAGAGCCCAAGGAAGCCACAATCGTCAAATTCCGTTGGGAAAACGTACATGTTGGCCATGTACGAATTTTCGCATCCCGAGGCTCCACGACGGCCCAAGACGCTTCATAGACCGCCCCAAGACGGCCCAACAGAACTCGAAGAGGCTCCCACGACGGCCCACGAGGGCATCCCAGAGGCCATGACAACGACACAGCATACGACCACGACGACGACGCTTCGCAAAACGACGGCGCCGACAACGACGGCGATGGCGACGCCAACGCCGAAGAACACGCCGCCGCCGACGCCGACGGTTACGACGATGACGGCACCGACGATTGCGACGGCGCAACTCCGTGGATTTAATCCACGGGTCCACATTAGTATATACATATATATGTATATATATATATATATATATATATATATATATATTTATCGAAGGTTGGGGGGGTGAGTCCAACGTGAAACGGAGTCCCCTCCTACCGGGAAATCGATTTCGGTTTCGGGTTCGTGTCGTGCGTGCCGTGCGTGCGTGCGGGCGAGGCGAAGCTGTGTGGGCGGGCGAAAGGAAATCCTCCTGAGGCTGGGCCGCGGCCAGACCAAATGTTACTCTTCCGGCGGCCGGTGCCACGCGGTGTCCCGTCGGCGTCCCGCTGATGTCCCGAAATCCTCCTGTGGCTGGGCCGCGGCTTGACCAAATGTTTCTCCTCCGGCGCCTGGTGCCGCGCGGTGTCCCGCCGTTGTCTCGCTGTGTCCCGTGGTGTCCCATGGTGTCCCGTGGTGTCCCGTTGAGTGAGATCGATCGTGAGATCCATAGTGAGATCCATCGTGAGATCGATGTGGTGCCCCGAGGTGTCGAGTGGTGTCCCGTGGAGTGAGATCGATAGTGAGATCGATAGTGCGATCGACAAGTGTCCCGTGGTGTCCCGTGGTGTGAGTGAGATCGATAGTGAAATCGATACTGAGATCGATGTGGTGCCCCCAGGTGTCCAGTGGTGTCCCGTGGTGTCCTGCTGAGTGAGATCGATAGTGAAATCGATATTGAGATCGACATATGTCCCGTAGTGTCCCGTGGTGCCCCGTTGAGTGAGATCGATAGTGAGATCGATGTGGTGTCCCGAGGTGTCCCGTGGTGTCCTATGGTGTCCCGCTGAGTGAGATCTATCGTGAAATCGATGGTGAGACCGATAGTGATATCGAGAGGTGTCCCGCGGTGTCCCGTGGTGGCCTGTGGTGGCCTGTGGTGTCCCGTGGTGTCCCGTTGAGTGAGATCGATAGTGAGATCGATAGTGCGATCGACAAGTGTCCCGTGGTGTCCCGTTGAGTGAGATCGATAGTGAGATCGATTGAGTCAGATGTTGGTTCCCCCCCTCTCCCCCCCCCACAACCTCCTTTATCACCCGAAGGGTGGTCGTATAAGTATACCTATACGACCACACTTCGGGTGATATGGAGGTTCGGTGGGGGAGGAACCAACGTCTCATTCGATCGGTCTCACTATCGATCTCCCTATCGATCTCACTATCGGTCTCGCTCGATCGATCACACTCGATCGATCTCACTCGATCTATTTCATTCGATCGATCTCACAATCGATCTGACTATCGATCTCACAATCGATCTCACTATCGATCTCACTATCGATCTCACAATCGATCTCACAGTCGGTCTCACTATCGATCTCACAATCGATATCACAATCGGTCTCACAATCAACGTCATCATCATCAACAATATCATCGTCATCAACGTCATCAACATCATCATCATTGGGACAACATCATCACCATCACATCATCACCATCATCATCATCAGCACCATCACCATCATCGGGACACCATCATCGTCACCATCATCATCAACATCATCATCATCTGGACACCATCATCATCATCATCGGGACATCGTCATCATCAACACCAGCAGCATCATCACCATCATCGGGCCACCATCCCCAAAATCATCATCATCATCACATCGTCATCATCATCACCCTCATCATCAACAGCATCATCATCATCATCGGGACACCATCATCGTCATCAACATCACCATCATCATCGAGACACCATCACCGTCATCACCATCATCGCCACCAGCATCATCATCAGCCTCATCATCATCGGGGCACCATCACCATCATCTTCATCATCACCATCATCATCTCATCGTCATCTCATCACCATCAACATCCTGAGGATCATCAACATCATCATCACCATCGTCGGGACACCATCATCATCAGCAACATAATCATCATCAACGTCACCAAAATCGGGACACCATCCATCACCACCATCACCATCATCATCATCAACATCGTCAACATCATCATCATCATCATCATCATCATCATCATCATCATCATCATCATCATCATCATCATCATCGGGACACCATCATCGTCACCACCATCACCATCACCATAATCATCAACATCATCGACATCATCATCATCGTCATCATCATCATTATCATCATCATCATCGGGACACGGACGGGACACCAGCGGGACACCGCGGGCCACTGGCCCTTGGAAAGAAATCATGTGGTCCGGCCGTGCCTCAGCCGGAGGCGGGACACCGACGGGACACCGCGGGCCACCGGCCCCCGGAAAGGAATCATTTGGTCCGGCCGCGCCTCAGCGGGAGGATGCTTTTTTCTCGCCCGCCCACGCAGCTTCGCCTCGCCCGCACGCACGGCACGCACGAACACGAAACCGAAACCGATTTCCCTGTAGGGGGGCTCTCCGTTCCACTTCGATCTTACTCCTCGCCTCCGATATATGTATATACATACACATATATATACCGGTACGACCACCCTTCGGGTGATATGGAGGTTTGGGGGGGGGAGGAACCAACGTCTCACTCGATCGGTCTCATTATCGAACGCACCATCGATCTCACTATCGGCCTCGCTCGATCGATCTCACTCGATCGATCTTACTCGATCTATTTCATTCGATCGAGCTCACAATCGATCTGACGATCGATCTCACAATCGATCTCACTATTGATCTCACTATCGATCTCACTATCGACCTCCCATGCGGTCTTACCATCGATCTCACTATCGATATCACAGTCGATCTCACAATCCGCGTCATCAGCATCATCATCATCAATATCATCGTCATCAACCCCACCAACATTATCATCATCATCATCATCATCATCATCATCATCATCATCGGGGCACCATCATCATCATCACTTCATCACCATCATCACCAACATCATCATCATCATTACCATCATCATCATCATCAGCGGGACACCATCATCGACACCATCATAATTCATCGGGACACCAGCATCGTCATCATCATCGGAACACCACCTTCATCATCATCTCATCATCATCACGGACAACATCATCGAAACCATCATCACCTGGTGTACCAGCATCATAAATAACATCATCATCAGCAACACAATCATTTGGACACCATCATCATCGCCACCATCATCACCATCATCACCGGGACACCATCATCATCATTATCAACATCAGCATCATCATCACCATCACCGGGCCACCATCATTTAAATCATCATCACCACCTCGTCAGCATCTTCATCATAAACATCATTATCATATCATCCTCATCCGAACACCATCATCGTCATCATCATCGTCATCAACATCATCATCCGGACACCATCATCATCATTACCATCATCAATAACATCATCATCAACCTCATCATCATCAATGGGACACCATCATCATCGTCTTCACCATCATCACCATATCATCGTATCATAGCATCATCAACATCATCATGATCATTAACATCATCATCATCCGGACACAAATCATCATCACCATCAACATGTTCATCATCAACATCATCATCGGGGCACCATCATCACCACCATCACCATCATCACCATTATCACGATCAACATCAACATCGTCATCATCATCAGCATCACCATCGGGACACCATCATCATCACCATCACCATCATCATCATCATCATCAACAACATCATCGATATCATCACCACCATCATCGGGGCACCGGCGCGACAGCGGCGGGACACTGGCGGGACACCGCGGGCCACAGGCCCCCGGAAAGGAATCATTTGGTCTGGCTGCGCCTCAGCCGGAGGCGGGACACCGCGGGCCACCGGCCCCCGGAAAGGATTCATTTGGTCCGGCCGCGCCTCAGCCGGAGGAGAGTTTCTTCTCGCCCGCCCACGCAGCTTCGCCTCGCCCGCACGCACGGCACGCACGAACACGAAACCGAAACCGATCTCCCCGTAATTATCCCCCTCCCGCCTGTCCGGCGGTGGCTCGCGGTGTCCCGCGGTGTCCCTTGGTGTATGTCCCGTGGTGTCCGCCGCTGCTAGGGCGAAGTCAAGACAAATGATTCTCCCATTCCCGCCAGTCAGGCGGTGGCTCGCGGTGTCCCACGGTGTCCCGTGGTTTCCCGTGGTGTCCCGTGGTGTCCGCCGCTGCTAGGACGAAGCCAAGGCAAATGATTATTTCCCGCCCGCCAGTCCGTCCCTCCGTCTGGCGGTGGCTCGCGGTGTCCCGCGGTGTCCCGTGGTGTCCCGTGGTGTCCGTTGAGTGAGATCGATCGTGAGATCGACTGTGGGATCGGTCGTGAGATCGATAGTGAGATCGATGTGGTGCCCCGAGGTGTCCCGTGGTGTCCCAAAAAGTGAGATCGATAGTGAAATCGACAGGTGTCCCGTTGAGTGAGATCGATATTGGGTCCGATACTGAGATCGATGTGGTGCCCCGAGATGTCCCGTGGTGTCCCGCAAAGTGAGATCGATAGTGAGATCGATTGTGAGATCGACATTTGTCCCGTGGTGTCCCGTGGTACCCCGTTGAGTGAGATCGATAGTGATATCGGTAGTGAGACCGATGTTCGTGATATTAAGACTTTAAGATGTGTCCCGCGGTGTCCCGTGGTGGCCCGCGGTGCCCCAAAAAAAGAGATCGATAGTGAGATCGATTGTGAGATCGACAAGTGTCCCGTTGTGTCCCGTGGCGTCCCGTTGAGTCAGATGATGGCCCCCCCCCCTCTCCCCCACCCCCTCCCCCCGCAACTTCCCCATCGCCCGAAGGGTGGTCGTATAGGTATACGCACATGGATCCGCAACGACAGGTTTCAAAACATCAGACAGAAAACCTGCGCTCGCGCCCTTGCGGTTTCTTAAGACAGACCGCAGACATGTCGACTAAATTCTGCCTAGCGGCCCCCCCGTACCGCGCGTCGAAATCATTCGAGCGCCTTTGCGCGCGCGCGTCGGGGGGGGGGGGCGGCGGGGGCGCGATCCTTGTCAGATTAGATTGGGCGGGCCACGTTCGCGCGTTGGTCGCCCGCGCATGTCGAACTCTTCCATCGCCTTCATCGCCGACGCGAGGATGCCGCCGTCGTCGGCGCGATCAGCACCGGCGCCGTCGAGCCGCCACTGGCCTTGCCGTCATCGCTGTCGCCATCGTCTCCGGCATGTCCATGGTCATCATCGCGTATACCGTTGTCGACTCTGCTGCGATACAGCGGCCGCCCAAGTCAGCGACTCGCCCTCAACTGCCCGCTGGGAAGTGCCCGGCGGTGAGCGCCGCCGCGGCCGCGTCGGTCGCTCCAAAGTAGCTGGCCGTCGCGCGCGCGAGCGCGCGCGGGCCGACGCGGCCGCAGAGATGCGCTAGCCAGGTCCAGGCACTCATCGCGATTGCCGCCGCATGGGTGTTGCAGGCCAACTTGCGGGTGGGCGGGCAGGGGGGGTGCGCGAGCAGCGGACTTGGCGCTTGCAAGTTGAGCGAGTCCCGCCGCGTGGAATGCGCCGGATAGAATAGAACCGCCTCAGCTTTGCAGCAGCGGCGGTAGAGACAGTACGAAGCTGGAGGGACATGCAAGTAAGCGAGTCCAGGGTGGATTTCCAGGACAGGTTCCAGGGGGGAAGACGGCGCGCGGGGGCTGTCCGAGGACGCTGCTCGGACGATGCCCGCGCATTCCGATTGGGCGGAGGATCTGTGACAGAGCAATGGGCAGCGCGTCCCCAGAAACGAATTTTCGACAACGTGCATATTTGCACCGAGGGGAAGTCCGCGGTCATGATTTGCTACATGGGGGCGGCCCGCTCAAGATGGCGTCCGAGCTGCAGTGCGTCGCTCTCTCGCCGCGCCGCGCGAGATGCTCAACCCGGATGCCGAGATGAACTTGCGCCCGCACACGAGGCAGACTGGCGCATCGCGTTGGAGGATCAGGACAGGGCGCGCGCCCTCGCCGGATCAAGCGACGACGCCCAGATGGTCGCCTCCGTGGCGGTCAAGGAGGTCATCAGACGCAACGGGGAGACCTCCGACGCGAGGCGTTTCGTGGAGAGGGCAGGAAAGAAAAGCCAGTTGCGCGCATTCGAAACGACCGCTCCGGCTCGCCGGCGACGGTGGGGGAAAGGCCCAAGACGCCGAGGCGGGAACGGGCGGAGCGCCCGGGGCGGGCGAATTCACGCCGGCCCCCCCCTTGCGCCCCGCTACTGGCCCCGCCGAAGCGCGGGCTGCGGGCGCGTCGGGGGCGCTGAAGACGAGCGCGGCGATGGGTTTGACCACGGGGGGCGGGCGAGCGGGCGCAAGCGCGGTTCTCCCCAGCACTTCGCGGAGGCGCGGCTGCGCCAATTCGGCTGTTCCTTTCCAGCCTCCACAGGGGCAGGAGGTTCCGGGTGAGCGGGATATGCGTTTTGTGGCTGATCGCGGGCGCACTTGCGTTCCGAGAGGCGCGGGGGTGGGGGGCGAGAGCATCGCTTTCTCTATCTGGGCGCCTGTCCGTTGGAAGTGCACCGGAGCCCCGCGGAAAAATGCGCGGCGCGAGGCCGCGCGCCCCATCTCGAGGCAGAGCCCCATGGGGGCAGCGTTAGGAATCGCCGCGCTGAGCGCGCGCAGCAGGAAACTCGCCAGGGGGCGGGGGGAAATTGAGTAATGGAATAATGCGAAACACATCCATGTTTTGTCACTCCAGGAAGCGCACATTGCACGCAATGGCAATGACTCTCGGAGGGAGCACACCTCGCTCTGTAGCGGAAAAAGTAACGGAAGGAGTCGTGGAAGCCACCGGCAGTGTCAGTGAAATTTGACGCAGGCTTCGCTGTTCGCGACGATCTCATCAGGCGCACGACAGATGCGAAGCCAGCCAATGACCGTATCAGCGCCCTTAAATTCAACCGCGCCATAGCGCCATTCGCATGTTGCGCCCCACGAGCGCCCAGACCAGCACGATACATGGCAGCGCGCGTTTGCCGCGCATGAAAACCGCGGGCCGATTTGCATGCTGTAAGCCGCTAACATAAGAGTGCAGATCCGATGTGGCGACGATGAGAGCAGCGCGTCATGGCCGCGCGCATTTCATCACGCCTGGGCTAACGCAGTTGACATGTCGCCACAAGTATGGCAAAACCGCCAGTAGTTAATCCATTCGAAATTCTGCAACCAGCACCATCCACGTCTGGTCAACATGGTTTCGCAAACCCGACCGGACATTGGCCGCGCGCAGCGCCAGCGGGGCCAGCCAAGCGATCAATTCCCTCCTCCTCCCCACTTCCGCCCCCCCGCCCTTCCCCCCCCGCGCCCCCCACGCCCCCCGCGCTGCGCGCTGATGTCGCTCGCCCCCGCCAATTGCGCTTCGGCGGGAGAGATATATTGAATCCGCGAGAGCCAGAGTCAAGCAGTGGCGAAGCGTCCTGTCTCGCCTATAGCCTTACCTAGCAATGTTCTAAGAACCGCTTGTGGTTTCCACGAAATGTTCTTAGAACATTACTGGGGGAGTCTGTCTCATTTTATCACATCGCGTTCACGTTCTAAGAAAATTGTGGTTGCTATTAGAATATGCTTGGGGGTGCTGAGAACATTTCGTGGTAGGACTATAACAATGCCGGGACGGTCGGTCCCTGCTCAACAGAGCGGCCGTCCAGATATTCAAACGCTGGTAAGCCCCTGGCCCGGGCGATGTCCCACTGGGGATCTTCGCGGAGATGAACGGCGGCAGTGCGCAGGCGTTGCTTGCAATCCAGACAGCGCGGCGGCGTCGGGAGCGCGCGCCCCGGGCTCCGATGTCGGATCGAGTTGTTATACGAGAAAGAAAACGTAGTCGACGCGGAGAATTTTCGGCCTGCATCGATGCTGAACAACACCAGCGCAGTAAACACCACCATAGCGCAGAGGCGTCTAGCCACGACCACTGACGCACATTTCTGGGCCCCGCAGCACGGTTTCAGGCATCGCAGAGGCCAGGCGCCAACGACCCATTGCGTTCGCGGAGGGGCGGAATACGAAGAGGTCGCGAGCAAACGATCCGTTCGTGCGCCGCTTGACCGAGAGAAAGCGTTCGACGTGGCCCCCAGACCCGGCCTTACTCGCGCGCTGCAGCGGATGGGTGCGCCCCCCGCGCTCGTCGCCGTCATTCAGTCGCTGCGCGCGCGCTCGGCATTCGACGCGGAGCGAGGAGGGCCATCGTCGACCTCGAAGGAAAGACGCGCGGGAATCAGACAGGGTCGACCGTTGTCACCGCGTTTTGTTTCTAGTCGCAATGACAGTCTCGTTCTCGGGCGTCCGCTCTGAACTGGACGAGGCGCCGGCAACGGGCGGAATGGGCGGAGTGGGCGTTTGCGTGACTCCCTTTTTTATGCAGATGATGCGATTTGCGCAATCGCCGGGGCCCTCGCCATGTCTTTTGTCGCCCTCGTTACGATTGAGATGGAGAGCCAAACGCATTGGCTCAAGTTGAACAGCGGCACGTGCGAAATTGTCAAACACGCGCAATCCAGACGTGCATTTCCGCTGCGGCACCTTGGTGCTAAGAGTGAGAGAAATTACACATTTGGGATGCCATCCTAGGCAGGAAACCGATGTGTGCGATGGATGTCAGACATAGGAGTTCCACATGCATGGCGTTGCTCAAGAGACTGGGTTCGTTTGGGCTCCGCAGTGACTACCCAAAACGGTTCACGCTTCGCGCGTCCCCGCCAGCCCATCCAGAAACGATGTCAAGGCGACTTGAGAAGATCAGGAGAGTGCGGGAGCAAAGAGGGGGACAGCCGAACTGTGCAAAGGGGGGAGGAGGAGATGGATGAGGCTGGATGGATGAATGAGGGAGTGGGGAGAAGGAATATGAACATGAGGAGGAGGAGGAGGAGGAGGAGGAGGAGGAGGAGGAGGAGGAGGAGGAGGAGGAGGAGGAAGAGGAGGAAGGAGGAAGACGAGGAAGACGAGGAAGACGAGGAGGAGTAGGAGGAAAACAAATTATCCTGGCGAAGGACCCAACCATACGCACATTGTGAATACCGCAATTGTGAATATCTTCTTCGGTGGCGCTCCCTATGGGGCACGAAACGTGTGAGGGGTGTGCCGAAATGGGTGCGCGGGACGCGTGCGGGCACACCCACTGGGACCTTCGGTGGAGCTCCCTATGGGGCCACGAAGCGTGTGAGGGGTGTGCCGAAATGGGTGTGCGGGACGCATGTGGGCACACCCACTGGGACCTTCGGTGGAGCCCCCTGCGGGGCCACGAAACGTGCGAGGGGTGTGCCGACATGGGTGTGCGGGACGCATGCGGGCACACCCACTGGGGCCTTCGGTGGAGCTCCCTATGGGACCACGAAACGTGTGAGGGGTCACGAAACGCGTGAGGGGTGTGCCGAAATGGGTGTGCGGGACGCATGCGGGCACACCCACTGGGGCCTTAGGTGGAGCTCGGCACGAAACGTGTGAAGAGTATGCCGAAATGGGTGTGCGGGACGCATGCGGGCACACCCACTGGACTTCGGCGGAGCTCCTATGGGGCCACGAACGCGTGAGGGGTGTGCCGAATGGGTGTGCGGGACGCATGCGGGCGGCAGCACTGGGGCCTTCGGTGGAGCTCCCTATGGGGCCACAAAGCGTGTGAGGGGTGTGCCGAAATAAATGTGCGGGACGCATGCGGGCACACCCACTGGGATCTTCGGTGGAGCTCCCTATGGGGCCACGAAACGCGTGAGGGGTGTGCCGAATTGGGTGTGCGGGACGCATGCGGGCACACGCCATGGGGCCTTCGGTGGAGCTCCCTATAGGGGGCCACGGTAAAACGTGTGAGGGGGCATGCCGAAAATGGTGTGTGCGGGACGCCTACGGGCACACCCGCTGGGACCTTCGGCGGAGCTCCCTGTGGGGCCACGAAACGCGTGAGGGGTGTGCCGAAATAGGTGTGCGGGGCGCATGCGGGCGTCAGCACTGGGGCCTTCGGTGGGGCTCCCTATGGGGCCACGAAGCGCGCGAGGGGGGTGCCGAAATAAATGTGCGGGACGCATGCGGGCACACCCGCCGGGACCTTCGGTGGAGCCCCCTTTGGGGCCACGAAACGTGTGAGGGGTGTGCCGAATTGGGTGTGCGTGACGCATGCGGGCGGCAGCACTGGGGCCTTCGGCGGAGCTCCCTATGGGGCCACGAAACGTGTGAGGGGTGTGCCGAATTGGGTGTGCGTGACGCATGCGGGCGGCAGCACTGGGTCCTTCGGCGGAGCTCCCTATGGGGCCACGAAACGTGTGAGGGGTGTGCCGACCGAATTGGGTGTGCGTGGACGCAGTGCGGGCGGCTGGGCGGCACACAGGGGCCTTCGGCGGAGCTCCCATATGGGGCACGAAGCTGTGTACTGGGGTGTGTCCGAAATTGGGCGTGCGTGAAGCATGCGGGCCCGGCAGCACCGGGCCTCGGCGGAAGCTCCTATGGGGCACGAAACCGTGTGAGAGGTCCGCCGGATTGGGTTTGCGCGTGACGCACGCGGGCGCAGCACTGGGGCTTTCGGCGGAGCTCTTATGGGGCCACGAAAACGTTTGAGGCGTTTGGCCGAATTGGGTGTGGGTGACGCATGCGGGCGGCAGCACTGGGGCCTTCGGTAGAGTTCCCTATGGGGCCACGAAACGTGTAAGGGGTGTGCCGAATTGGGTGTGCGTGACGCATGCGGGCGGCAGCACTGGGGCCTTCGGCGGAGCTCTTATGGGGCCACGAAACGTGTGAGGGGTGTGCCAAATTGGGTGTGGGTGACGCATATGGGCGGCAGCACTGGGGCCTTCGGCGGAGCTCCTATGGGGCCACGATGCGTGTGAGAGGTGTGCCGAAATGGGTGTGCGTGACGCATGCGGGCGGCAGCACTGGGGCCTTCGGCGGAGCTCCCTATGGGGCCACGAAACGTGTGAGGGGTGTGCCGAATTGGGTGTGCGTGACGCATGCGGGCGGCAGCAATGGGGCCTTCGGTGGAGCTCCCTATGGGGCCACGAAACGTGTGAGGGGTGTGCCGAATTGGGTGTGCGGGACGCATGCGGGCGGCAGCACTGGGGCCTTCGGCGGAGCTCCCTATGGGGCCACGAAACGTGTGAGGGGTTTGCCGAATTGGGTGTGCGTGACGCATGCGGGCGGCAGCACGGGGGCCTTCGGCGGGGCTCCCTATGGGGCCACGAAGCGTGTGAGGGGTGTGCCGAATTGGGTGTGGGTGACGCATGCGGGCGGCAGCACTGGGGCCTTCTGCTGGGCTCCCTATGGGGCCACGAAACGTGTGAGGGGTGTGCCGAATTGGGTGTGGGGGACGCATGCGGGCGGCAGCACTGGGGCCTTCGGTGGGGTTCCCTATGGGGCCACGAAACGTGTGAGGGGTGTGCCGAATTGGGTGTGGGGAGGCAGACGTGCGGGCAGCACTGGGGCCTTCGGCCGGAGCTCCTATGGGCACGAAGCGTGTGAGGGGTGTGCCGAATTGGGTGTGGAGGACGCATTGCGGGGCGGCAGCCCTGGGGCACTTCGGCAGAGCCTCCTATCATGGGCCACGAAACGTGGTGAGGGGGGGCCGCATTGGGTTGCATTGGGTGTGGGGGAACGCATGCGGGGCCGGCAGCCCTGGGGCCTTCGGTGGAGCTCCCTATGGGGCCACGAAACGTGTGAGGGGTGTGCCGAAATGGGTGTAGGGGACGCATGCGGGCGGCAGCCCTGGGGCCTTCGGTGGAGCTCCCTATGGGGCCACGAAACGTGTGAGGGGTGTGCCGAATTGGGTGTGGGGGACGCATGCGGGCGGCAGCACTGGGGCCTTCGGCGGAGCTCCCTATGGGGCCACGAAACGGTGTACTGGGGGGGTGAAGCGCAGGGAAGAGGGGGAGGAGGGAGGAGGAGGGGGAGGAGGCAGCGGGAGGAAGGAAGGAAGGAAGGAGAACGCGGGGCACCGTCTCTTCAAAACGAGGACCCAACACCACAGGATGGTTGGGAAATACAGGAAGGAGGAGCAGGAGGAGGGGAGCGAGCAAAAGGGCCAGAGGTCTCTTGAATGCTTCTCGGAGCCTCTTGGCATATCTCCTTGGCGCTTCTTGGAGGCTTCGTGGGACGTCTTGGGGGTCTCTTGGCGGTCCTGGGGGGCTCTTGGGCGTTTTGGGTGCCTCGGGGGGGCCTCTTGGGGCCGCTTGGGGTCCTCTCGATGGCCTCTTGGGCGCCTCTTGGGCCTTCTCGGGGCCATCTTGGGGCCTCGTGGGGCCTTTTGGTCGCCTCTTGTGGCCATTTTGGAGGACATCGATCAACGAGGGGCGGGGCTCTAATTAGGGCTGCCCTTCGGGAGCCTCAAACATCGCCTCCTGGACCCATCTTGGAGCGCTCTTGGGCGCTCTTGGGGCCGTCTTGGACCTCCCTCGGGCCTTTCTCGGGGCTCTTCTGGGCCATCTTGGAGCCACCTTGAGTCCTCGGAAAGCCATCGGAAGCGAAACGGCGAGAAAGGCAAATTCATTGGTTTTCACCCGGTTTTGTGCGGATTTGGGCCTCTTGGGGGCCTCCTTGGAGGTCTCGGAGACCTCTTGAAACCGTCTTGGAGCGTTCTTGTGGTTTCTTGGGGCATCTTGGCAGCCACACTGAGGCATTTTGGGTCAGCCATCTTGGAGGTCATCTTGGGCTCTCCGGGGCTCTGTTGGAGCTGTCTTGGGCCATCTTGGACGCTCCGACCGCTCGCGCAACCCCCCGTCCAGGTCCAGGGGAAGGGGTGGGGGAGGGGAGCAAACCCGTCCCCGAAGTGGAAGAAGAGAGGCGGACGATGTAACTCCCTGAACCACCTGCGCCCAGAGGGCTGGTGGGATTACACGCGCTGGGCGCAGCCATGGGGTCGAAATTATTTCGCGGATTGGAGTCCGCGCGACAAAGCGTGTCAGTCGTTGGCTCGCAGAGTGCGTTTCAAGTGAAACGGGCTGCGAAGCAAATGTCGCCTAGCTGCGACACATATTAATCGAGATCGAGCCAATACTGATGCAAATGTCTTGCGTCTTGCCTGCTCGCATATGGCCAGCCAGGTTGGGCTGGTAATGATCTTGTTGTTCCCTGGAGTTAACCAACACCGACAGATTATTTGACTCCAGCAAGTGCTCGCAGCAAGCAATGGCGATCCCCTTTAACAGGTCACCTTCGAGGCTGGTTCGATTCGCCCCAGAGGTTCCGGCAAGAAACGGGTCGGACGCCCGAGGCCTGGGCGTGCAATGGATGGGGGCTGCGAGAGAGTAGCGGCCCCACACTCAAGATGTCCTGAACCAGAGTTCGATGGGGGGGACATCGACGTCGGCAACCCATCGCACTCGGCAGCCGCCCCCAACGCCCAGAATGGAAGTTTGATCCCCAAGACCCTCCATGGCACCTCCCCCTCCCGCCCCCCCCCCCTTCCCCTCCTTCCTCCCCCCCCTCCTGCTCCGTCGCCCCACCGGGAATGGTGCGGTTTTGATTTTCCAGTCCAGATCGGGTAATTACGGCGCTCCCAGCGCGGTGCCTCCAGGGCGCCCATGCGCGCGCCTGCGCGCCCGGCAGGGGCCCCAAACAAGCAAACATGTCTTGCGCTACTTACTTTGATCCACATAGGATGCACAACATACGTGCTGGAAACACATCATTTGGGGCCCATTCTGGCTAACATGTCGCTCTCGCCCCGGCGCGTCGCTCATTTTCCCATGGAGTGGAGCTCCCGCGTCGACGCACGAGCGGACGAAGATGTCGTTCTCGGTTAGGCGCCGCGCAGGCTTCGCCTCGAAGTGGCGCCCCCGCAAGAGAGCGGCGCATACTTGTCGCTCGCTAAATCTGGGGGGGCCCGCGCAAGCGGGTGGCTTGTCGCTCTCGCCAAAGCTACGCGCGCATTTCGTTTGGAAGTGGCGTTCCCGCGCAGGCGCGGCGCATGCTTCGTTCGCCGGACTTCATGATAGCTGCAGCTGCAGCGGGGCCACGCGAGAGCGGGCGAACAGTTGCTTTCGCCCAAGCGCCGCGCCCTTTGTGTGTGAAATTGGGAATGCTGTGTCGGCGCGGCGCATGTTTCGTGTTCGTCGCGCTCATCGAAACTGTTGCCTTTCCTGCCCCTTTGCGCGGCCCCCATTGTTTTTTGTTCTCCAAGTCGCCGGAAGCGGGACCGCGCGCGAACGCCTTCGGTTTGCTGGGTGGGAACGTGTTCCAGTTCTAATATCTATGTGTGCGGCAGTTCGCCGTTATGCTGCGGGAGGAAGGATGGGAATGGGCGCGGCCCGCTGACTCGTCCGACCTGGCTATTTTGGCACGCGCCGTACGCCGCCGCCCCGCCGCCCGCCCAGTACACAGTAGGCGCGCGCACTGCGCGCCGCTTCCCCCTGTCCGCCCGGTATACAGTCTTCGCGCGCACTGTGCGCCCCTCCCCGCCCGCTACTACACATTCGGCGCGGTCACCGAAACGCCCCCGATGATACCCCCGCCTTGCACACGCGCACACACCAAACACACGCACGCGCGCGCTTGCACGCACACGCGCACATAGACAGACAAATACACGCACACACACACACACACACACACACACACACACGTCACACACATGCACACACACACGCACACGCACGCACGCACGCACGCACGCACACACACACACACACACACACACACACACGCGCATTTATCATACAGATAAGCGCGCACGCACGCACGCACGCACGCGCACACATACACACAGACACACACACACACACACGTACACACACGTGCACACACCCAAACACACACGTACACACAAACACGCACACACACAAGCACACAGGCACACGCGCGCGCGGGCGCGGGCGCGCGCGCGCACGTTGTCAGGCGTCGCGGCCACGCTCGCGGCGACGTGGCGTAGGCAGGTGAACGGGAAAACGCGCGCCACTGGGTCTAACCACGCGGCCGCACACACGCACACACACACACAAACATTCTCCCACACACATGCGCACCACACGCGCGCGCGCGCTCACACACGCACACACAAACACACACACACACACGCACGCACGCACGCACGCACACGTACACACACATGCACGCACACACTTTCGCATACATGCGCGGACGCACACACGCACGTACGTTCACCAGCATGCACAATCGCATGGTATGATCCCAGCACAGTTTTACAAACAAGGCACTTCTTCCCAGAGTTTTCCTCGAAACTGGAGATCGTGTATGAGATGTGTTGCAGTGCGGTGCCGCATACACCTACCTGTTTCGCTCGAGAATTTCCCAACACAGCAGATGCTTGACGGTTTGTGCGACGACGTTTCATTCCATACAAATATGCGTTTCGCTGGAGGCATCCTCGACATTTGATCTGTTCGAGGAGCTGTGCAACAAGGAACTGATTTGAACCATGATGTCATCGCAAGGGACGTGCAATACGGCTTTTGATACGTCACCATGTAACACACGTCACACACGTCACACAACACATAAGGCAGACCAAACAGCACATCACACAGGGCAACCAACACGCAGTCATTGGAGCCTCTGGGGGACTCTTGGGACCATCTTGGGGCGGAAAGCTCGACATGTTCGTTTGTGTTCCGCCCTTTGGGCCACTGCTGTGGCCCCCATTGAAGGCCTCGTGTGCCCTGGTGTAGGTCTCTTTGGCCGAATTGGGGCCTTTTGGGAAGTCTTGGGGCCCTCTTGAGGGCCCTTTGGGCAATCCGGGGGCACTCGTGGGGGCTTTTCGGGCCGTCTTGGAGCGTTGAAAGCTGGCAAAGGGTAGAGGGCTAGCACCTTTCGAACACCGAGGGACAGTCTATGATTTTGGTTTCTTAGGGCCCTCTTGGGGACCCTCTTGAAGTGCTCTTCAGCCGTCTTGGGGCCATCCTGGGCGTTTTGGAACGCTCCCTCGCAGGTCTGCAGGGCTGCACGAACCTTGGGGCACTCCACTACGTGCTGAAGGCATGACGGCGGAATCAGTAACGATGTAAGAGCGCGAGGTTTACTTCGTATATCGAACGTGCGCAGACGTTGCCCTCGAGTGAGATTGAACAGAAATATGTACACTTCGCATCAGGTTATAGTGAATGGTAATTTCCATACCAGTACGAATAACATTACTAGCATTGCTACTATTAGTATCACGACTACTACTACTACTACTACTACTACTACTACTACTACTACTACTACTACTACTACGACGACTACTACTACTACTACTACGTGACTACTACTACTACTACTACTACTACTACTACTACTACTACTACGACTACTACTACTACTACTACTACTACTACTACGACTACTACTACTACTACTATCACTACTACTAATACTAACGAATAACTCCTTATACTACTGCCTACTACTAACTACTAATACTACTATTACTACTAATACTACTAAACTACTACCACTACTACTACTTACTACTACTACTACTACTACTTACTACTACTGCTGCTGCTGCTTGCTGCTGCTGCTACTGCTACTACTACTACTACTACTACTACTACTACTACTACTGTTACCACTACTACTACTACTACTACCACCACCACTACTACTACGACTACTACTGTTACTACGATTACTACTACTCTACTGCTACTACTTTTTCGATGTCTGCTACGACTACGGTCTCTACGACGACCACTGCAACTACTACTACCACAAATACGACCACTTCTACGACTACTGCTACTACTACTACTACTACTACTAGTACTAGTACTGGTACTAGTACTACTTCTATTACGACTACTACTGATACTACGACCGCTACTACTAGTAATAGTATCACTACACTACTACTACTACTACTACTACTACTACTACTACTGCATTAACACCGATTAGACTATACTTACTACTACTACTCCGACTACTTATGCTGCTACTATACTTACTTACTACTTGAGTTCAACTAGACGACTACTACGACTACTTGTAAAGACTGATAACTACTAACTTTACTTGCTTTGTGTACTTACTACTACTCCTTACTTGCGACTACGACTACGACTACGACTAACTACTACACTACTCCTACTACTTACTACTACTACTACTACTTACCACCAACTACTATTACTACTACTACTATAATACTACTAACCACATAATTAGTAATACTGACTAGGTTATTACTAGCCCGAGTTATGACTACTACCACTACTACTACTACTAAACTACTACTTTTGTACTACTACTACTACTATACGGCTAACGATACTACTACGGCTACTACGACTATACTATACTAATACTACTACTACTACTAGTACTTAGTACTTACTACTACTACACCACTACTGCTGGCGTTGTGTACTACTCCACTGCCACTAAGACTGCGCTGACTACTACTATATACTATACTACTACTACTACTACTACGACTACGACTACTACTACTACCACTACTTACTACACTACTACGACTACTAATTACTACTACTACTACACTAACTACTACTATACATCCTATTACGACTACTAATACTGCAGCTACTATTGCTTTTTTTTTTTTTTTCTCTTCGTGTTTTTTACTACGACTTACTACTACTACTACTACTACTACTAGCGACAGCGACGCGTTACTACTACTTACTAATTACTACTATCACTACTACCCGACGACTTGAACTACTACTACTACTACTACTACTACTACTACTACTACTACTACTACTACTACTACTACTACTACTACTACTACTACTACTACTACTACTACTACTACTACTACTACTACTACTACTACTACTACTACTACTACTACTACTACTACTACGACTGCGACTGCGACTGCGACTACGACTACTACGGCTACGACGACGACTACTACTACTACTACTACTACTCCTGCCAACCATAACATTTATTACACCTGAGTAAACCCAATCAAGGGCTATTTGGAAATAGATACTACGGATCTTGAGATCGATCGTGAGATCGATAATGAGATCGTTAGTGGAATCGATAGTGAGGACAATCGTGAGATAGAGAGTGACATCGATTCAATTAGATCGATAGTGAGATCGACCGCGAGATCGCTCACTCGATCTCTAGTAGGATCGCTTGTGATATGGATAGTGAGATCAATTGTGAGATCGATGGTGAGATCGATCGAGAAGTCGTAATGAGATCGATGGTGAGACCGATCGATAAGAAGATCGACCATGAATCCGGGAACCCTGAAACCTCGCCGCCTCCGAAATCGGCTTGGAACCCAGAAACGGGAACCCGGAAACCCGGGAACCCAGCCTGCCACCAAAATCGGCGGGGATTTTTCGCCAAATCCTTCAACATCCGCTAGAACCCATTTATAAAAGCAGAGATGTTGCACATTGCGCTTCTTCTTTTAAGGATTCGCTCGATGAGTATTTTCTGTTCGAAGTCAATAACATTCCGTAAGACTCGATTGTGTCCCATATTGTAATATTTTCCGCTGTCAGTGGTTTGGTGAGGGCTGCGAGCAAATATCGAGCAGTATCCAGCCCATCCCCGCCACAGTGCCCAGGTTGTGGGTCAAGGCGTAACGATGCTTGAAGGCCTGAACGCACTCCCACTATGGGGAGTTCCGCAGCCGTTTCGACTCGAGTGCCAGGGACACCCTTGGCAAGCTCAGAACTCCCCCGCCAGCGGACCGTCAGGCAGAACTTGTCCGCCCACGATGGCCGTGCGCTCCCGTGTGCTCACTCTGGCTGTCCTCTGCGCTGCCGCCGCCCTGCTGGCAGCCCCTCCTCCTCCTCCTCGGCTCCTCTTCGGCTCCTCCTCCTCTTCCTCCTCCTCCTCCTCTTGGCGCCCTCCTGGCGTCCTCCTCTCCTCATCCTCGCTTCCTCCTCTTCCTCCTCGTCAGTCTCCCCCCTCTCCTTTCCCATCGCATCCTCCCCCCTCCGACCCCCGTCCTCCCCCTCTTCGCGCCCTCCGAGGCGACGGCGGCGACCAGCTTCGTCCCTGCGCCGGCGGTGTCCGGGGCCCTCCGCGGGGCGGGCGCGAGCCAGGCGGTGGCGGCGGCCGGCGCGGCCATGGTGGCGATGCCCTCGGCCGCACACGCCGCCAAAGCGGTGGACCCCATCGAGGTCGTCCTGAAGCTGGTGCGCCTCGCTCCCTCCCTCCGTCTCCTCCTCCGATGCGCCTCCCTCGCTCCTCCCTCATCCTCCCTCTCCTCTTCCTGCTCCTTCCTCTTCCCTTTCCCTGCTCCCCCTCCTCCCTCTCCTCGTCATCCTCCTGCTCCTCATCCCCTGATCCCCTCATCCTCCTCATGCCCTCCTCCTCCTGCTCCTCCATCTCCTCCTCCTCCTCCTCCTCCTCCTCCTCCTCCATCCCTCTTCCTTATGCATAATTCCCTGTCTCACCCAAAGACGTGTCGATAGGGTGGGCCAAACGTTGCGATGGAGATGTCTTCACCGTTTCTTATCATGAAGCTTGAAACATAGAACAGTGTCATGGATGCAGGGCGGGCCAGTTTCTAAAAGGCGGCTCTCGCCTTAGCGCCGCGCTCGTTGTAAGGTTGCAGCAGTTTCAAGTCTGGGTGGCGGGCCGGTTTCAACTTGAGGCTCTCGCTCCAGCGCCGTGCGCATTCGCCTTAAAAGTTTGCATCGGTTTCAAGGCTGCGGGGCGGGTGCTTTTGTCCAAATGTGGTTCTTGCTGGAGCACCGCGCACATTTCGTCTCAAAACTTTCACGTATGGAGGGCAGGCCTTTTTCAAAATGTGGTTCTCGCGTTAGGGCCGCGCACATACGCTTTCAAAGTCTGAACAGTTTGAAGGATTTGCGTGGTTGACTTTTTAGGACTGCTGTTCTCGCCCGATTCAGGACTGTCAGGACGCAAATGTCACGTTGATCTGAGGTGTTGGTTCCCAGGGACGGTGTTCTGGCACGACTTAAGATTGTCAGGGCGCAACAGCCACGTTGATTCGCGATATTTGCGTCCCAGAAATTTCGTTGCGGCATAGGGGATTATCAGACGCTTGTCTTCCCGTGGGACATTTCCCGCAATGGTGATGCATTCGTGTAGGGATTCATGAAGAGGGAACTCGGAGGGAGGGCTTATTGTAACATCGTTGGTGCGTCTTGGGTTTGCACTCATCCTCTTCCTCCTCCTCCTTCTCCTTCTCGCGCGCGCCCCAACGCGTACGCTCGCCCCCCCCCCCCCCGCGCGAGCGTTGTTGGTGGGAGGCAGCCTCTTGGTCTTTCTGCGTTCCCTGCCCCCCCCCATTGTCCGCGCATGCGCCTCGTGCCATAATTTCTCCCCTCTTCGGCGCACGACGCCACTGCAAACTACCCCGATGCGGTAGGTTTGTGTCGTGCCGACGCGGTAGCGCAGTGGCCTGAAGCTGTCCAGTGGAACGGCCTGGCGATCGCAAAGCCCGCCGATCGATCAAGGTTTGGACGATCCACGCGGTGTCGGGAGCCAGCGCCGGGGTCGTCACGACGCGAGCCTGCCGTACAGCCGAGGGCTTGAGCCGTTCCTCGGACCCAGGTCGGGGAGCCCGTTCGTGCCGACGCCCGCCGCGGCCAGGAGAGCCCTTTCGTCATTCAATGCTGCGTTCCTTGAGTTACTCGGCATCGCTGGGACGTATGCGTGTTTCCCTCTGCGAGGACCATCGCGTAACATGTTGGGTCATCTTGCGGAAAACAGATGCCGCAAACCGAAGCATGCACAGGGAATGGACGTCCGAGCGATGGATGGGCACGACGACTGTACGGGCGTCTGGGGCTCTCGGCACTTGTCCCGCGTCCCCGTAGTGGGTCTTGGCCGTGCGTACAGGGGGGACGTCCACTTGTGCGCCGATCCTGGCGGGCCCGGGGCCGACCTGGGTGGGTGCGTTGGCGTCCTCCGACATCCGCGCGCTCCCCCTTGCCCCAACCACATTAAAGAAGACCCCTCCTCCCACTCCACATCATCCTGCTCATCCTCCGGCTTCTCCTCCGACTCCTGCTCCTGCTCCTGTTCCTCCTGCTGTTCCTCCTCCTCCACAGTTACAGCTGCCATGACAGCCCAAGGCACATTCACAGCAGCGCTCATGAATTCCACCAGGGGACCCGTCTGGCCATCCGCCGACCACCGCGCCAGACAACGGCGGCCTGCTGGCGGATGACCCTCCGCGTGCCTGGATTCAAGCCCCATCCATGCATCTGGGTCGCGTATGGAAGAAATCATCCGAGCTTGCCCCAACATGGACGTCATAGCATTGGCCAGGACCAGATCGAACCATCGACAGAGCGAGCAGATCCTGTGCAGACGCATTCTTGGACGTCAGGCTCTCGAGGCTGAGGCCACAGAAGGCCCATACACCAATCGATCGACAGGTTGCGCAGCGATACTTCATCTTTCTTTCTCCCAGAATCATATTCGCAGACTATGGGCGAACCCCCCCAGGGACGCACTGACGTGCGATGGCCGTGCGATTCCAGCGAGGCGCACTCGACATCAGGATCATCGTGCTAACTGAATTTTCCGACAGCCGAAGTACGCGAAGGAGGCGCCGAACTACCTCCAGACCGTGAAGATATTGACGAATTGGTGCGATGAAGTATTGTCGGCGATGCCATTCAGGAGTACACCGATACATTGTACACCGGCCTCAACGACGGGCAAGGCATCAGCCGCGCCACAGGCACCTGGATTCGAGCGGACACTACTGCTGCGGGCGAAGGCCGCACCTGAGAACATGGACGACATGGGCCATGTGAGCGATTACGTATGTTCAACGAGCAGCACCACATCTTGGCAATGAGTACGAGATCGGCTGGTCTTCAACCTACTTATGTTGGGTCTTCAGGCGGTCAGAGCTGGATTGGCCTCACATGTGCACCATTGGGACTGTCTGTGTCAGATTTTGGTGCCACCCACGCCACAAAGTGGGCATATCGAGGCGGCCGAGCTGACGGGGACCGCGCCGTCACTGCTGACTAGAGCCCGTGCCTGTCACAAGCATGTTGGCTCCCTTGGCTACCCAGGCAAGGATATCCACCGGCTCACGCGCGCCACTGCCTTCGGCGAGCTCGTGAACGGCGCGGAGGGCATCCGTCGCCCCCCCGAGGGCTACCTGGCGGAGATGGCCGGCCTCACGTTCTGGGTGCCGGGCAAGCGTCGTGCAAACAGGGAGCTCATGCAGATCTTGTTTGGCCGCTGGGTCGGGGCCTGCTGATTCCGCCGCCCACTCGCGTCGAGCTTTGCTCACGCGTCTCGCTGGCTCGTGGGCGCGCGGACGGGAGACCGCATCAGTCTGGGCGTTGCAGAGGACCTGCTCCTCTCCTCAGCGTTCTCTGCCCTGTGCGTGCTGGACCTCAGGCTGATGGTCGGCCGCTTCGCCACGGCCTCAGGCGCTGCCGCCGTCCGCGTGGCGAGGCGCGCCTACCCGAGTGCAATCCACCTCGGCGACGCGAGCACCGCCTACCCGCGCGACCTTGCCAAGCGCATGGGGGAGCGGGGCCGCATGTCAAGCGCGCGCTGCGCTCAGCGATGGCCACCAGGGCCTGGCAGACCCTCGCGCTGGCCTGGCGCGGCGCCTGGAGCGCATCGCCGACGGCCTCGCGGTGGAGCTCCCCGAGGCTCGCATCGACTTCCTGGCCGAGAATGTCGCGTCGATGAGGGAGCGCGACGCGATGGTCCTCATTGGGTGATTTGAGAGTATCCCCTACTTGATCGAGGCTGGTGACATCGGCTGGGTCATGCGCCCCAGGCTCTCGTGGTGCCCGTGGGACCTGCTGCCGAGTCACGAATGTCGAAGCTGGCGGAGGGCGCCCGGCGGGCTTGGCGGGTTCGGCCCCGCCGCCAACGTCGGCCTCTGCAGGAGTGGCTGCCAGCTGGCACTCGCTGTCCTGGACCTGATGGAGGCGAGCCCATGCCCACTTTCGCGCGATGGATTCTGATGGGGGCAGCCGAGGCCGCGGGCCGCGGGCATCGCGGAGTGCAGCGAGGGTGAGCGGGGGCTCTGGGCCGACGCGGGCCACGTGGCGCCGCCGCACCAGTTCCGAGACAAGCGGCGCTTGCATCCACGCGGACAGACCGCGTCGCCCCCCGCCTGGGTGCGCGAGCAGCTCATGGGCTTCTCCGAGGGGCACGCCGCCCCGCGCGTGCCGAGCGGCGCCGTCGAGGAGGAGCCCGACAAGTACGAGGCCCTGCGCGGGTCATTGGTCGGGAACTCTTTCTCTCGTTGCGAGGCAGCGGTCTGGTTCGCGCGCAATTGGGCGGCGGTTGCAGCGCCGCCGCCGCAGGCCGCCCCCTCGCGCGCGGAGCCGCGCGAGAGAGCCCCCGCCTGGGCTGGCGGGCGCCGCCTGTGGGCAGGGGGCCTCGCCTGGCTGCGGCGCGGGCGCCCCCCCCCCCCCCCCCCCCACACCACCACCACCACACACACCTGCGTCACCTCGGGGAGCTGGGCCAGCCCAGCGGCCCCGCGTGCGTCGGTCGGGGGCGGCAGGGCCTCGGCGCCCCTGGCTCGACCGGGGGGAAACCCCTTCCACGTGGCCAGGGGGCGCGCCCGCGAGGAGGCCGCGGCGCCGTGGGGCCGCGGCGCTCGCAGCCCCAACTTCTCTAGTTCCTGGGCGAGCGCGCGGGCCGACGGCTGCTGTGCCACTGCGGGCCTGGCGAGGCCTGTCGCGCGGACGTCCTCCTCGCTGAGCTGGGCGAGGGCGACCAGGTCGAGTGGCGAGATGATGACGCGTCTCGCCGCCTGGTCATGGGGCTGGTGACGGCATGCCACCTTAACAGAGCCGACCTCGACCTCGGGACCGACGGGGGCTCCGAGGTGCCGGGGGAAGCCCCCCTCGATGCAGGCGCGCGGCAGCGGCGCAAGGCGAGGCGAGCAGTCTGGGAGAATGCAGAACGCATTAACTCCCAGGCATCATATGGCGTTGGGTTCTCGTTTTGAAATGACGGCCCCCGCGTTCTCGTCCTCCTCCTCCTCCAGGGCTCAGGCCGCTGGATACTCGTGCGACGGGTTTTGCCCGAAGTGCGGGATGCCCGGCAGAGTGCGGCACAGCGTTTGGCAGTGCCTTCATCCTGACACCGTCGCCGCTCGTAAAAGTGTCACGGATGATTCTCCCGTTGAATGGCTGGACGAAGCTCTTGAAAGTCAGGGCCGTTTGTTCTTTGATGAGTTAAGGTGGGAGCACCCTGAGGCCCCCCGCCCTCCTCCGTCCTCGGCCACTCAACCCATCCTGTACTCTCCTGAAGGGGACATTATCGATTGGGGCTCTGTGGACCTCTCGGGTTGCGATGTTGTCATGGACGGCTCGGCCTATCGTCGCGCCGTTAGGGAGCTGTCCAGAGCGGCTTACTCCTGGGTTTTCTTGGGAGAAGGCGACGCTATTATTGCGTGCGCCAAAGGCGCGGTGCTTTCGGTCCTCCCCCAGACCTCCCAAGCTGCGGAGCACCTTTGCATGGCCCTCCTCCCGATGTTTCAGAGCAGCGGCGGAGACCGCCACACCGATTGCATGAATGTGGTGCGCATCTGTGTGGCGACGCGGGAGTGCCAGTTTTTCATAAACATCGTTGCGCTGGCTTTCGGAGAGGTGCCCTTCTTCATGAGGAGTCCCCCATCCCGTCGGTGCACCACGCTCCTGCGCACCGCGCGCGCGCCGTTCTTGATGCGCTGCCAGCGCACGAGAAACGGATTGGCATAGGCAACTTGAAAGCCGACGCCCTTGCCAAGCAAGCTCTCCTCCTCCATCCCCAACCCAGTGTGCATGAACGTACGGAGGTGGACAGGAAGTGTGACCTGTTGGGTGTCGCCGCTAGGGTGGCGGGCACGGTGCTAGCCACCTTTCCTCCCGAGAAGTTTGAGCGTCAGCCCTTGGGGCCGAGGGCTAAGTTTGCAAATCGGGAGGCTGGCATTCCTGGCAGGAGATTGGCCAGGGCTGCGCCAGATGCTTGCATATACATATAACGGCGCACCGGGTCCGGGGGCCCGGGGCCGGGACCCCGACCACAAATGTGCGCCCCGGGGGGCCCGGAGGCTCGTCGGACCGCCGGACGCCGTCCAAGATCGTTCGCAGGCGGCTTCGGAACGCGCTCCGATGGCTCCAGATGCCTTCCAAGACGCCTGTCATGACACCAAGAAGGTCCCAGAAGCCTCCAAGACGCTCCGAGAGGCAGCCCAAGAGAGGCCCAAGAAGCAAACATCGTGCCATTCCTATGGGAAAACGTATATTTTTCGCATGTTCGCCTCTTGGGCTTTCACCGCGTCCAAGACGGCCCAAGAGGCGCCCAAGACGGTCTACGAGGCCTCCGGGAGCGCTCCAAGGCTGCGCACGAGTGGCCCAGGACGGTCCCAAGACGGCCGAAGAGAGCCCCAAGACGAGTTCGAGAGGGGTCCCAGACGGAGAAAGCCAACCTCGAATTCCGAGCTTCCGGCCCAAGAGGCTCCAGGAGGCGCCAAAATGCCGCCAAGAGGCGCCAAAAGGCTCCCAAAAGCACCCCAAGACGTTCCGAGAGGCACCCCAAGAGAGGTCCAAGAAACAAAAATCGTGCCATTCCTATGGGAAACGTATATTTTTCGCATGTTCGCATCTTGGGCTTTCACCGCGTCCAAGACGGCCCAAGAGGCCTCCAAGACGGCCTAGGAGGCCTCCGGGAGCGCTCCAAGGCTGCGCACGAGTGGCTCAGGACGGCCCCAAGACGGCCCAAGAGAACCCCAAGACGACTTCGAGAGGGGTCCCAGAAGGAGAAAGCCACTCTCGAATTCCGAGCTTCCGGCCCAACATATCCCAGGAGGCGCCAAAACGCCGCCCAGAGGCGCCAAAAGGCTTCCAAAATCAGCCCAAGACGTTCCGAGAGGCACCCCAAGAGAGGTCCAAGAAACAAAAATCGTGCCATTCCTATGGGAAAACGTATATGTTTCGCATGTTCGCATCTTGGGCTTTCACCGCGTCCAAGACGGCCCAAGAGGCCTCCAAGACCGCCCCAAGACGGCCCAAGAAGCTTCCAAGAGGGCCCCAGGACAGCCCAAGAGGGCCCCAAGACGGCCCAAGAGGCGCCCAAGATGGCCCAAGAGGGCCCCAAGACGGGCCCAAGAGGGGGCCCAGAGGGGGACCACGAACCGCAAGCTCGAGCCTTCCGCCCCAAGAGGCCGCCAGGAGGCCCCAAGGAGGCCCCTCAAGAGGCCCCAGGAGACCCCCAAGAGGCTCAAAGGAGGCCCCGAGAAGCCCCAAATCGGCTGCTTCCAGGAGGCCCCCGACAGGTTCAGAGGCCCCCTAGAAGCTACGTCAAACTCCCAGCGAGCGGCCGGACGAGGCCCCCCACAAAATCACAAGAGGGTTCCAGTATTTGTATCCTTCAGCGCTCTCTGGCCTTCTTCCCCCTGCCCCCTTCCCTGCGAATTTCGTTGACTCAAGCTCGCCTCCTAGCTAGAACCTAAGCGCGCGCGAAGCGCGCGCGTGGTTCTAGTTGCCTTTGTTTGTCCACCGATCGGGATGCGCGACCCATGTTGGGATGTAGAGGACCCAGCAGGCTTTATCGCGGTGTCCTGGATCGGTCCTTGGGGCGCTCGTTGGCGCGTTGCATTGTAAGCAAAGGTGAGCAGAGGCTCACCCTTTTCTTTTGCGCCACGCGCGGAGCGTGCTCCTCCGCGCGCTGCAACATGCTCGGCAAAGAGTGCCTTCAGCGCCGACTGGCGGGTGGCGCCACCGTCCTGAGGAGGATCTTTTCTGGCCTCTATTCTCACTAATTATCGTGGCAATGGCACGGTGAGTGAATACTCGAGGCGAGGCGCGGCTTTCTTCTGCTACGAGTCTCAGCGGCCTCCGCCGCCAGATGTCAGCCTGCCGCTCTCGCAGTCTGGGCTGATAGAGACGGCAGGTACGGCGGCGCTTTTGGCGCGCATTCAGGCCCGTGAAGCGTCGGCGGTGGCAAGGCCTGCTGCTGCGCCCTTGGGCGACGCAACGTGACCAGGTTTTGTTTGATGGCGTGGTGGGCTAGATCTGGGCCCCCTCGGGACCGTCCGTTTCCTCCCGCCCGCTGTCCCTCATCCGCTGTGCTGTGCGTCTGACGTGCTCAGCGGCTGAGCTGGTCTCTCGGCCATCGTGGCCGATGTGCTGTTTCAAAATAGTTCAGGCCCCCAGGGGATCGCTGACAAAAAACCCATCCTCCATCGCCGTCATCATCATCGCCCGTTTCAGCGCGCCCCTCACACGCGTCGCGGCCCCATAGGGAGCCCCGCCGAAGGCCCGAGTGCTACCGTCCACATGCTCCCCGCACACCCAGTGCAGCGCTTCGTGGCCCGATAGGGGGTCCCGCCGAAGGTCCCAGTGGTACCGCCCGCATGCGACCCGCACACCCAATTTCTAGCATTCTCACAAGCCCAGTGCAGCGCTTCGTGGCCCCATAGGCAGCTCCGCCGACGGCCCCAGTGCCACCGTCCGCATGCACCCCTAAAACCCATTTTGGCATTTTCACCCACCCAGTACAGCGCTTGTTTGCCCCATCGAAAGCTCCACCGACGCCCCCAGTGGGACCGTCCGCACGCGTCCCAAAAACCGAATTTAGCATTTTCACTGACCCAGCACAGCGCTTCGTGGTCCCATAAGGAGTTCCACCGAAGCCCCCAGTGCGACCTTCCGCGTGCGCCCCGGAAATCTAATTTGGCATTTTCCCTCACCCAACACAGCGCATCGTGGCCCCATCGGGAACTCCACCGAAGGCCCTAGTGGGGCCGCCCGCGTGCGCCCCCCCCCCCCCCCCCCCCCCAAACAAACACACACACACACACACACACACACACACACACAACACACACACACACACACACACACACACACACACACACACACACACACACACACCACACACACACACACACACCACATATATATATATATATATATAACTCGGCATGTCCACCCGCCCGGTACAGCGCTTCGTGGCCCCATAGAGAGTTTCACCGAAGCCCCCAGTGGGACCGCCCGCATGCGTCCCACACGCTCAATTTGGCATCTTCGCCCACGCATTACAGCGCTTCGTGGCCCCATAGGGAGCTCCGGGAGCCCCCAGTGGGGCCGCCCGCATGCGTCCCACACACCCAATTTGGCATGTTCACCCACCAAGTACAGCGTTTCGTGGCCCCGTAGGGAGATTCACCGACGGCCCCAGCGGCACCGCCCGCGCGCGCTCCCCCCCACCCAGCGCGGCGCTTCGTGGCCCCATAAGAAACTCCACCGAAGAAGATATTCACAATTGCAGCACCCACAACTGCATATGGCTGGGTCCTTCGCCAGGATAATGTTTTAGAGTGCCAGGGCGCTCTAATGATGATTCTCTGGCGCGCCCGATCGGCTGCGCGCCTCGAGTCTGTCTTTCTGCATCTCCTCGACTCCACGGTCAAGGTCGGTGCTCTTTCCAAGCGCCGTTCCAGTAGCAGGCAGCTCAACAAGGTGGTGCGCAGTTTCTATGCCTGGGAGCTGGCCATGGGTGCGCGGGCTGTCTTCGGTTTCGCGAGCTCGTCCCGCAACCCGGCCGATACCCCTTCACGCTTGAAAGATGGTTGCGCGCGCGGGGCCCTCAGATCGCTGCGCCACCAGAGCTGGCCTAAGAAGTTTGAGCAATGCTAAACTTGGCGCTGAGACTTTGGCACAATATCTTACGGCAGCTCGCCAGTTTGCTGACTACGCCGCCGCCGCCCACATGCCTTGGCCTGTCGATTGGGATGAGATGGACCTGACCCTTCAAGAGCATCTTTAATTTCTCCAGGCGCAAGGCGCCACAAAGGGCCGGGCCAATGGCGCTCAGCGGCATTCGGCACCTTCTCAAGACGAGGAGGCGCATGCCCGGAGCCTGGCGCCTACTAAGTGTCAGGGGGCGCCTCGAAGTCCCAAGCCGAGCGCCGCCCATGCCGCCACTCGTGCGTGCTGCGCTCGCAGGCTGAACCCTTGCTGCCGGAGAGCTGGCCTTCGCGCCAGTCGTGATAGCCGCCTTCCACTTGTGCCTGCGCACTGGAGATCAAGGGAGGAAAAACTACCCGGACCGGACAATTGGCGTTTACTAGACGGCCTTGGGCGTTTACTGAACAGCCCTGCCCTGTTCGATTCCTTTGGGCGCGTTTACTGAAGGCATCGCGTGTCGGGGTGATTATGATCGGGATGGATTTTCTGCTCTCTAGGAGAGGCCCTCAACCTTTGTGGGGCTCTCGTCTCCTCGCGCCCGGACGGAGGGCGGCGTCGTCGGCCGCCCCTGGACAGAGACTTCGCGTCAAGATGTCCCTCTAGATGGCCCTTCCGTAGGAGCCGCTGTCCATTGGCAGCTCAGTCAAGTTAACTCTGCTCAGCGGTGGCCCCTGCCCACTCGTGTGTTTCATCGGCTGTTCCGCAGAGCTCTGAGCGAGATCGGTAGCAGTTTCCTTCGGCTCCCGCCTTATAGTTTACGGCGAGGCGGGGCCACTCATGAATTCTTGCCCCCCTGTGACCTCTCTAAAGTTATGGCGAGAGGCCGATGGTCATCCCACCGCACAGCGAATCGATATATATATATATATATACATATATATATATATATATATATATATATATATATATCCAGGATGGAGCAGCAGTTTTGGCCGAGATGAATGTTTCATCTCGCTTACGTCAAGATCTCCAGTACTGGGGCACCACCTTCGCTGTGCCGGGATCAGAGCGCACTGGCGCCAATGTTGAGAACAATTCGGGGAGGTTGTCCTCATTTCTTTTTCTCCGTCCCTTCCCCATCCATTCTTGCGGCTCTTAGCCAGATGCGTGCGAAGCTCGTGGCATGGTGTCTCTGACTTGGGTGGAGCTAGTCCGTAGCCCCCTGGGTTGCACCCCTATCGGCCCTTGGCCGCCTCTCCCGCGGCCACCTCGGCCGCCTGCTCGCCGCGACCCCTGGCCTGGGAGGCGGCAGGGCGCCCTCTAGATAGGAGTCGGCGTCAGCTGGGAGCAGGCGGGCCGGAGGTTCCTGCCTGCTGGGCCTGACGAGCCACGGCCACGGGGCCGATGGGGGGTGTCCCGGGCTTGCGGGGCTCAGACTAGCCTTGCAAAGACTATGGCCGACAGAAGAAACACAAAGGGAGAAAGAGAGAGAGAGAGAGAGAACAAAAGAAAACATCGGGCTCTGCCCGGTCTCCCTCCTGATCGGCTTCCGCCCCCCCCGTTTGCCCCCAGCTATATAGACCCATGGCTCACTCCCTCTCTGTTTCTCCTCACGTATTTGTTGTTTGATTATTTTCTCTGTCTCTCTCTCTCTCTCTCTCCCTCTCCTTCCATGTCTCCTTCTCTACCCCCCTTTGTTTCTCCCCCTCTTCATATATATATATATATACACACATACACAGTTTAAACTCTATATATATGTGTGTGTGTGTGCGTGTATCTCCCCATTCCCCTCCCCTCCCCTCTCGTTTCTCTCACCTTCCCTTTTCTGCCTCCCCGTCCTCTTCCCGCCGCCCGCCCTCCCCCTTTGTCCTTCCTTTCCCAGGGGGCACTCGTGACCATCCTCATCGGGCCCATCGTCGGCTTCGGGCTTATCCCCGTGATCTTCGGCAGGGACGTGTCGAAGAAGTAGAGCTGACTGGGGCTCTGGGGGCGGCCTCGGCGCCCCGGCCTCTCGCAGGCTTCCCCCCTCCCCTTCATCCTCCTCCTCCATCGTCTCCTGCTCCTTTCTCTTCTTTCCCTCTCCGCCTGCTCCTCCTCCCCCTCCTCCCCCTCCGCCTCCGCCTCCTCCTCCTCCTCCTCCTCCTCCTCCTCCTCCTCCTCTTGTTTTGTTGTGCGTGCGTGTGTGTGTGTGTGTGTGCATGTGTATGCGTGTTTGTGTGCGTGTCGGTGTTTGTGTGCGTGTGTGTGTGGGTAGGTGTATGGGTGCGTGCATGCGTACGTGCGTGCGTGCTTGCGGTAGCGTGTGTGTGTGTGTGTGTGTGTGCGTGTGCGTGTGTGTGTGTGTGTGTGTGTGTGTGTGTTATCTCTCTTTATCTCTCTACTTCTCTCTCCTCCTCCTCCTCTTTCTTCTCTCTCTCAATGTCCTCCTATCTCCTCCTCTTCTTCCTCGTCCTTCCTCGTCCCGTTCCTTCGCCCTCCTCGGCTCCTCCTCTCGCCCTCCCTCTCCTTCGCACCCCCCCCCCCCGCATGCCCGACCCCTCCTCCCTGCTCATTCCCTGTGCTCCCCCCCCCCTCTGGGCGGCATGTTCGACCTGACCGTGCGCCCTCCTATGCGCGTGCCCTGCGCAACATTTAGTGCCTTCTTTGATTTTTCATTCCGGCATGGCGGCTGAAAACCGCGTCGTGTTATCTCGAGATGGTTGGTCGTCTCCTCCCTGTACGGTTGGCGTTGCAAAGATGGCGTGCGACGTGGCGCCGCCGGTTCGCTCATTGAACGCTGTCCCCCATCTTGGGGATCGCGTGCACCGAGGAGGCCCTGGCAGGGGGACAGCACGCCCGGAAGAAGCCCTCGCAGGGGGATCGCCTCTTAGGGGTAGCGTACACGGGGGAAGCTTTTATACTTGGGGATCGCGTGTTCTGCGGAGATCGGTGTTGTTCGCGATCGTTGCGACGCGAGCCGTCCAGTCAACACGCTAGAATACGGCACAGTTCGGGTTCGGAAGGGGCTCGCTGTTCCTTGACCAAGTCCTTCAATGGTCGTTCCTCCAGCGCTCCTCGGGCACCCAGGTGCCTTTTGAGGTCAACAAAGAGCTTCAGTCCTCGCCCAGCGAAACATGCGTTGTGTCGTAATAGTAGCTTACTTGCATCTTCAGTCTTCAGCCTCCCCCCCCTCCTCGTCCTCCACATTCTCCCGCTCCCCCTCAGTCTTTCCCTCCTCCCCATCGGCGTCGTCGTCGTCACCATCTTGTGCGCGAGTGCGGGGATGACGCCCTGGCCGCGATGTGCGTCTGGACCATCGGGCCGCCTTCTCTCGTTTCGGTCATTCGACGCGCGCGGCTTTCGATCCGAGCTCGGCCCCGATCATCAACCCCAAATCTTATTAGCATCATTGTCGTCATCATCATCTCCACCATAAGCATCATCGTCCTCAAGGCTAGTGCCGCCTGCGCACGGGCTCTCTGACGCACTTTGCCAGCATATGCTCCGCCCGTGCACCCTCGGCCGTCAACAGTGAGATTGTGCCAACAGTGCTCTTGGCCGCCCTTACCCAACGGCTGCGGATCAGCTGGGCTGCGTGGGTCGACTGTGCCATCATATTCTGCGTTGGCGTGGTCTGAGCATGTTTCGTATGCGTTGCCTGTGACAGTTAGCCAATTGGCGTCCCAACTTGACCCCTCCCTTACCTCACCAAGCGATGGAGTGCTTCACGAATGCATTGTCCCACTCCACGAGCTTCTGCATCAGCCGGCCAACCTCACCCCCATCTCCCGGCGCGCTTCCCCCCGCGCGCGCGAACGTGGGAGCGCGCGCCCGACGGGGAAGGATGAGGAGGAGGAGGAGGGGAGGGCAGGAGGGAGGAGGAGGGTCAGGGGGGGAGGGAGCGGGAGGGGGAGGGAGGGGGGGAGGGAACATGAGATGGAGAGGGAGAGTGAGAGAGTCAGAGAGAGAGAGGGACAGAGAGAGAGAGAGAGAGGGAGAGAGAGAGTGAGAGAGAGGGAGAGAGTGCGAGAGAGTGCACCAGTTCGAACGTGGTGTTCATCCGCGGGCGAGGAGTACAAGCGCCTCCTGCCCGGACCTCTTTGGCGGGATGGGCCGCATGTCAACCGCGGGGATGGCGAAAAAGTACCTCCCCAAATTGCGCCGTCGAATCGACCCCGACTGGAGAAGCGAACAGATGTGGCACACCCTGTTCGCACACCGAACAAGAAAGAGGCTCCGGCATTGTAGCGCGCTTTGGCCTGCATGCCTCGGAGCCTTGGGGAGAGTAGGCGCCGCGTTCGGGTATCCCCCCTGGCGGCCCGGTGCCAGGGCTGCGGAACAAGTTGCCAGGTGTTTTCGCAGCGCACGGGAAGAACACGGGAAGTCAAGGTGGAGAGGCGAGCGCTGGTGCGCAAGCGGTGAGCAACAATTCGCGCCTGGAGGTTTTCCTGGAGACTAGCCGCAGGGAAGCAGGCGTGCGGAAGGACGGTTGGAGTCCGTTCCATGCGGACTCTGCGCCATGCAGTCTGTACTCGAGCGGTGCGTTGTCGCTTCGTGTAGGTTGGTACAGTGGTCCGTAGCTGCGATGCTGAATCTCCCCCATGACGTGATCGATACATTCCTCCATACAGGTCTGGATGCCTGTGTCCGCTGGCCCCCACGGGCTCCATACAGCGGCCGTATTCTGGAGGCGTTGGAGGAGTTCGTGTCTTTGCCGGTGTGCTTCCCTCTGCCTGAGGCAGTCACGGTGGTTAACTTCGTGTTTGGTGAGGACCCGAGTGGGGTTATAGGGGATCCCGTGGTCGCTATTGGGGTCTTGGATGGGGTCGTCATGGAACTGGTGGTCCGCGCCGCGTTGTTCATTCGATGTGGCCTGGCAGGATGGATTGGTGTCGAGCTGCCCTTGTGCTGCAGCGTTGTGAGTCCTTTCGATTGGCGAACCAGGCGCCCGTATGGTGGGCCCAGGTCAGCCGGCGACCTGCACAGCTTCTCGAAGGGCGTCGAGGATTCGTATGTTTCGTCGTTCTGCTGGTTCGTTGGTGTCAGCGTGTGTCTGGGCATGCCGACACCCAGCCAAGTCGTTGTTGTTGGCGTTAGCCAGCAGTTGCTGTGGTAGCTGGTGGTGTCCATCCCTTTCGCCTGTGCGCATGCGGTGCTCTTGCTTAGCGTCGACCGGAGGTTCGATGGGATCCTGGTTCCCCACCGCGGCCACGTGCTGTGATCGCTGCCTGCAGCGACCCTGGTGGGCCCTCGCTCGCCTTGGTGGCCGTAGGTTCCGAAGCGGTCCACGACGTTGAAGTAGCCGCAGCGTTAGATGGCTGCGCGCCGCCTGCAGTGGCAGAAGGAAAACCCGTGTCGGTGTCCGTGATCCTCCGTAGACGCATTCGGTCACAATCCGGTCAGGCTCTGGGGATGCTGCTGCCCCTTGGCCACTTAGGATGAGGCTCCACATGAGAGTCTCGGTGTGAGCCGCCACTTTCATGGGCCCAAGGTTCACGACGGCGGCGGCGTGAAGGGCGCAGCCGCGTGCGCTTGCTGGGGGGCAAGAGCGCCTTTGAGCCATGCTGCGGAGGGTCTCTTTCGCCCTTGCTGAACCTATACCAGCCTGGTCAAGCTAGGTTGGTCAGTAAACATTTGGCGACACGGGAAAAGGCGCAACAGCAAGCACATCGCAGAACCCGTGACATGGCAAACCCGTTTCTTCTGCCTTTGCAGAAGTATGCACATGCAACGCACAATTCTTTCGGATATTGTTACCTAGGTAGGGGTGAAGAAGTCCCATCGAGGCCCCTTCAGCATGGGCTTGTTAGCGGTTCGGGGCGCGCGCGGTGTGGACACGTGGCCCTGATGTCATAGTCATGTTCTCTCCCCCGTTGAGCTGCTCCTGTTGCCCCTGCGTGCTCCCCGTGGTGGCGCCAGCACTCCCTTCGGCTGGTTCGGCGCGGGGGTGGTGGTGGTGGGGCTGCGCGGTGCCAATCGGGCCTGTGCCAGCTTGACGAGTGGCGCCATCTGGGCCATGAAAGTTCTTCAGTCCTTGTTGAGGCTGGTTTGCTCGCTTTCCGCTGTTGCGAAGCCTTGCTCGAGCTCGTGGCAGTGTTGGACCAGTGTGGCTTGGCTCGTAGCCGCGCTGGTGAGCGTGTTTTCGAATCGCTGCGCTGTGTCGGTTAGTCGCTGCTGGTCTGCTTCCAGGCTGCGGAGTCGGGCATCGTCCGGATCCGAGATGCCTTTGACGCTTGGGGTTTTGACAGTCATTCTTCGTCTAAGTCCTCTTCGTAGCCGAGTGGCTCACGGCCACCCCTGGGGAAGCCAAGAGGGGAAACGGTGCCTTCGAGCTTGGTGCCATCATCGGACACGACGAGGCCATCCGCTCCTTGTTGCCTTGGTGGGACCCTGGCGGGTGCAGGGCCGCCCTCTCTCGCGTGAGGGTTCTCCGCAGTGCCCAGCAACGCTGACAGAGCGCTGGCGTGCTCCGTTCACGCTGGCACCCCGTTGCTTCTCATCCGGTGGTGGCGCTGCTGCGGCCGACGCCCCCGTTTGCTGATTGGACGGTGGTGCCAGCAGCGCTTGGAGGCGCGGCCTTGTGGCAGCCCTGTCTTGCAGGGCCGGCGCAGCGCCGGCGCTTGGGCGGCCTGGTGGCGACCCCTGCGTGGGCATGTCTGCCGCGATGGCCCCTGGTGAGACAGGCTCTGCCATCGGTGACTCTGGCGGTTCCGCCTTGGCGGCAGCATCCACCTACGCAATGATCCATGGGATGATTGGGCCTTGGGCGCCTTTGGTGGTGTTAGGTGGAGCCGCTGCCGCGTTGACAATGGCAAAATCACCCCCAGTCGCCTTGTCTCACCTCGCGCGTTGGACTTCGCAGTGCCATTTGAGCGAGGTGAGGGCTTTGGCAGTTTGCGTCTTGGTGACACTCTGGGGCGCGATGCCTGCGATTCGATACTTGGCGTCAGCGAGTACCGCGTCGGTTCCTCGGGGTTCGACAGCCACCGGTTTGGCTTCTTCCGCGTTCGGTTTTGAGCCTTTGAGACGTTTGGTACCCTTCATGAAGTGTGGTCTGGAGACCATCCTGGTGCCGCACGGTGACGTATTCTCTTGGTGCAGGTCTTTTCGTGCTATCATAGTTTTTGCCAAATTGGATATATCCTTGCCCGAAAGCAGAGAGGACTGTCGGAACCCCGGCTGGCCTGCTGCCGAATGAGCGGTGAGTCTCAGCTTGCTTGACACCCTGCCGTGGCGTCTTAGCAGCGCCATGGGTTCTTGGACGGGGACCGTGCGGAACTGGGAAGTGAAGGCGGCTGTGAAAGTGTCTGTGAGGTCGTCGTCGAGCTGTTTGCGTGAGTGGTCACGCTTGGCTGCCTGGTGACGCTCTGTGGCCCTAGACTTGGCCGTGCCTGTCCCTACTGGCTGCCGCGTGCCGTTGATCGGCACTCTTCCTCATAATTGTGATGTCAAGAGCTTCTGGAGAGACGGTGCTGCGGCGATGGCATCCGTTTCGCATATGGATCCGCGAGCCAATGCAGTATTGTGTGCGGGGTCCAGATACACTTGGACCACGTTCTGCCAGCATTTGACCTCAGTGCGTCCTAGTTGGTACACAGTTCCTTGGATTTGGCCTGGCGTGGGCTTGGTAGCCGTAGCCGTCCTACGGAGCACAGGGATTCGGATCTCTTGTCCTGGGTAGTCGGTGGTGACGGGTCCCAGGACGGCCAGGGCGAGGAGCTCATCCTGCAGGCGAATCTGCTGCAGGTGTCCGTATCATTGGAGCACGACGTGCCGTCCTCGGTCCTTGCGGGCACCAGGGTGATCAGTGATGTAAATCATCAGGAGGGGACAAAAACACACTGACACAATGAATCGTCGATCCCCCAGAAAATTTTGAAAAATATGGGAATTGGGCGGGAAGATAAAAACCCAGAAAATACTGGAAAATACGGGGAATGCTTTTATTTGTGTGTATCTATGCGTGTGTCCTAGGGCCCCTTGAAATCAAGGTTGATGAGTGGGGCGGTGTTGATACCCCGGTGGCTATCGGCCGAGGTCGTGGACCCTGGTGGGTCACGTCTGGAGCCTGCTTTGTGCATCGGGGTGCACTGCGGCATGGTGTAGCTGATCTCAGATTTCACACGCACCTGGCCACGCGCAGAAGGGGGTAGGGGGAGGGGGGAAGGCTTCTTAGAAGCACCCCTGCTTCTTAGAAGGCGCGGGCCTTCTTTGTAGATGTAAGGCCGGCGCCTTCTAAGAAGCAGCTTCCTTCTAAGAAGCCTTCCCCCCTCCCCCTTACCCCCTTGTGCGCGCCGCCAACGCACAGTTTCAGCAGCTTGTCCGTCATCTGTCAGGTTTGTGACGATGTCAAGGTTGGTTTGATGTCTGTGGGCGAGCTCTTCCCTGGAGTGCGGCGGCGCAGGCAGGCTTCCTTGCGGGACAGGTTGCTGCCATGGCGGTCATGCAAGATTGCGTTTCGGCGGCTATTGCCTTGTGGTTCGGAGCCATGGCGCGTGCGCGGGTACTGAAAGGAGGAGGTGGCACGAGTCAATCACAAGCCGGGATGTCGCGTGTCCAGTCTCGCGATGCGGTCAACGGTAACATTTGGCATTCAGCGTCGTGGCTACGCGTTGGATCAGGGACCCTCGAGCCGACTTTAGAGTGCGAGGGGGAGAGAGAGAGAGAGAGAGAGAGATAACAAAACAACAAAAACAACAGCCAACAATTTAGAGTGAGACGAAGACGGAGAGAGGAAAGGGAAAGGGAGGCAGAGAAGTTGCAGAGAGAGAGAGAGAGAATCAAAAAAAAGAGGGAGGGAGGGGTGGAGGGAGGAGGAGGAGGAGGAGGAGGAGGAGGAGGGGGCCTCGCCTCCGCAGGCCAACGTGCAGGAGAAGCTGCGAGCCCGCGCGCGGGCAAACCACTCGGCCCACCTGAACGACGTGAGGGGGGAGGGGCGCGGACGGGGCAACCCAATGTTTGGCGGCGCGCGCACGCAAGGGGGCGGCTCGAGGGGGTCGGCGTTCGAGGCAGCGGGGCCCTTCTCAGAAGGGCTCGGAAGTCTGTGAAAAGGCCTCCTGGGAGCCTCGGGGCTCGTCGAATGATGCCCAGGGGGATACCCAGGGGGGGCGATGCTTTCTTCGAATTTCCTTCTTCGAAGGCTTTTCGGAAGGCTTCTGCGAGGGTTCGAAGGCCCATGCCTTCTTCGGGGCCCCTGCTTTCTTCGAAGATTTTTTCGAAGGCCCTCCTTCGCAGGGCCCAAACGCCCGCACCTTCTTAGAAGCCCCCCCCCCCGCATCGCGCCGCCCGCCTGCGCGCGCCGCCAAACTGCAGACGAGGAGGAGGAGGAGGAGGAGGAGGAGGAGGAGGAGGAGGAGAGGAGGAGGAGGAGGAGAGGGATGGGGGCGGGGGGGAGGCTCGACGGTTGATGGTCGAGTCTCTTGGGCGTTGTTCTCCACAGCGGCGCAGGACAAGCAGGTGGCTCTGGATTCGGGAAGGTTTGTCCTTTCGGCCTCCGGGGGCCGCCGCTCTCGGGTCCCAGGAGCGTCATAAACGGATTCGAGGCCAACATCTGCGCCATATGGCCCGGGAGGGGTCCAGGACGGACTTTTGTTTTAAGAGAGAGATATATATATATATATATATATATATACAGAGACAGAGAGAGAATGAGAGAGCGGGAGGGAATGGGGGCGGAGAAGGATGAGAGGGAGAAGGAGGGCGAGGGATGGAGAATGAGGAAGAAGGAGAGGAGGAGGAGGAGGAGGAGGAGGAGGAGGAGGAGGAGGAGGAGGAGGCGGGGGAGGAGCGACCGCCAGGGGCGAGAATATCCCTGACACAGCCACCACTTCGTCCACCAGGACCGTCATGACAACCACCACGATCATCATAACCACAGTGACCACCGCGACCACCACCGCAGCGACAGCCACCACGACGCCCACCGCCTACGACCTGTACCGCCACGACGTCCACGGCGATCCGACGACCGCCCTCCGCCCCCCGCCTCTTGTCTTGCCGCCGCCTCTTTCCCCCCTGCCTGGCCGCCCTTGCATGCTGGTCCAGGTCTGTTCTGGTTGGAATCGTAAGTTGCATGAATTTATCCGAGCATCGTTTAGTTAATTATGTTGCGCTTCTCGTGGTTATGGACCCTGGACCATAACCCCAACGCCCAAGGGTCCCCCTTGGTGACGGGTGTGGGAGCCCACTCGGGAGCCCGCGAGCCTTTTTGAAAGGAGGAGGAGGAGGAGGAGGAGGAGGAGGAGGAGGAGGAGGAGGAGGAGGAGGGGGAGGAAGAGGAGGAGGAGGAGGAGTTCGACGATTGAGGATTGTTTGCGCGCGCCGCCAGACTGCAGAGGAGGAGGAGAAGAGGAGGAGGAGGAGGAGGAAGCTCGACAGTTTAGGGTCGAGTCTCTTGTGCGTTGTTCCCACAGCAGCACAGGAGGAGGAGGAGTTGGCTCGTCGAAGTGCCAGCACTGCTGGTCTTTTTGCTTCTTTCTTGAGGAGTTGCGCGCCACTGCCAGATCTTCGGCTCGTGGGCGCTCCGCTGCTGGCCGCTTTCGGATCTTCGGCTCGCTGAGCGCCCCGTTGCCGCTACATTGCTGTATCGATGCGCGCTGGCTCGCACCGCACAACTGAGGCTGGCTAATTCGATGTTTGGAGCCCACGCTGGGGTCATTACCCCTTCTCGGCCTTCGAAGAGGACGAGAACGACGGCGATGGTGGCGACGACGATGACGTTTCTCCTGCGTCCTCCTCCTCCTTCTCCTCTTCCCTGCTGCTCCTGTGCGCGCGCACGGAGGAATAGGAGAAGGAGGAGAGGGGAGTCAACGGGCGAATCCTGCTCATCAAATCTACCTGCGGTGGTTCGGGAAGCGCATGGGCACGAGCCAGCTTGGGAAAGGCAGGGGCACGGAACAGCAGCCGCACATCGTTGAGGTGGTCACGAATCCGTCGCGACGGGCTTTTGTTTTTCTGATCAAAAGCATATCGAGGGAGCTTGCAAGCGACTTGGAGGCAAGGTACAGTAAGGTGATACGACATACGAAATAGCATCCTCAGGCAGGCGAATCTCTGGCTCCTGCGACAAGGCAAGGCCCGCCACCGTGCCAGCGCAGCACTCTGTGGGGCGGTTCTTCGAGGTCCGTCCAGAAGGCTGACCGTTCTCGTCCTTGGGCTCCAGATGGCCGTATCGTGCAGCACGCTCTTTCGCAGGCTCGAGACGTCCGGGACATGGTACAGTTGTCCTCAGGTCTCCGAGGCATTCGAATTCCCCACGATGCAAAAGGCCTTGGTTTGTAACTCCGGATCCTGCTAACTTGCACCAAGGGATTCCCCATAGCTCAGAGGGCCGTCTCATTTTGGGTTCGGGGGCCTCCCAGCAGCTTGCCAATGAGCATCCATCACAACAAGAACGTGCCCTAATCATGAATGACTTAATGCAGCTCGGAATGACACGCAGTGTTGGTCGGACCCTACCTAGACCATTTTGGAAACTAGCGAGGAGAAGCATGCGACATCACTAGCACTTCAACTTCAACTTCTGGTCTGTGTCCACATAAGATGATACGTTCCCTCGCAAAGGAACGATTCCGATGAGGAAGCGCCGATGTTGCGCAGGACTAGGTGTTCATGTTGTCTGCCCTACTCTGTTCTCGAGCAATCGTGGCAACTTGTGTGCTTGCTTCCGCAGCTCATCCCGCCCAATCGCGCCCTGCACACCGCTGAATCGGTGTAGGAGAAAGAGTTGGAATAGAAATCGGAATCGCCACCCTGCCAGGCAGAAGCTCGCCCCGCTGAGGAGGAGGTCTCCCCACACGCCTCCTCCCCCATCGCTGAGGACAATGAAGAGGAAGGACGAGGCCTCCCCCCGGCCCCCTCTCCACCCCCCGCAGCGGGGGACCAGGTCGTCAGGCTCGAGTCGTGCGCCACATCTCCAGACGGCAAGGCTGCTGGCACGGGTCAGGCCCTCGTGCACCTGGAGGGTCAGGGAGGACGAAGGTGGAGCAGGAGGAGCAGAGGAAGCCCAAGATGCATCCACGGTGCTGACACCCTTCCGTATCGAGCTCCTTCCTCATACGTCCCTACCCCACTGGCCTTGCATCTCGCAACAACTCACAGCGAGAAGCGCCCCCATGAGAGACCAGCACATAATGGGACTCCTACTGCGCAGAGCGAGATTCCCGTTTTGAATGTATGGTGCATTGCAGGTTCAAGCGAATATGAATGAATCTGGAATGTAGGAACATACATTTCAGCGAGGCGTCCACCGATCTCCGTTTTGAATCACCCCCAGCTTTGCAAGTGTTGCAGAAGTTCACACGTCTGGTCATGAACTTCGAGGAAATCAAGCGAGAGCTCCAGTTTGAAAAGGAACCGCGGTTCATTGTGGTGGTGTTCTTCATCTATTGATTTTGGGCACATCCCGCCATCGTTCCTGGGTTGCGACTCAGTTGCCTCTTGGAAGTTTGTTGGCGTCTCTTGCGAAGCTTCTGGGGAGCCTCTTTCGGAGGCAGTTCTGAGGCCGTTGGGGGGCAGGTTGAGGGCCTCTTGGGGCTTCTTCTGGGTTTCTTGGGGCCTCTGGGGGGCTTCTCGGGGCCTGCTGGCGGTCTCGGAGACCCCCGTGGGGCGGAGGGCTCGAAATCTCGGTTTGAGTTCCCTTATTGGGCCCCTCTTGGGGCTCTCGTTGGGCCCTCTTTGCCCGCCTTGAGCACCGTGGGCTGTCTTTGGGGCCTCCTTGGGCGATCCTGGGGCCTCTTGGGCCGTCTTTGGACGCTGCGAAGGCTGAAAAGGCGCATCTGCGAAACATGTGCGTGGTTGTGCCCATTCCGGCTTTCCTCGGGGGCGTCTTGGGATTATCTTGGGGAGAATTGGGGCTCTCTTGGGGCCTCGTAGGCCTTCTTGGAGCGATTTTTGGGCTACTCGGGGCCCTTTCGCACAGGCTTGGGAGCCTCGTTGGGGCACTCTTAGTCCGTCTTGGAGCCCTCTTAGCTTAGACAAAACAATGTGGGGAGGCCCAGAAGCGACAAGAGGACTCGAGGGCGCCTGGGAGCGTCCCAAACTTCAGGCTGTGCCCCCCAAATAATCCGCAGGATTGAGGGCTCCGAGGGATCTGAGAGCACTCCACGCAGTGCCTAGCGGCACAGTGCAATCGTTTAATATGTTAAGCGTTATGGCGTTTATTGCAGCTGCAATCCTTAAAGCATTAGCTTGGCGAAGAACCCAACCATATGCATTCGTGGATACAGTCGTTGTGCTCCGCATTCGGTGGAGCCCCCTATGGGGCCACGAAGAGTATGAGGGTCATGCCAAACTGTGTGTGGCGGACGCATGCGAACGCTGGCATGTGGGCCTTCGGTTGGGCTCCCTGTGGGGCCACGACACGTGTGATGGGGTCGTGGGCGCAAAAGCAGGCTGGCGCTTGGGCCGTCGGTGGGGCTCCCTATGGGGCCATGAAGCGTTTGAGGGGTGTGCCCAAATGGGTGCGGTGGGCGCATGCGAGCGCTGGCATTTGCGCCTTCGGTGGGGCTCCCGATGGGGCCGCAAAACGTGTGAGGGTCATGCCAAAATGTGCGAACGATTGCACTTGGGCCTTCAGTGGGGCGTCCTGTGTTGCCACGAAACGTGTAAGGGGTGTGCCAAAATCTATGCGCGGTGGGCGCATGCGAGCGCTGGCATTTGGGCCTTCGGTGGGGCTCCCTATGGGGCCACGCAACGTATGACGGGTGTGCTAAAATGGGTGCGGTGGGCGCATGCGAGCGCTCGCATTTGGGCATTCGGTGGGGCTCCCGACGAGGCAAAACGTGTGAGGGTCATGCCAAAATGTGCGAACGATTGCATTTGGGCCTTCAGTGGGGCGTCCTGTGTTGCCACGAAACGTGTGAGGGGTGTGCCAAAGTCTATGCGCGGTGGGCGCATGCGAGCGCTGGCATGTGCTTTCTTCGGTGGGGCTCCCTATGGGGCCGCGAAACGTGTGAGGGGTGTGCCAAAATGGATGCGGTGGGCGCATGCGAGTGCTGGCATTTGGGCATTCGGTGGGGCTCCCTGTGGGGCCACGAAACCTGTTGGGGCCGTGCCAACATGTGCGCGGTGGGCACATGCGAGCGCTGGCACTCGGGACTTCGGTGGGACTCCCTGTGTGCCAAAACATGCGCGGTGGGCGCATGCGAAAGATTGGGTTTGGGCCTTTGGTGGGTGCCCCTGTCGGGCCACGAAACATGTGATAGGTGTGCCCAAATGTATGCGCGGTGGGCGCATGCGAACGCCGGCATTTGGGCATTCGGTGGGGCGAAACGTGTGAGGGGTGTGCCAAAATGGGTGCGGCGGGCGCATGCGAGCGCTCGCATTTGGGCCTTCGGTAGGGCTCCTTCCCCGGCCACGAAACGCGTGAGGGGTGTGCCAAAATGGGTGCGGTGGGCGCATTTTAACGCTAGCACCTGGGCCTTCGGTGGGGCTCCCTATGGGGCCATGAAGCGTGTGAGTGGTGTGCCAAAACATGCGCGGTGGGCGCATTCGAACGCTGGCATTTGAGCTTTCGGTGGGGGCCCCATATCGGGCCACGAAACGTGTCAGGGGTGTGCCAAAACATGCGCGGTGGGCGCATGCGAGCGCTGGCATTTGAGCCTTCGGTGGTGGCCCTTGATCGGGCCGCGAAGCGTCTGAGGGGTGTGCCAAAATGGGCGCGGTGGGCGTATTCGAACGCTGACATTTGAGCCTTCGGTGGGGGTCCCTGTCGGGCCGCGAAACTTGTGAGTGGTGTGCCAAAATGGGTGCGGTGGGCGCAATCGAACGCTGGCATTTGGGCCTTCGGTGGGGTTCCCTATGGGGCCACGAAGCGTGTGAGGGGTGTGCCAGAATTGGTGCGGTGGGCGCACGCGAACGCTGGCATGTGGGCCTTCGGTTGGGTTCCCTATGGGGCCACGAAACGCGTGAGGGGTGTGCCGGAATGGATGCGTTGGTCTCGTGCGAACGCTGGCATTTGGGCCTTCGGTGGAGCTGCCTGTGGGGTCACGAAGCGTGTGAGAGGTGTGCCCAAATTGGCGCGGTGGGCGCATTCGAACGTTGGCATTTGGGACTTCGGTGAGGCTCCCGATGGGGCCGCGAAACGTGTGATGGTCATGCCAAAATGGATGCGGTGGGCGCATGCGAACGATTGCATTTGGGCCTTCGGTGGGGCGCCCTGAATTGCCACGCAACGAGTGAGGGGTGTGCCGAAATGAATGCGCGATAAGCGCATGCGAGCACTGGCATGTGGGCCTTCGGTGGGGCGCCCTGTGGGGCTACGAAACATGTGAGGGGTGTGCCAGAATGGATGCGGTGGGCGCGTGTGAACGCTGGCAGTTGGGCCTTCGGTGAGGCTCCCTGTGGGGCCACGAAACGTGTGAGGGGTGTGCCAAAATGGTTGACTGGTTCGGAGAGCAGAGGAAGAGATCGGGGGAGGAAGGAGGTTGGAAGAGGGGAAGGAGGAAGGAGGAGTGAGACGCGGGGCGCTGTCTCTTTCAAAACGGGGACCCATCACCACAGGACGGCTGGGAATTATCAAGCGAGAACTCAATTTTGAAAGGATGCCGTCCTCCACCCTGGTAACTGTTGCAGTATTCGCCGGACACCTTGGGGGCCACAGGCTGCGAGGCTTAAGGTTCTGAAACCTGCGACCAGTCCTCAATTCCTCGATTCGAAAACCAGATCCAAATGTAGTTACTTCTGTTCCAAGGTGTCAGATGTCGAAGATCCTGGTTCGTTGTTACATGGTTCGAAGGTGGCCGAGAGCGGAAAGAGCGTCTTTGGGCACATTGGGGGAAGGTCCCGGGGGGTCCGAGCCTCACACCCCCCCACCCGAAAAGTGAAGGGAGTGGCGGGGGTCCAATGCCCCCCTTCCAGAGTTGAATGTCAGGGCAGTGTGAAAGACTGGTTGAGGCGGGGGCTCGATCCTCTCCCTTCTTTTCAAAGTCGGAGGGGTAAAGGGATTTGAACCAACCCCGCGCCAGCAAGCGACGACGACGAGGACCAGACCACGACAATGACGACGTGTCCCGCCCGCCCGACGACCGACGGTCTCGCCCACGACGACGATGACTGCGACGACGACGGCAATGGCGATGGCGATGGCGATGGTAACGGCGACGACGCCAGCAAACGACGACGAGGACGACGAGGACGACGACGGCCACGACAACGACGATGACGACGACGGCGACGACATGTCCCGCCCGCCTGGCCGACCCGCCCACGAAGACAACGTGTCCCGACCAACCGACCGACTCGCTGGCAGACGACGTCGTCGTTTGGCAGCGGCGAGGGGGAGGCAGGGTTTCGGGGGGACGGGTTCTCGCCGGGGAGGGGCGGGGTGTGTCCCGGTTCTGGAGAGGCGGGGGATGATGGTGGGTGGAAGTCAAGCTCCCGAGGCCACAACCCCTTGTAAATTACAATGCAGCCGCGGTCCCGAGGCTACAACCCTTAGGAAAGTACAACAAATCCGCGCCGTGCAACTCCTTGCAAATTGCTGCGAATTCGTGACCCGAGGCCGCAACCCCGCATAAATTCTGACGCGCGCTCCCGAGACAACCCGTTACGAAAAGTGCGCGCCCCAGAGGCCCTCATCCCGTTGCGATTAGCATATAGGCGCTCACTCAGCCAGCCAGCAAGCAACCCAGACCGACTGCCAACAATCTGTTTTGACATCATGCCAGCCAGCCGAGATGACAGCCAGTCAACCGACATGAAAGCAAGCCGATCAAGCATGGCCACGCAATCTAGGCCCCTGGGATGGGGTCCTTCTAGATGGGGTCGGAGGATCGCGCCGCATCGCCGATGCGGCTCGATGCGGAGCTCGATTTCTCCTCGCCGACGGCGCCGATGCATCGCCGACGTCGCCGATGCATCGGCGATATATCGCCGATGCGATTGCGATCCAGCGCGATCCTCCGACCCCATCTACGTTCCCAGACCGCATGTAGGAGGCGTCTACGCAAGCATTCTCAAGTCTCAGGGGGGCTGGTGGCAGAGGGCGAAGCCCTTCATAGTTTAAGGCGAATATGCGCAGCGCTGAGGCGAGAACACCACTGTGAAAAGGAACCTCAAGTTGTATAAATGCTGCAAGCTTTTACGACGAGTGTGCGCGGCGATACGGCGAGACTTCCCTTTAAGCACTATCCCCTTCCGTGTAACTGTCGCAAGTTCCAATCTTCAGGATCATGAACGGTGAGGAGGTCTCGGGCGAAACGCGCGGCCCGCCCGACCAACACGTCGCGGGGGGCGACAGGGAGGAGTTATCTTTTATATGAGGACGGGGATCGAACAAATCATGACGTAGCCATACGCTGTCGAAGAGGTCCGCGCGGATTTCTTGGACGCTGGCCCCCCTCCTTGGCGCGCGGAGCGCGCCAGGGGCGGCGCAGGAGGCGCCGCCAGGGTGTCCAGCGCCGATCCTAGAAATCAGCGCGGACCTCCGAGTGGGTATGTTCATGCGATGATTTGTTCCTCGATTGGAGGAGGAGGAGGAGGAGGAGGAGAAGGAGAATAAGACGGACAAGGAACGGGAGGAGGTGGAGGAGGAGGAGGAGGAGCAGGAGGAGGAGGAGGAGGAGGACGAAAAGGAGGAGGAGGAGGAGGAGAGTTTGGGAGGAGGAGGAGGAGCTTGGAGGGAGGAGGAGGAGGAGCTTGGAGGAGGAGCAGCTCGGATGATGGAGTTTGGAAGAGGAGGAGGAGGAGGAGGAGGAGGAGGAGGAGGAGGAGGAGGAGGAGGAGGAGGAGAAGCAGCTTGGTGGAGGAGGGAGGAGGAGAGAGTAGCTTGGAGGAGAGAGTAGCTTGGAGGAGGAGGAGCTTGCAGGAGGAGTGAGGAGGGAAGAGGAGCCAGGCCTTCGTGCAGCGGGAGCGGCGGGCGTCGGACGGCAGCGTGCGGCTCGTCGCCGAAGGACGCGGGCCGAGCCTCGTCGTCGTCGTCGACGACGTCGCCGTCGAGGTCGACGACGACCTCGCCGACGACGACGACGACGATGACGACGACGACCTCGTCGAGGACGATGACCACGACGACGATCACGACCGCGACGCTGACGACGACGACCACGACCACGACGATCACGACGATGACGACGACGATGCCGACGATGACGACGACGACGATGACGACGGCGACCTCGTCGATGACGAGGACCACGACCACGACGACGATCATGACCGCGACGCTGATGACGACGATGCCAACGATGACGACGACGACGATGACGACGGCGACATCGCCGAGGCCGAGGACCACGACCACGACGACGACCACGACCGCGACGCTGACGACGACGTCCGCGACCATACGGCGACGACGACGACGACCTGCACGACGCCGACGACGACGACGATGAAGACCTCGTCGAGGACGAGAACGACGATCACAACCGCGACGACGACGACGACGACGACGACGACGACGACGACGACGGCCCACGACGACCACGACCACGACCTCGAAGACGACGACGACGACGGCGGCGACGACGACGACGACCACGATGACCACGACGACGACCACAACCTCGTCGAGGTCGACGCCCACGACCTCGTCGACGACCGCGACCACGACGACGTCAACGACCACGACGCCATGAAGCCGACGACGACGACGACGACGACCTCGACGACGAACACGACGACGACGACGACCTCGACGACGACGACGACAATCTCGACAACGACGAGCCCCCCCCAGGCGGGCGTCAGCGGCGCGTTCACCCTGCTTGCACCTTTCGGGGCGCTCTCTCGGGCCACTTTCTTTGCACCCTTGCCGAGCGGGCTTGGGGGATCGGTCTGGGAGAAGAGGCGATGCACCCACCGCAGGTCGGCGGCGAAATTTAGGCCCTACCCTCGTCGATCAACGAGTCAGGCAACTGGATGGGCGGCGGGGGTAGGGTTCGGAATTCACCGAACCTGTGACGAAATCCGAACCCTATCCCCGCCTCCCATCGATTCTGGAGAATCGGTGGCTGGTGGGGCCAGGGTTCGGATGTGCCGCCACCTGGAAGGCACACGTCAGTGCACTATGCCTGGTGGACGGAGCCCTTTGCCGCGCGCCCCGCGTGTTGGGCCATCTTGTGGCCGTGCTGCGGCAGATTTGCGCTGGGTCGTCGTAGGCAATTCTCGGGCTGTCTTGATGGCATCTTTGGAGCGACCTTTGGGCATGGCTCGGACATCCTGAGCGATTGGGACGGCATTTTGGCATTTTCTTCCAGGGAGGAAAAACTACCCGGGCCGGACAATGGGCGTTTACTAAACGGCCTTGGGCGTTTTCTGAACAGCCCTGCCCTGTTCGATTCCTTATTTGGGCACGTTTACTGAACGACTTCGCGTGTCGGGGTGGTTATTACGGGGGTGTGTTTGTTAACTTCTATTTCTGTTGGACTACATCGTCGCCGTCTTGGGCAATCTCGAGGGCACTGGGGGCCGTCCTGAAGCGATATCTGGACATCTTGGAAGCAAAGCATGGGACAGACAATCAGCATTGAAACGCACAATCGCTTCTCAAGATTTGTTGCCTTCTCGGTGGCTCCTTGGAGCCCTCCTGGACCATCTCAGGGGCTTGGCCGTCTTGGGCTCTATCAGCCATCCTCTGAGCCTCCTGGGGCCGTCTTCGAGGCAGCTTGGGCTTTCCTAGCTGCGCGGTGACGTCCAATGGGAATCTTGGGGCAACCTGGAGCGGCCAGAAGTTTGACGGACACCCCCTGGGCGGCTTTTCCCCAACCACGGTTCTTGACCCCATCAGGAGCTTCGCTGAAAGCCCAGTGGAAAAGTCCGCCGCTCATTTCGGCACACCGCCCATACGCGTCGTGACCCCACAGTTCCACGACGACCCCAGTAAGAAAGTCTGCACGTGTCCCCGCCGCACATTTCGGCACACTCCTCACACGCTTCGTAGCCCCATAGGGAACTTCACCGGAGGCCTCCGAGGAGAAGTCTGCATACGTCCTCGCCGCCAAGTTCGGCGCACCCTTTACGGTTCGTTGCCCAATATGGAGTTTCACCAATGGCCACACCGGAACAGAGGGTGCATGGCATCCCCCCGCACAGTCGGCACACCCCTCATTCGGCCACTGCCGCGAGCCTCCTTGCCCAGGGCATCGAGGGATCCTGCGCCGCCATCCTCGTCATCCTCCTATTTCTGTTCCTCTTCCTCCTGGCCGCCCAAGGGGCCTCCTAACTCTTCCGTAGCCATTTTGGCTCAAGTCGACGGGTCAGCAGGGTGCGGTAGCACATGCCAGGCCCAAACAAAACACGTGTTTGGTATAGAAACGTCTGCCAAGGGGTGAGGTACGATAGATGCACGCTCGTCATGCAAGGTGGACCATCGCTGCAGGATTCGAAGACGTCATTTTGGATGTCCCCGTGGTCGAAGGAGCGCACAGGTTAATCAAGAAACCGCTGGCGTGCTTGGCGTCGCGGGCCAAGTTCTTCTCAACAAGGAGGCCTCCGTCATATTGTCCGAATAGCGGCATCGTGTTCTCATTTTCCTCTCCTGTCCTCTCCCCTTTGTGACCGACACTATCCTTGCAGCCAATTTGGCTTCGGGGCGCTCTCGCGCCATTGAACTGATTTGTTTGAGTTCGCTTGCACTCTCGTCTGAGAAAGTGTTCATCTTAGGCCTATCGGCCTCATCCGCCCCCGATGCCAGCCGACAGTGGTAGCGGAGCGTGAACGAGGACATGGGTCAGGGGGGCTCTGCTCAGCGTGGTGATGAGGGCGACGCTCGAGACGGAGAAGTTCGTGAGCAACAGAGCGCCCATGTACACGACCCGTGGGAGAAACTCTCCACGCACAAGAAGGAGGGACAGGATGGAGCCGCAGCTGGCTCTACGAGTGGAGAAGAGGCGTGGGGAGACTGGCGAGGCACCGAGTGGTCTGATTGGAGATGGTGGTCCTCCTGGAGTTGGTCTGGGTCCAACTCGTGGGGCAAGTCACCGTGGGAAGAAGCCAATCGAGACTACTCTGCGCCTCCGACATGGCACGGGTTAGAGAATTTGGAGCTGTACCTTGCAAGTCTTAAGTCCTGGGACCAGAGAGCCGCCTTCAAGGCGGAGACTCGGGCCAGGCGCATCATCGAGTCGTTCCCCATCGAGCTGCAGGCGAAGTTTAAGAGCGTCAGGCACCTGGTCGATGCGAGTGACGGTATCCTGAAGGTTATCGACCACCTCAAGCTGTGGAACGAGGAACGCCCAGGAGACAAGAAAGGGAGGCACACAACGAGGCATTGTTCGACTTCGCCATACGGAAGGGGGAGACGCTCACAGACTTTGTAGTTAGGCGAGATCAGCAGATAGCAGCAGCCGAAAGGCTGGGACTGACGCTTCCAGACCAGGTCAAGGCCAGGTACTACGAGGAAGGAGCGAATCTGACACTTCAGCTGAGGCTGAACCTGAGGACGCTGATGGCCGGCAGGAAGACAATAGACGCAGTTCGAGCTGCCTTGCCCGAGCTAGACATCACGGAGAAGCAGACGCTGCCCCGGGCCCCTGCGGCCGCGCCGGCAAAGACCTTCGCAGTCACGGCGCCAGAGGAAGCCGATGAGTGCGACTGCGGGGTGTGCGACGACAGCGATTGCTTCGGCCTCTTCGGGATGGAGTTCGATGAGCAGGAGCTGACTACCATCCTCGTCTCCCTGGACTCCCAGGACGAGGAGCACATCTTGGGCGTTTTCGCAGAGGTGACGCCCCCGCAGCGTCGCAGGACGTGGGCAGAGGCCAGGCAGCTCAACACCAACAGTCGTGTGGACAGGGATTTCTTCGATCGACGCAAGAACACGAAGAAGGTCACCAGGGACGATTTCAAGAAGAGGTCACGCTGTTCGAATTGTTGGGAAAAAGGGACACTGGCGTGAGGACTGCAGGAAGCCGTGCCGAAGTAAAGCAGATCGCCTGAAGTCTGAGTCATCTCGACCGGCTGCAGCCGGAAAGGGGCAGGACAAGAAACCGGTGCAGTCTTCGTTCTATTTCAACCTGGAGCACGGGTCGAGCGCTCACTCCGGGACGAGCTGGACTGCGATCTTCCATGAGGCGGGCCAGGTGGGGCCGCTCATGGACACCGCGGGCACGACGATCGCGGGCCACGTGGGCCAGCGGTCGCCATCTCCGGGCCAGGTGGACTTAGAGATGCTCGCGGCGGCTACGTTGCAGGACATGGACGAGCACTGGTGGACACGGCGGCTGGACAGGCGTTGATAGGCACCCCGGATATCGATCGGCTCAGATCGGCGCTTAAGAAGAAAGGATATGAGGTGCACATCTTCGACACCGACAAGGCTCCGGCCGCCAGTGGAGTTGGCGGGAAGGTCAAGCCGATCGGAGTAGCTGCAGTCCCTGTCTCTCTTCAAGCATGTGGCGTGGTCGAATTTCTGATTATGCCTCGCCCGTGCCCCCCATTGCTGCCAGCGAAGTTTCTAGATTTCCTCATGTCCGTGATCGACCTTCGCCGCCATGACGATCGGGGAGGAAGGCAATCGCCAGTATCCCAAGTTGCTGAAGCTGCCGTCGGGTCACCGAGCCGTCTCGCTCATAGGCCGCGAGTCCACGGATTTCTCGATTCACCTGGATCTGGCGGACAAGTTCCCTCCCTTCGTTGTGGAGGCTGGTGGCCCTCACTCGGATTTCTCGATTCACCCGGATCTGGCGGACAAGTTCCCTCCCTTCGTTGTGGAGGCTGGTGGCACTCACTCGTGGCTCGAGGTACCGTCGGAGTTGCAGGATTGCTGGGTCCAGCTGGAGAGCGTAGTTCGGCGCGTGCGCGTGAATCCGAGGCAGGGCGCTTTTTCTTTTGCCGAGGCGGGCTCACCTCCAGCCTCGATTTCGCACTCAGGGCCGGGTCGCGTCATCTGCCAGATGCCGGGGGGCGTCTCGTCCGGCCGCCGCATCTTCGAGGGCTCCTGGACCGACGGCGCCCCGAGCGAGGTGCTGCAGTTTGCCGGCCGCTGGATCGGGTACACGGAGTTCCCGATCGAGGCTCTCAGTCAGGACGTAGGGGGCGGGGCGGGCTGCCTTGCCTGCGAGAGACAGCATTTGCTCTCCTCTCGCTCTCCCCCCTCCAGCCTTGTTCCAGAACAGTTTTCAGGCCAGGGGCTAGCCGACCCGCCGTAGCACATCCCGGCTCGAGCTCTAGCAGTGGCCAGTCGGGCCAGTGACCCCTACACGTTCTACGGTCTCGAGCGCCCGATGCCGACCCAGAGAGTCAAGATCACCAAGACCCGGAGCACTCGCTCGCTTTCGCACCTACGCCAGCAGGCGCTGAGGGCTCAGCGCGACACCATCGAATCGGACCCGGAGCTGGAGGTGATCCCGGAGTGCGAGGAGGAAGCGGGGTCAGAGATCGAGATGACCTGGGATCAGACTCCCGACCCCTGGGGCGACACGCGAGCTGCAGCACGCCAACTTCGTGGGGGAGGCCATGACGGCGGTCGAGAAGGAGCTGTTCTACGAGGGCGCAGGTGGCGCAGGCTGTTCGCACGTGGCGCGGGTGGTCCATCAAGATGACGCTGTTCCTCAGGGCCTGAGCGATCTCGCGCCTGTCAGCGATCGTGGCCCCGCGCATGACTCTGAAGGTCAAGGTAGAGGACGAGCAGGCGAGCTATTCTCACCCGTTGACCGCGAGGTGGAGCGGCGGGAACCAGTACGGGCACTACTCGAAGTGCAAGATGCGCGACAAGCGTCTGTCGTTCGTTCTCGTCTAAGGCGAAGGAGGAGATCGAGGAGACGCGCCTGAAGATGGTGGCGAAGCGCGAGAAGAAGCTCAAGAAGGAGGAGCCCCCGACGGAGATCAAGACCGAGCCGCCTCCGAGGGTCAAGGCGCCTTCGAGGCACGTGGAGTACTGCGAGGCCGCGCCTGAGAATGCCCCTGCGACGGCCAGGAAGTCTACGCCTGCGACGAGGCCAGCTCACGTCGGCACGGCGGGCGGCAGCTCTTCCGGCAGCAGCAACAGCATCGAGAAGGGCTTCGAGACTACGCAGTAGATGATGGTGGAGGACCGCAAGGACCGCAAGGAGAGGCAGCGGCATATGGACGTCCTGATCGACGTGGTGAGGAGCTCGCGTGCCTTGCGCCCGGTTGTGGCCCCGCCGACGGACGACGAGAGCTAGACGAGGCTCCCGGATGTCCCGCAGGGCCTGGCATCGACGTCTCGTCAAGGGAGTGCTGCCCCCATTCCTCCTCCCCTCCCTTCTCTTCCTCCCTCCTCTTCCTGAGCAGCGAGATTCCAGAACGGGCCGAGATCCTCGGCCAGTTGCCGGGCCCAGGACCTCACAGCAGTTGGGTCGCCAAGAGTTTCAAAACTGCGGCTGGGGAGCTGGCGCGCCCAATCAAAAACAGGAGGCCTCGCCATTCTTCGGGGGTTCCCCAGGGCCAGGTTTCCCAGGGCCAGGTTTCGGAAACCACGGGGTGGACTTCCAGGGATCTCGGAGCCGGAGAAGGGAGTTCGGGCCACGCAGCTGGCCATGAGGTGCTCCGGGGATCGGGGGTTCGGGGGTCCATTCGACGGGGCAAGGAGGCTCCGGGCCCGCGTAATCAGCTCCGGGGCGGTCGTGCTGGACGAGCTCTCTGTCTTGCTGTCCTACGAGGCCGTCGCCGGGGCCCGAGCTGGTCCCCCCGCCAGTGCATCGAGATCTGGGTCGCGACTCCGTCGAGGCCTCAGTCTGGCCCGATCCCATGCATCCAGCGCATTTAGAACAGGCAGTCTCCGAGGCCCTGAGCGAACCCCACGAGGGCCCGGGGGCGGCGAGGCCAACCTGGTGCTTCTTGGACCGCTTCGCGGACGTCGAGCAGGATGCGTTTCTTTCCCCCGCGGCCCCTGGGAGAGTCCGTCAGCAGGCTTTGCAGATTTTGGAAGGGGCCGGGGTCCGAAAGGTTAGGAGGCGGACGCGGAAGGACGTCCAACGCGCTCTGAGGTAGCTAGGTAGCACGATTTGTCTTGAGTTGTTCTCGGCGCCGAGGGTTGAGCCAGAGCTCGGGCGCAGGGGGTTCCCTCTCTGGACCTCAGAGCGGGTTGGGACTTTCGCAGGTCGGAGGGCCGAGAGCGTCTGTGGGGCCGTGGGGGCTTCTCGAAGCCGAAGATCCGCTGATGGCGTTGATGTCTCCTCCCTGCACGGCGTTCAGCACTGCGAGGACGAGAGTAGATCAGATGGATCCTGCCGAGAGGGTCCGAGCTGAGCAGGCGGCGCTGTTATCTATTTCCATATGCGCTCAAGTGGCCGAGCACCAGCATCGGAGGGGTCGTTATTTTCTGCTGGAACGCCCTCTGACGGCCAGCTGTTGGCAGCTTGAAAGCATGCAGAGGTTGGCTTCTTGATAGGGGGTCCGCTATGTGGATATGGATCAATGCGCCTTCGGGCTCTCGGTCTCGCTGGGCACCCTTTCGAAGAGGCCAATTCGACTCCTGTCCAATAGTCCGGATATGTTTATTGCCTGCTCGCGCAAGTGCCCTGGTGACCATGGGCATTTGCCTCTGGAGGGGGGGGCCAGGGCGAGAGCATCGCAGCAGTGACCCCGTGAGCTGGTGGCCGCGCTCTCCCAGGGAGCGGAGCTGACCACTGCCCGCGCGCTCTTTTGCCTGCCGTCGGAGGACGGCGTTTCCTTGCCCGAGGGAATTCAGGAGGAAGGGGTTCAGCAGGTCGCTTCCGACACCGGGGAAGAGGATGACCCCCCCCAAGCGTTTTTCGGCCCAAGGGGTCATCTCACCACAGGCCTCTCAGGCCCCAGAGAAGGAACAGTCAGAACCGCAGCTTCCCCGAGAGCTTCAAAACGAGGTGCACAAGTTGCACGTTGACTTGGGCCACCCCCGACGCGAGGAGTTCGTTAGAGCGCTCAAGGTCGCCAAGGTCCAAGATATCATCCGTTGGGCGTTTAAAAGCACTCGGTGCTCCCAATGTGAAAGTGAGTCGAGACCCATTGGCGCCGTCGCGCCCAACTCCCTCGGACTTTTCGTTTCAACAAGCTGATGGCCGTGGACCTTTTCTATGTGCACGCCTTCGGGGAGAAGATCCCCGTGCTGAATATTGTAGACCACGGCCCTAACTATCAGCGCTGTACGGCATTAAAAAATGTCACGGCTCAACAGGTGTGGGCCGGCTTCGTTTGGACATGGGCGCGGCCGATGGGGGTGCCAGAGAGTCTCATGTCTGACGGAGGGTCCGAGTTTGAGTCTGTTTTTCAGCGTGCGTTTGAACATCTGGGGGCTTGCCATCATGCGTGCGACGCTGCGTGAGAGCCCCCATCACAACGGACGATGCGAACGACGCGGGGGATTCGTCAAAACAGCGTCGCCCACGGCCATGAAAGCGACTTCGGGCTCGAGCCGGGGGGAGTTGGAGGATTTGCTTTGCGAGGTTGTCTCAGCGAAGAATCGTTTCAGCAACCGAGGGGGCTACTCACCATATCAGATGGTATTCGGAGAGAATCCCTGGATGCCGCAGCGTCTACTCTCCGACGATGCTGTAGACGAAGTCGTTGTCCAGGATCTAGCGCTGGGCACTCGAGATCTTGAGGGCCCATCAGCCGCTTTCGCCCGGAAGCATGCGCTGAGGGACGAGGCGCGCCGAGCGGTGATGTCACTCGACGTTGCCGAGCGCCTGAATTTTGCGTCCAAGGCCAGGCGTCGCGCCGACATGGTTATCAGACCGGGCACGCGGGTGTACGTTCGGAGGAAGCCGGGCGGAAGCAAGCGGGCGGAGGGCTCCGGGCCTCGCTGGGCTGGTCCCGGGGCCGCTGTCCTTCAGCAGGGCGCGGCCGTCTGGGTGGCTACGAGGAGTCGCCTTCCCGAGTGCTCTACGGAGCAAGTCAGGGAGGCGGCCCCGGGCGAGGCCCAGGGGGCCGAGCCTCTGGACTCTCATGCGCTTGCTGGTCTTAGATCGGAGCTCCAGAACCCATCTGGTCGGGTCGGGCCCGCGGATGTGGAGGCCGAGGGCCCTCCTCCTCCTGAGGCCCGGGGCGCCAGAGAGCCGGATCGAGAAGCGTTCGCCCCGTCCAATGCCCGGGCTGAACCATCTGTTTTGTTGGCGCCTCTGGCTGAGCCCGCGGTCGAGGCGCCCCCTCCGGAGATCGTCGATCCGGGGGCGACCGCCGGAGGTCGCTCTGTTTCAGTTTCACAAGCCAGCCAGCAGATTTTGTCACCGGCTGGAACGAGTCCTGGCCCCGGTCCCCTGCTTCCACTGCGGCCCCCTGGCTCTCCCCTGCCTGCTCCCGCCTCTCCTGCCCCGCCTTCTCCCGCCATTCCTCCTCCGACGGACGCCTCAGAAGTCGTTCCCCCCCCTCTGCAGAGACCAAGTCTTACTCCTGTTGAGGAGACTAGTGGGCCAGGGCGAGCACAGCGTGCCGCGCGGGAGTTCGAGCACGCCACTCGCGGAGTGTTAGGGAACGACGTGCCCCTGTGCATTCTTCGAGACCGAGCCGCTCGCCTTTCGCCTTCTGCTGCCGATCCTCCCGCTCCCAGGCCGAATCCCAGATCAAGATCGCCGGTCTGATCTGATTCAGGAGTTCAGGGACAAGCTGAGGCCCCAGGGGGCCAGGAGGCTTTCAGTTGGCACGCGGATCTGGAAGACCCTCAGGATGATGAGCTCTGGAAGGAATTTTGCAGCTGGCGTGGCTGGGACTCGGCTTTCTGGGAAGTTTCGCTTAGTTTTGCTACTGTCCCTTCCGAGTGCAAGAGTGGCGCACCTCCGGCCCGTCGAGGCGCGGAGGTCTCTTTAAAGAATTTAACCTCGGAGGAGAGACGCCTTGAAAGTCTACCTCTCGGACCGTACCCAGGAGTGCAAACGAACATAAAAAATGTTACGAATCGCGTGTAAAGTATATTTAACAAAAATTATGTAAAATATGTGGTGTTACAGAAATTAAGTTAGTTAGTTCATAAATTTAGTACATGTATGTATTGAACTAGTTTGAAACATAAACGTGTAGTAGTAGTTTCGCCCGCTATCGTTGCATATCTGTGAGGAATTGCGGGTGCGCGTGCGTGCGAAGTGATACCAGATGCCAGGAAAGAGGGCGCCTGCGCATTCGCGCGCGCGGTGAGCGTTGCCGCCGCGGCTTCATTTGCAAATAAATTCGCGGAGCCAACATGATCATCGAGAGCTACTGCCAGAAACCAAGTATGGAATCTATACGCGCGGGGCCGGCAGTTAACTGTTCTTGGAACACATGCTAGTTGATTGCATGGTTGAAGCGTTTACCTCGGAAACACCGCTGCCCCTCTCGCACCCCCATCGCTCGGGACGGCCCGCGTGCGAGGGAGGGGGGGGGATAGTGTAGAGGAGGAGGTAGGAGGAAGCTCGAGGAGGGAGGGAAAAAGGAGACGGGAGGAATAGGAGGAACACGGCTGCCGAGGAGGAGGCGTTTGTCATCCCCCACCCCCGATTAATCCGAATAGCCGCGCGGGGTACAAAACAAACGATCACCGTACCACCAAACCCTGATTAAGCCCATGGGGGGTATCATCATCTGGAACTCCATGAGCGTCGGTCTGAAGATGCATCGGGCCAAGGGCGAGGGCTGGATATATTTGTATAAGCTTGCTGATTAATGATATGCAAAAGACCGAAACACGCCGTCAACACCGATCTGTAGTTTTTCCTGGCTCGAGCCCCCCCCTCCCCGGGGGGCAGGGGGGAAACGGACCAGGGGCCCTTGATGCTGGGCCAGCTTGCCCAGGCCGCCGTGCTGGGGGTGGCCAACCTGGGCGGCGCGTGGCTGGGAAAGTGCCAGCCGCCACCGTGCCCAGCCTCGCCGGCCTGCCCGCCGGCGGGCGCTTGCACGTGCCCGCCAGCGCCGGCGGTCTCGTGCCCGCAGGTGAGCGTCACCTGCCCGGCGGTGCCGGCCGTGGAGGCCCGCGCCTGCCCCGAGGCGCCCGCGGCACCAGCGTGCCCGCCTCCGCCCGCGTGCCCGCCGAGCACGTGCCCGGCGGAGGCCGCCGAGGCGCTGGGCCGGCAGGACTGCTGGCCGGAGACGCGAGTGGCGCTGAGCTTCGCGTGCGGGCTCGGCGGCGTGGCGGTGCTGGTCGGCTTCGTCCTGGGTACGTGCTGCGCGAGGCGCCATGCAGGCGCGGGGCCATCCGCAGGGCACCCTGCATCTGGCCGGTCGCAGCTGTCTGGTGAACTACGGGGCCGCGGAGTGGCACTGGAGAATAGTGCTCGCCGGACTGGTGTCCTCGGACTCCCGGGCCCTCATCCTGACGCCGGATGGTGACATGTACATTGAGGACTTCAATGACGCCGTCGCCGTGCGTTGGTTGGGCCCGAACAACGAGGTGCCAGAGGGCGTGCCGCGGAACCTGATCTATCACTTCGGTCAGTTCCCGTCGGCGGCGACGCTGCGCAGACTGATGCAGGAGGGTGCCTACACCGCTGGGCTGGAGGATCAGCGCCGCGGGTACGGCATCGCCGTGTGGGGAGCTGGAGGTGCCGCTGGCGCCGCGGGCGGCGCTGCCGCCGGGCCGGCCGTGGCCCAGGCGGGTGGGGCTGGCCGCGTGGCGGCAGGAGCGCCCGCCTACGTGCCGGCCCAGCCTCCCGCGCCGGGGGCGCCTGGCGAGGGCGAGGACGACGGGCCGGGCCCGGCGGCGCTCCAGGGCCTCATGGGGGTCGGCCGCGACTTCCGGCCGCCAGCGCGGCCGACGGTGCAGCCGGTGACGGTCCACACTGTGCGCTGGGTGGCGGCTGAGAGCGTTGGGTTCCCTGGAGGCAGCGTGGGCCGAGGAGATGACGTGGCGTTCAACGGCTCGGAGATGGTGTCGGGTCGAAAGGGGGTTATCGTGCTGATGGGGGTGTCCGTGCTGATGGAGGACATCGGCGACGCGGATGTGGAGGCCTACAGGTCGAAGGAGGCCCACCACGACGCGAGGTTGCTGAAGCTGCAGAGGGACTCCCGAGGCGACCGACATCGTCCCTGGCGTGACGTGGCCCGTGATGTGAGCGCAGTGAAGCAGACGGACTGGCCCGTGCCGGGCCCACAGACGGCAGAGTGGTGCACTAAGTTCCTCGACCGACGGAGTGAGGGGCCCGTGGGCTGGGATCGGCGCTGGCGGGCCGACAACAGGCTGTCCATGGACCAGTGGGGGGTGTCCGAGCACGAGACGCTGGCGAAGATCCTCGAGCGCTTGGGGACCCACGACCAGTGCGACGTTGTGAACCTAGCGGCGGCGGAGGACATCGTTCGGCGGATGCAGCTCATCGAGTACTTCTACTACGAGGTCCATCGGCAGTCGGACTCCAGCAAGCAGCAGGACAAGAAGGGCGGCAAGGGTGCACGCCTTGAGGAGATGGCCGTCTTCTCGGGGAAGCATCGTGAGTACGGCGAGGTGATGGTGGCGCCTGAGCTGCTGACCTACGTCGCCTCCGAGCTGGAGCGGGACTCTGGCATCATGAAGCAGATGAGGAAAGCCCGCGAGGAACGGCGACTCGCGGGCAAGCATGACCAGTGAATGGGGCCGCCGCGGGAGCCCCCGATCCCGCGGCGAGTATGCAGGGGGGCCGCTGGAGATGAGCCCCAGCGCGGCCGATGTACGTGGCTCACATGAGGGCAGGGCTGTCAACCGTGATCTGCTTCCTTTGCCTCACTACCGCCTGCCGAGCACGGGTAGCGACGATGGCGGCCAGCCAAAGTCTCGTCGGGGGCAACGCCGCCGAGGGGAGCGAGCCCATTGCGAAGACTGGGCTCGCTGCTGCGCGATCACGCTGAACGAGCTCGACCGCGGGTCTGCGGATCCGCAACCTCAGGGACAGCGGGCCAGTGCCGGGCAGGAGCGCAGCTTGGGGATGATCCAGGCTGCGGTAGCTGAGCTCGGACGGCCGCCCGCCGACCTGACTCGCCAGGGAGCCCTCGCGGAGCTCCTGGCCAAGCGCAGCTACACCGGCGAGAAGGTGTCTGTCGCACGGCTCGACATTTCTCTTTTGTCTCTGCCTGCTGGTGGGGGCGGTCCTCGAGCGCTGACTACTTTGCTCGGGGATGAGGGTCCAATGGTAGTCGATGCCTTTTTAAAAGACAAAGTTTTGCCTCCATCGGAGGCGGCGGCGCGGGTGGCCGAGTCGGCCTTGAAGCGCCCATACTACGATCCTTCGCTGCAGGGGAGGCCGCGCCGGCATGCGCGACTCCTTGCGGCCCTCGACGGCGCAGGCATGCTCGAGTGGGGGCGGCATGGATCGCCCCGGGTAGGCCTGTTTACTGTTTGGAAAAAGAACGGCAAGCAAAGATTGATTGTCGACGCGCGTTTATCCAACTTGTGTTTCGCCTCTCCTGATCCGGTCGACCTGGCCACTGGCGGATCGTTCGCGCCCCTCGAGGTTGACCCGGGGCCCCCAGTGTGCCTCGCCCAGGTCGACATCCAGGATGCCTTTTACCACCTCCTCCTCCCTCCTGTGCTCGCCCCCTTATTCTGTCTCCGCCCTGTCACGGCCGGACTCGCTGGAGTCTCTGAGCTCGACGGCGCCGCTGTCTCTCCGACCCAGCTCGTGTACCCACACCTGCGTGTTGTGCCGATGGGTTGGAACCATGCTTTGTGGTGGTGCCAGCGAATTCACGAATTTCATGCCTTTCGGCAGCCCGGCGTGTCCCCTTCAAACAAGCTCTCGGATAAGAAGCCCGGGGTGCGTCTGGGCCGCTCGGGGTTTGCTCGCACGGAATACGTGGACAACTTCGCGGCCATCGGGCGTCAGGCCAGTGAGGTCGATGCCGTGGCCGATTCCGTTCTTGACGCCCTGACCACCGCGGGGCTCTGCGTGCATCCTCGTGAGAGCTCGGTTGGCGGGTCCGTTTTGGGTTGGGAGTTTAGTGACGAGTGCCCTCAGGTTCGTGTGAGCCCTCGCCGAGTGTGGAGGCTCCGTCTCGGCATAGAAGGGCTCCTAGAGAGGGGCTTCGCTACTGGTAGGGACCTCGAGGCCATCATTGGACATTTCACGTTTGCCGCTCGAATTCGGCCTGAGGCCCTGTGCGTGTTCTCCGCTGCGTATGCCTTCAGTCAGCGGGGGGCCGACACTCGCCGTAGGTTGTGGGCTGCCGTGCGGAGGGAGCTTCGTTGGGCAGTAGGTCTCCTCCCACTCCTCCGTCGTCGCCTCGATGCCGATTGGAGCTCAAAGGTGCGGTGTACAGACGCCTCCCCTTGGGGTCGGGGGGTTTGCTTGGCTGAGCGTGACGCTCAGTCCATCGCGGAGGCTGGCCGGTGGTCGGACCAGTGGCGCTTCTCGCGGGGGGCCGAGGATCGCGTTCGGCCGAGAGACGCCTCGCTCCGGGAGGAGCTGAACTTAGCCGCGGCGGCCGGTCTGGACGACCTGGATCGTGTCGGGACGGCTCGGCACCTGGAAGCCCTCGGCGAGGCGGATCGGAGTGGGGCTGTCCCGGAGATCGGGCCCGAAATCCTTGAGGGATCCTGGACCACCGTTTCGGCCGGCCGCTGGGCGCGGCGGGAGGCGATGCCCATCTTGGAAGGGCGCGCTCTGGTCTGGGGGGTCCGACATGCGAGCCGGGGTTTAAGCGAGTTTGGCAAGCGGATTTTGTTTCTGACCGACGGGATGTCCGAGGTCCTGGCCCTTGAGAAGGGCCGATCGTCGAGCGTGGCCTTAATGAGAGTGTGCAGGCAGTGGGCGGCGACGGTGTTTGCGGCCGATTTGTATCCTCGAGTTCGGTGGATTCGGTCTGAGTTGAATGTAGCCGACGAGCCTTCGCGTCGCTATCAGCCGAAGCCATTTGGGCTCAAACCTGGGCACTTTCGGCCTCCACCAGGTTTGTCCGAGCCGGATGACGACCGGCCTCCCGCGACCACTCGCAGGTGCTTCGACCCTGCCGTCTTCGGGGGACGTGGTTCTGGCGACCGGCAGCCTGGTGAGGCCAGGCGGGGCTGCGAAGCGGCGACCTGTGCAGGGCGAGCCGCTCGCCCTGTCGCGAGCAGCGGCACTGTCCCAGGCTGGTCCGCGGCCGCGGCCGACCCAGAGGCAAGCCCGGGCGAAGGCATCGGCGAGACCCGCCAAGCCTCGGCCCGAGGTGCTGGCCACGAGGGGGGAGCGTGCCGCTGTCCGGCAAGCGAAGTTCCCCGAGGACAAGCGCGTGACAGACGGCGAGGGCCTCTCGCTGCTCGAGAGGGAGAGCGTGGGCGACCACAACCAGCGGGTCTACCAGTCGGTGCTCGTGGAGTTCAGGGTGTTCTCCAAGACCCTGGGCCCGCGCCTCAAGGTCGCTCAGGACTACGACGAGGCAGCCGTGGAGTGGGCCCACCACGCGTTCTTCGACGGCGGCGACGCCCAGGAGGGGACAAGGCTCAAGGCGGTGCTGCTGCACTACTACCCGCGGCTCCTGTCCGTCGCCGGACTGCCCCGGTTCAGCCGAGCGCTGAAGGGGTGGAGGCGACTGGTGCCGCCTCGGAGCCGGCTGCCGCTGCCATGGGAGGTCGCCTGCGCGGTGGCAAACAAGCTCGTGGCGAACCAGGACCTGCACGCTGCCCGCCTCATCATCGCGATGTTCGTGTTCTACCTGCGTCCCGTGGAGCTGATGTCGCTGACCGGGCGGCAAGTGGTGCCGCCGGTGCGGGCGGCGGGTCACGATGCGTGGTCGCTCGTGCTGTTCCCCATGGAGGAGGAGACGCCCAGCAAGACCGGCGCCTTCAACGAGAGCGTGCTGGGCGACCTGCCGTTCTACCGCTTCATCGGCGACGTGCTGAAGCTGCTCAAGGCCGGCGTCGACGACAAGGGTCTCGTGGCCCAGGTGCGGCACGTGCAGCTGGCACAGGCGTTCCGCACGGCGGGCCAGCAGCTGGGCCTCGAGGGCCCACCAGGCCTGTGCCAGCTGCGACACGGCGGAGCGTCCGCCGACCTGGCCAGCGGCCGTCGCGGCATCGCGGAGGTGAAGGCCCGCGGCCGCTGGGCCAGCGACAGCTCGGTGACGAGGTACGGCAAGGGAGGCCGTATCGCCGACCAGCTGGCCAAGCTGCCGCAGCCGTTCCTCGACCACGCCATCGCCTGCGCCAAGAAGATTGGCGACATCCTCTGCGAGCGCTGCCGGCCTTTGCCGCCCGTGCGGGCGGGGCCGTAGCGCTCGAGGTGTTCAGCGGCTCCGGCAATCTCAGCCGAGCCTGGCGACGTCGCCAGCATGTTTTGGGCTATGCCATTTTTGAGTGGGACATCCGCTGGGGAGATGAGTATGACCTCACTCGCCAGCGGGTGCAACGCCTAGTGCGAGGATGGGTCAACAACGGGCTGATTGCTGCCATCTGGCTGGGCACCCCTTGCCACAGCTGGAGCCGTGCACGGGACATCCGACCAGGGCCCCCGCCCTTGCGGAGTGACCTGCACGTGATGGGGTTGCCCGACCTAGCGCCTCGTGACGCCGAAAAGGTCAGAGTCGGCAACGCCCTGATGAAGTTCTCAGCCTCGCTGTTTATGCTGTGCCAAGCCGTGCGCTTGCCGGTAGCAATCGAGAACCCTCACATGTCTAGAATTTGGCTGACGCCTCAATTCATAAGATTGCAAAGAAAATGTCGCTCTGTCGTGTTGGATTTCTGCCAGTTCGGCCAGTCTTGCCGAAAACGCACTCGCATTATATACGATCACGTAGACCTCCAGCCGTTGCATTGCCTCTGTCGAGGCCCCCGCGGGATCTGTTCCCGCACGGGCCGTCCGCATGATCAGTTGCAAGGAAAAAATGCTGACGGCGTTTTTCGCACGCTCCTGGCCGAGGCTTATCCAGCTGATTTGTGCACTAACATCGTCCGATGCTTCCAGCTCGCGCTTGCCGAAAAAGAAAGTTCAGCGAATGCAGAGAATTTGGTGCGGCTGAAGCGAGTAGCGTTTTTGGAAGAAGAGTTGTCCTGTGCAAAAAAGAGTTGGTGCCCGCTTAGCTTGATGTTAAGCGTTTCCTCGAGCTCGAGTCTGTGTGATCTGTGATTGCAAAGTCGGAAGACTTGTCGACACCAGAGATAGCATCGCTTCGCACTCCTGGCGGAAAATGGGCTGGGCGTTTCATTTGTATAAGCTTGCTGATTAATGATATGCAAAAGACCGAAACACGCCGTCAACACCGATCTGTAGTTTTTCCTGGCCAACCGTCTGCCCCACCGCCGCCCTCTCCTTTTAAAATTGCAGAACAACATGGTTCAGGTGCCCGCTTAGCTTGATGTTAAGCGTTTCCTCGAGCTCGAGTCTGTGTGATCTGTGATTGCAAAGTCGGAAGACTTGTCGACACCAGAGATAGCATCGCTTCGCACTCCTGGCGGAAAATGGGCTGGGCGTTTCATATATATATATATACACACTTATATATATACACACATATATATATATACATACACGATGTCCCCGCGCCCACCTAGGACTCCACGTGGTCTCCAGATTTGAAGGGGATCGACATAGCTAACCTGAAGTGTTAGGTGGATGAGGAGGGGGGAAGGAGGAGGAGGAGGAAGAGGAGGAGGAGGAGGAGGACGAGGAGGAGGAGGAGGAGGAGGGGAGGAGGAATGGGGGGGAGCAGCAGAGGAGGAGGAGGAGGAGAGGAGGAGGAGGAGGAGGAAGAGGAGGAGGAGGAGGACGAGGGGGCTCGAGGAGGGGGGAGGATGACGAGGAGGAGGAGGCGGAGGAGGAGGAGGAGAAGGAGGGGGGAGAAGGGGGGGAAGGGTGATGAGGAGGAGGGACAGCATGAGGAGACTGATGGAGAGGAGTGGCAGAATGAGGAAACGCGAATGGGGTCGAAGTGGACGGGCGGCGCGAGGAGGGGGAGGAGGAGGAAGAGGAAACGGAGGAGGAGGGAGGAGGGGGGAAGGAGGAGGAGTGGGAGGAGGAGGAGGAGGAGGAGGAGGAGGAGGAGGAGGAGGAGGGGGAGGAGGAGGAGGAGGAGGAGGAGGAGGAGGAGGAGGAGGAGGAGGAGGAGGAGGAGGAGGAGGAGGAGGAGGAGGAGGAGGAGGAAACGGAGGAGGAGGAGGAGGAGGACAAGGAGGAGGAGGAGGAGGAGGAGGAGGAGGAGGAGGAGAAGGACAACGTAGGCTCATTTATTGAGCGTGTTTGCCCTATTGCGCATCCCGTCAGCAATTCCTCGTGCGTTCAGAGTGTGTAAGCTATGATGGGGCGGAGGTTGGGGATAAGAAGTGCGATCGGGCATTGTCGGAGGAGGGGAAGTGAGTATCTTTCTGGCGGGCACGGCGATGGCGAGAGAACCCTCGGATGTGCGTCCAGCGGCCTCGGCGACGGCGAACTCGGTCGCGGCCGTGCGCGCCTCGAGCTCGAAATGAGATGCCACGGGGAGGGGGCGAGCTGCGGGCGAGGAGTTATGAGGACGAGGAGTAGGAAGCGGGCATGGATAGTGAAGTGGGCCGTGGATGGGCGGGAGTGGCAGGGGTGGGTAGGAGCAGAAGATTGGGCCGAAGATAAGCATACAGATGACGAAGGTGAAGAAGATGATTCTCGATGGGCGCAGGGGGGGGAAGCGGATGACGAGGCGGAGGACGCGGAGGATGTGGAGGATGGCGACGAAGCGGAGCTTGGACAATGCGATATATGCCATTGCAAACTCAATACCATTTGGTTTCGCCATGTACTTTGCGAGAATGTTGAGGAGGAGGGGGCGGGGGCGAGGAGGGGGAGTGGGAAGATGGGGGAGGCGTGATGATGAGCAGCAACAGCAGAAGGATGAGGGCTGGGCAAGGATGAGGATTCGATGGTGACGAGGATGACAGAGGGGAGGACGGAAGCAAGGGGGTTTCATATGAGACGGGGAAGGGCGATACGGATGAGGAGGAGGAGGAGGAGGAGGAGAGGGAGAACGATCAGGGCCATTGGGAGGATAAGGAGACTTGGAAGAGTGGGGATGAGCGGGATAAACTCAAGGCCTGAGCGGAAGGGCCCGCGCCAGCTCCAGCCGTGGTTCGCGCACGCTCGAGAGCCATAGCTACCGGATCCGCCCTCGCATCATCGGCTGCTTCTTCGGCGCACCAGGCGATGCCAAACAGCCAGACGCATCGAAAATCATTGCAAACTCATCGAAAAATCATTGCAAAATCATTGCAAACTCATTGCATCATCGTCGCACCGTTTCGCAGTTATTGCAGCACCAGTGACTGCTGGTGTCGACCTCCCCGATTGCGCACCGACTGTCAGGGCAACTTGCCAGTGTCACTGGCGAGGTTGGCAAACGATTGCAGGGCGGAGGTAGACGGGGCGTGAGCGGCGCCCAGCTGGCGTGCGTTTCTCCACGACAGCTTGTGAGAGAGATGCAAACGGGTGCAGCATGATGCCGCGAGTGCGAATTGCGCACGCGCAAGGAAAAAAACAGAGCAATGCCACGAGCGCGAACGAGCTCGTGCCATGACGGGCAACCGTGACAATACATACCTGGATGAAGGACCCAACCATAAGCAGTTGTGGATACCGCATTCTGGGCTTACCGTTCGACGGGCCCCCGTATGTGGCCACGAAGCGTGTGAGGGGCGTGCCGAAAAAGGTCTGGGAACCGCACGCGAACCCTGCCATTGGGGCCTTCGGTGTAGCCCCTTAATGGGGCCACGAAATGTGTGAGGGATGTGCCGAGATGGGCATGGAGCCGCATGTGAGCCTTGCCACTGGGGCCTTCGGTGGAGGACCCTGTGGCGCCACGACACGTCTGAGAGGTATGCCGAAATGAGCGGGGAACCGCATGCGAATCCTGCCACTGGGGCCGTCGGATGAGGTTCTCGTGTTGCTACGAAACGTGTGAGGGGTGTGCCGAAATGGTCCGCATGCGAACCCTGCCACTGGCGCCTTCGGTGGAGCCCCCGTATGGGACCACGAAACGTGTGAGGGGTGTGCCGAAATGGGCGGGGAACCGCATGCGAACCGTGCCATTGGGGCCTTCGGTGGAGCCCCCCTCCGTATAGGGCAATGAAACGTGTGAGGGGTGCGCCGAAATGGGCGGGGAACAGCATGCGAACACTGCCAGTGGGGCCTTCGGTGGATCGCCCTATGGGGCCACGAGACGTGCGATGGGTGTGCCGAAATGGGCGGGGAACCGCGTGCCATCCCTGCCATTGGGGCCTTCGGTGGATGGGGCCACGAACCGTGTGAGGGGTGTGCCGAAATGGGCGGGGAACCGCATGCGAACCCTGCCACTGGGGTCTTCAGTGGAGGTCCCGATGGTGCCACGAATTCAACGTGCGAGGGGTGTGCCGAAATGGTCGGGGAACCGCATGCGATCCCTGCCACTGGGGCCTTCGGTGGAGCTCCCGATGGGGCCGCGAAGCGTGCGAGGGGTGTGCCGACATGGGCATGATACCGCATGCGAGCCTTGCCTCTGGGGCCTTCAGTGGAGGTCGCTACGGTGCCACGCAACGTGTGAGGGGTGCGCCGACATGGGCGGTGGACCGCACGCGAATCTTGCCATTGTGGTGTTCGGTGGAGCTCCTTATGGGGCCACGAAGCGCGTGAGGGAGGGTTGTGCCGAAAAAGGTCTGGGAACCGCGCGCGAACCCTTGAGGCTTTCGATGGAGCCCCTTTTATGGGGCCATGGAACGTGTGAGGGGTGCGCCGAAATGAGCGGGGAACCGCGTGCGAACCTTGTCACTGGCGCCGTCGGCGGAGCCCCCTATAGGGCCACGAAATGCGTGAGATGTGTGCCGAACGTGTCGGGGAATCGCATGCGAGCCATGTCACTGGCATTCGGTGTGCCCCCTTTATGGGGCCACGACACGTGTGAGGGGTGTGCCGAAATGGGCGGGGAACCGCATGCGAACCCTGTCAGTGGGGCCTTCGGTGGGGGCCACGATGATGCCATGAGGGGTGTGCCGACATGGGCGGGGCACAGCATGCGAGCCTTGCCATTGGGGTGCGCTGTTGGGTTCCCTATGGGGCCACGAAGCGTGCCATGTGCGCGCCGAGACGAGTGATGACGATGATGGGATGGTGATGGGAAGGGGAGGGAGGGGGCAGCAGGGGGAAGAGGAGGATGAACACGGGGCGCTGTCTTTTCAAAACGAGGGCCCAACACCACAGGATGGATGGAACTAAAGGCACGCGGCGGGCGCAGGGTAGGCGATGATGGGGAAGGAGGGAGGAGGGGGAGGAAGAGGAGATGAGAGGAGAAGCGAGGAACGCGGGGACCGTCTCTTCGAAACGGGCACCCGACACCACAAGATGGTTGGGACCAAGGGCAGACCGACATCCTCCAGTTCCCGCGTCCTCTCTTCCCCGTCTCCCGCTCCGCCTTAGAAACACGGCGGCACAGAGCGCGGCTTGAAACATTGGCGGCCCAGGCGCAACCACGGTGATTCGACTGCGACGCGACTCCTGTCCTCTGCCTCTTTCACCTCCGACCCTTATCCCTCGCCTGGTCCATCTACGGTGGTATCCCCCGTTCCTCCTGCGTGCCCATCCCCAGGCCATCTCAGTGTTCCCATCATCTCCCTCTCTCTCTCTCTCTCTTTCTCTGCATACGTATCTGCATAGCTATATGGAGCTCTATGTCATGCATTTACATATACATACATCCACCCCTCAATTCGTATGTCGTGTTCGCTCGCTCGCTCACACGCTGCCCTTGTCGTTCTCCAGGTAGTGATATATGTAGTTACCGCGCTCTCTCTATCCCTCCCTTCATCGTTACCGATATCCCTATCACTCCATCTATGTCACCCCCCTTCTCGCGATGCCGCTATATGTACCATATGTAAGCATGCACATGTTTCCCGTTTTATACAGCTTTACGCAATCATATCTCTCTTGCTGATATGTACATGTAAATATATACATGCACACATATAGATATATTACATACGCGTATAATGATGTACATGTCGTGGTGTGTCTAGCCCTCCCTATCCCTCTATGTTATATATAAACATATATTTATACAGCTACGAGTCGCTCTCTCATTCTCTCTAGCTCGCTCTCGCGGTCTCTCTCGCTCTCTCTCTCTCTCTCTTCCTCCTCTGCCCCTGCCCTGTCCATCGTTTTATCGCTCTCTCTCTATCTCTCTTCTTTCTCTCGCTCTCGTTTTTTGTGGTCATATATCTCCCTCTCTCTCTATCGTTCTCCCTCCCCCCCGCTTTCTCCGACCCCTCCCCATCCGCCGTCCCCAGAGAAACGTAACGACAGCTACCCCTGGCGCAGTCGGACTACGACGAGGCCAACACGACACCGACGACGACGACCACGACGGCGGCGCCGCCGACGACGTCGACGCGACGACGACGACAACGACGAAGACGACGGCGACGCCGACGACTGCGACTACGCCGACGACGACAGGAGAAGGATGGGGGAATGGGGAGGGAGAGGGGGAGGAGGGGGGAGGGAGGACGGAGGAGGGGGGAGCGAGGAGCGAGCAGGGGCGAGGGAGGAGGGAGGAGGGATGACGGATGAGGATGGAGGAGGGACGGGGAGGAGGAGTAGGAGGAGGTGGAGGAGGAGGAGGAGGAGGAGGTGGGATGGGGAGGAGGAGTAGGACGGGGAGGAGGAGGAGGAGGAGGAGGAGGAGGAGGAGGAGGAGGAGGATGCAGGCGGAGGAGGAAAAGGAGGGGGAAGGGGGGGAGGACGAGGAGGAGGAGGAGGAGGAGGACGACCATTACGATGGCGACGACGGATGTTGGCTGACGACGTCGACGGAAGCCTCGGGCCCGCCGCCGCAACCAGCCTAGTCAGAATCGTCACCACGAGATGCTGGTGCCGCTTTTTAATGCGATGTCACCTCTACGCTCACACTTGAAACTATAACTAGTGCATGCGACGGGGAGAAGGGCAGGATGAGGAGGAGGAGGAGCAGGAGGAGGAGGAGGATTGATGGTGATGATGTTGATGACGATGATGACGATGGAGATGGAGATGGAGATGATGATGACGATGGTGATGATGATGATGATGATGATGATGATGATGCTGATGATGCTGATGATGATGCTGGTGATGCTGATCATGAAGATGATGCTGATGACGATGGTGGTGATGATGATGCTGATGCTGATGATGATGATAATGATGATGAGGCTGCTGCGCATGATGATGATGGTGAGGGTGATGAGGATGAGGATGAGGATGCGGACGAGGATGAGGACGAGGATGAGGATGAGCATGATGACGCTGATGATGATGATGGTGATGATGATGATGCTGATGATGATGATGATGATGATGATGATGATGATGATGTTGATGATGATGATGATGATGATGATGATGATGATGATGATGCTGATAATGATGGCAATGCTGATGGCAATGCTGATGGCAATGCTGATGCGGATGCTGATACTTATGCTGACGACGAGGAGGAGGAGGAGGAGGAGGAGGAGGAGAACGAGGAGCAGGAGGAGAAGGAGGAGGATTAAGAGGAGGATGAGGGATAAGGGTCAACAAAAACTGCGCGCCTGGAATCGACGGCGATGTGCCGAGGGACGGCCGGAGGAAGCGGAACAGGGTGTGGTTGGGCGTCAGCAGGGTCAGCGCCGACGCGACTGCCTGGCCGAAAGCCTCGGCACCGGCGCAAACTCCTCGTACTAGTCCTCCGTCTCCTCATCGTCCTCCTCATGCTCCTCCTTCCTCCTCCTCCTCCTCCTCCTCCTCCTCCTCCTCCTCAGCCTCCTCCTCATCCCTCCTCCTCCTCCTTCTCCTCCTCCCCTTCCTCCTCCTCCTCCTCCTTCTCCTCCTCCTCCTCCTCCTCCTCCTCCTCCTTCTCATCCCTCCTCCTCCTCCTCCTCCTCCTCCTCCTCCTCCTGTTCCTACTCCTCCGCCTCCGTGTTCCCCTCCGCCTGCTCCCCCGTTCTCCTCGGAACGTCCATGCACGCTGATGCCGCAATATGTTCGCCGCGGTGCGGCCACGATGTCGCAATGCGTTTTCAATGATTTTGCAACGAGTTTGCAATGAATTGCGATGGCTTGCTGGCTTGGTATCAGTTTGACGTTCTTGCGTTATGGTGTCAGCTCGCTCGGAGGGGGGAGGGAAAAAGGGAGAAGGGGCGAGTGAGGAGTGAGGAGTGAGGAGCGAGGAGGGAGGAGGGGGGAGGGGGGAGGGAGGATGAGGAGGTGGGGGATGAGGATGAGTAGGCGAATGTGGAGGATGAGGATGACGGCCGCAACGGGGTGGCATACTACGGGGCGGGCCGCCGTATAATGTTCAGTACCGCGCAAGTCACTGGACCCCACGAGCCATCCACCCCTGAAGAGCCATTGTTTCGGCTGAGTTCGATCGCGGTCGCATGACAGATAGCGTGAATACGTCTACGAGTCGGCGAGGCGACGGGACGGCGAGACGACGATTACACGACGACAATTGACCAACAACGTCGTTGCCGACGTTGACGACGGGACAACGGACGACAGACGACGACAGACGACGACATCGGGGACAAACGCTTACGACGACAAGCGTGATCACATCAAACGGTGTCCTGGTAACTTTGCTGCTCGAAGTGGCGCCGCAAGTGCAGTGCCTCTTCTGGCGGTGGATGGTATGGTGAACCCGCTCAGGAAACGTAGTCATAATGATCGTCGGCTTCGGGATGTGGAGATCGAACGCACCCATGAACGTTCGCACGTTGAAGGTGCTGGACATTGTCATGAATATCTGTAAGCTCGGGTGCTCTAGCATGATACTGTCTCCTGCCCCTGCCCTCGCAATCTGATCTCCCACATCACTCGCCATCTCTGTCTCCATGCGTTCGCTGTTAGATCCCGTGGGTAGGTCGCTAGTTCTAGGCAGCTATGTCAACCTCGACGTTTCATCTGGATGGCAGGTGTTGTGGCAGCAGGGAGGGCGATTGCAGCGACGGGAGAGGTAGTGCGGAGGCGGAGGAGGGTGTGTGTTGGAGGGCGTGCGATTGTATGTGATGCGTCTATATATAGCAATATATGTGAGATAGTGATCGTGGACCTACGGTGCTACAACATCACCCAGATGGCCTGCGCCATCACTCGAGGTTGTTCCAATGTCATGGACGCCCAGGGCCGATAACATACCCCGCCCCTCCAGGCTGCTCCAATGCTATGTACACCCCGCGCAAGTGAGCAACCGTCATCAACCACGCGACTATGATGACGTGCTGGTTGGACTCATAAACGTCCTTGACACTTTCATCACCGAAAATATTTGGCGCTGACCTGCTGGCTCTCTCGCTCCTCCTGCCCGTTGTACCAGCAGTCAAAAATCGGAGCCACGTCCAGCAGGTAGGAGCAAACCACGCCAATCCACCTGCGATCATCTAAGCTCGGGGTCGGGGCTATCCAGACGGATGGGGGAACGGCGTCCGAAACCAGAATGTTGCATTGAGTTTTGTGTGGGGGCTTCGCAAATCGCAGGAAAACGCTGCCAACTCAAAAACCGTGTATTCTAAAATCGTAGCACCAATTTTCCGACTGCCAGGGTTGTCAGAGCACACCTGGACGAATCCGATAAACCAACTCTGCCAGGTGCAACGTCCCAGCGAGCGTGAAGATGTCTTCCGCGGCCGAGTTTTTCTTGTCAAACGTTTTGACATTGAAACCATTACCAGTCAAGGCTCTCGACAACTCACCCTGGCCGCTAAACACCTAAATTGCGTCGAGGTCCCTGTTCAAGCCGTTGGTAGGGAGTGTCTTCACAAACTCTATGGCGTGCTCTAGAATCGCATGGGCCGTCAACTCTGCAGTTAGGCCCATCTCGTCAAAAATGGAAGCTGCACGTCGCACGGCCCGCGACGATAAGCCTTCGTCAGTATTAGGTGACACAGGCACTGGATGCGGCACACGCATGAGAAACATATCTGGCTCTGCACTGCTCGCAGGCTGGGCCCCGCGCCCGCGCCTGCGATTGCCGCCGACATTGCCCCCTCCTGTTTAGACGCGCCAGCCGTGACAATCGAAGGATACACATCGACGCAATACACGGTGGGATTGGGCTGGTGGCTGGGGGATATGAGGGAGCAGAGGAGAGCGATATAGGAATGAACGCTGAATAGAATAAAGGATAGGTTGCGGGGGACAGAAGGATAGCGAGGGCGAGCTGGATATACATATCTAGATGTATACATATATATATATATATGTATATACATATATGTATGTGTGTGAAACCATTCGCACCTTAGACATTGAGATAAGGTAGGGGGAGATAGAGACAGCGAGAGGGGATCGGGTGGGAGATGGCACGGAAGATAAGTGGAGATAGTGCGAGTCAGAGATAGAGGCAACCAATGAATTATGAGGTACGTGGGTAGGGGGCTGGGCGACAGGAGAGAGAGCGATAGAGCGAGAGAGAGAGAGAGAGAGAGAGAGAGCGAGAGAGCGAGGGCCAATGGAGGAGAGGGAGAAGGGCAGAGGAAAGAGAGAGAGGGATGGAGGGAGGGAGGGAGGGAGGGGGGAGGGAACGAAAGAATAAGGCGAACAATAATACTTACAAGGTAAGGGGAAACCGTAGTTATCTCATTTGTTCCCCTTGCATCCTCCCTTGCGCTTCGGGGCCATGCTCGGCTCGGCACTAATTATGGTCACCGTGATCTGGCAGGCCGCGAAGTTGCTTGGCACGGCGGCCTTGAGCGCGGCTGCGGGCATTTCCACCCTGCTGCCATCGCACTACAATAATTCCCGTCATCACCCGTTTCCCCTTTCCACAGCCCCCTCAATCCAGTGCTCCCCGTCCTCCATCTCATTTCCCACCGTTCACTCCCGTCATCCTCCTCCGTCCCCCTCCGCCACAGCTTCTCTCCCCGTCGCGGGGTGCGATGCACGATCGTAGTCAGAATCGATTGGAAACAAACCCGCCTGGCCAAACGACGGGATTCCGATTGAGGACGGCGTGCGCATGTGCAATAGCTGGCGTCGGCGACGCCGGCAATCCCTGCGCTCGCTCTGCGTCGATCCCCCTTACGCCGCCCTCGTTCTCATCATCCGGCCCCTGAGGCATCCCTCCTCATCCTTACCCCGTCGTCCCCATCGTCTGGTTTGCTTCCCCCCATCCTCCTCCTCCTCCTCCTCCTCCTCCTCCTCCTCCTCCTCCTCCATCTCGTGTCTCATTCCCAACCCCCACCCTCCACATCATGATGCTATCTATGCTCATCAGTATCAGGATCCTCCTGGCCCCCCTCATTATCCTCATGATCGCCCTCCTGTGCGCTGGCTCAAGGCTCAAACAAATACGCGCTGCCTCGTTCGAGTAGCACGCTTGTCTTCTGCAGGCTCTTCCTCTCCAAGGTGCGCCTGTGACAGCTGGCAGCGGCGTTGCCTACGAATCTGTTGATCGTCTCGTCTGTCCACGTTGCGTAGAACTTAGGATTCCCCTTGTGGCGTGCCTCTTCTGCCATGTGGAGCATCATGTGGTGTTTTGGCACCATGTGGACGTTTGCTGATTGCGCGAGCTGGACGTGCGCCAATGCATGTTGCTTGAGCGCGGCGACTTGATCTGGCTCTAGCTTCCGATGTTTCAGCTTGGTTATGTCAGTGAACATTTTCAGCTGCTGTCCAGATCGCAACAAGCTCACGGCGTCTGTGTCCGTAGCTTTGTCGGATATGGCGTGCAAGTGTTTCTCTACGGCCTGCAGCAAATACTCGAACAACCCAACCATCCTCCCCAGCCTTGACCTTCAACGTCGTGGAGTTCCAGTCTCCGACCATCTTGGACGTGAGGCTCTGGATCTAGATAGCGGCATCAGTTTTGAATCAACAACGTGCCCTCCCCCACACACTCTCGGGCGTTGATCTCACGTCCCGTCGCTACCCTCCACCACTACTGCTTGCCTCACACCCCAACTGGTGAGTCGGCCAAAAATCGGTCCTGCGTCAGCTCTCGATGAGGCGGCTGCTTGGCATCCTCTTCGTAAAACACGCGAAGCTCGGACATGATGCGACACATTGTCAGCTCGATGCGCATAGGCTTGTTCGTAGCGTTGGTACCGTAGGCATCGACCTCAATCAAAACAGCAATTGCCTTTAAGATCCACTGTTTCATCACGCCCAGGTTGATCGTGTGTAGGACGTCTGCGTTCAAGTTCAAGATGGTGGTCCCCAGGAGCCTGTGCCATTTTTTTTTGCTTAGCACATTGCGTGGTGGATCTGTTCAGTCTGGCCCGCAGAGCGGGCCGAGTTGGGTGCGGCATTCGCCCGTGTGTGGGGGAGGGGGGGGGGCGATGGACAATCGCATGTGCGGTTTTGTGGGTGCCCGTGCCTGCTGATCAGCGGGTGTCGATGGTGCATGCGGCTGTCGTTGTGTTTCCTCCAAAAAAGAAGGATGCGTGGAAGATCCCCCTCAAAGAACTTGTCCACCATGCTTGTGTCATCCATCGCTGGGAATGGTTCGAGTCTGTCGTTGCGTTTCAGGCCGAGAGTGTCGATGTCCGCTTGTCCGCAACTGCCAGCATGTTGTATTATGTGGTTGCCGCATGCGTATTGCCTCCGCCACCCTCCTATGTCCTCCCCTCCCACCCCGCCACCTGTGCCTGCCCGAGCCCGCGGTCTATCAACTGCGGCCGTAACTCTCCCCACCTCCACTACTGTTGCCATGACGCAGCTCCCTCACCCCGCACATCTGGCTCGGGCAAATGGCGCCAGCCTACATATTCCTGCAGAGGACTCTGCCCTTCAGCGCAGGACTCATTCTCAGGGCATGCCTCACCTGCATGAGCTGGTCCATCGTGGTGATGGTCACCCACACCTGTCAGGCAACATACGTGGGAGGTGATTGCCATCATCGCCCGTCGCTGTTCCGTCGTCGCTGTCATCGTCTCACTCCTCAATTGGCCACCCTCCGTCGTCATCCTCCTGCTCCGTCTCCTCCTTCCAATGGCTCCCCGCGGCACCTCGTGCCTGATTGCCTCGTTGTCGTAGAAGTCCTCATCGTGCGAGTTGACTCCATTCACGATCTCCTCTGGCTCCTTGTACCAGTTCTCCTGGGTGCACATGCACTTGAAGCACGGCGCAGTGGCGGACGACCAGCTCGGCAGGCCGTACCTGCTTGTGAATTCCATCCAGTCGCCGTTCAAGTCAATCACCACGCCCGTGTAGCACAACCTCATTCCCTTCATCGTGCGCCTCGACTCGTCCATACAAGACGTAAACGGGCTGCCATCATGTCGTGTCGATGCCCACATGCCCTCGGACGCGTGAGTCAACGACCATTGAACAAACCTGAACAGCACGTACAGCGAGCACCAGTTGCCACACCCGCAGCCGCACAACGACGATTTCCTGGCCACGAACACCACGTGCTTACGTCCCGTGAGCAGGTTCGTGATTGAGCACACCAGCACGCTGTCTTTGTCGCTGTACTCCACGGCGTCCATGTACACTGCTAGCGGCACCATGCGATCGCGTTCATCCAGCGTCTTGCCCTTGACGAACGGGTGCTGCTCGAACGCGGGCATCCACTCCTCGGGTACTTGATGAGGCATGCCATGCTCCTCGATCTCGCGGTGCAAGGCTTCGTGCGGCGGGCTGACGAACATGCTCTCAATCGTCCTCCCGTCCGCCGTCCTCAGCGGCAGTGACATCTCATACAGCGTAGTGTCATCGTTGGTGAAGCCGAGGTACTTGTCCAATCGCCTATGGGATGCAGCATGGTTTACTCGCTGCACTTCCGCATCCCTCGCCAAAACATCATCCCTGCATCCCTACTTGCCGTTGCCTGTTGGGGCACATGACCGTTCCCGCTGGGGTGGATCACTGTTCGAGTGCCCAATAACGATCTGCCACCTCATCATCCTCACACCCGTCCTCCTCCTCCTCCTCCTCCTCCTCATCATCATCATCATCATCATCCTCATCCTCATCCTCATCCTCATCCTCATCCTTATCCTCATCTTCCTCCCCCTCCTCCTCCTCCTCCTCCGTCATTTTCCTTATCATCCCCTCTCGACGTGTTCATATTCCTCCTCTTTCCTCATTGGGTCGCTGACCCGTGCCTCGAAGCAACGCCATTGCGTTTGTCCTGGCCCTCGGGGGGCTTGGTGGCGATGTCGGCGAGCTCGGACACACCTGCCTGGCTAATTAAGTGCGCGATCTCTCCGACATCCTTGCCAGTCCATTCACCACATACGTGTTTCTCCAGAAGAAACTCTCTCAGTGCCTGGGGCTGTCCGTCAGAAAGGGTAGGGCGGAGCAATGAGGGGGGGGCGACGCGCGCGATTCAGTGCGCGCCATGCCGCTGCAGCGCGCACCGAATCGCACGATCACCTGGGGTCTTGGGGCAGCGGTGGAATTAGCAAAGGCCTACCGTGACGAAGTGTTGTTTGTCTTGTCGTTGCTGATTTTGTTCCGATGCTCGCCAATCGCTCTGCGCCTCCCATGGCGCTTGTGAATCATCTATTAGGGCCATCGCTGACGACCGCCCCGAACGCAACAAAATGTCGCCTGCTCGGGGTTCCAGGCTTGAGAGATACAACGATGATACGGCGAACGCACAAGAGGGCAATGGGGAATGCACACGCCTCGGGGCAACCGGCCTCGGACAAGTCTTGGGGGGCTCAGAACCAGCCTTGGGCTCCTCAGACCAGCCTCGGGGCTCCTCAGACCAGCCTCGGGGCTCCTCAGACCAGCCTCGGAGGAGCACGCAGTGCCCGGCCCCCGCGCCCCGCTGACCAGCCAGGAGTTTTTTGAAAATCATCAAGAATCATCGGAAAATCATCGGTAAATCATCGGTAAATCATCGCTGCGTTTTTCATATATATATATATATAGGGTTTTCCACGCAAATCATCAAGAATCATCGGAAAATCATCGGAAAATCATCGGGGTGCGTTTTGTGCGACCACCGGACGCTCGAGGCACCCTCGGGGCTGCTTCAGTGTCATCTCGGGGCCCCCTCGGGGCCTCCTCGAGCTCGCTCGGGACATGCTTTCTTTCGACGCGGCCGAGCGGCGCCATGCACTCGCGTCAGGCAGCGATCCAGCTGCCCCCCCCCTCGCCCAGCACTCGCGTGCTAGGCTTCAAACTGCGAAGTCTGTCTCCCGTCCTCGTCCTCGGCCTTCCGTTTCTCCTCCTCTCCCTAATATATTTCCTCATATTCTCCTCCTCCATTTCCTCCTCTCCCTAACACCATCCTCCGATCCTCGCCTCAGCCCCCGCCCGTCATCGACGGCCCTGCCAGCTCAAAGCTGCTCTCGGCAGCTGATGTCTGGCCGTCCGCTCCTGGTGTCTCGCAGCCCTACGACGTTCCCCCGATGATGAACATCTCGCGCATCTCGTTCCTCTTGTCGTAGAGCTTGTCCTGCGCGCGAAGACGCTCTCTCTGACCCCCCCCCCTGGCAAAGAACTAGCTTGACGAGTGACCCAACCATGAGCAGTTGTGGATGCCGCATTCTGGGTCCATCGTTCGACGGGCATTCCCATGGTGCCACGGAACGTGCGTGGGGTGCCGAAATGAGTGGGGGGACCTTGCCATTGGGGCCTTCGGTGTAGCTCCCTATGGAGCCACGAAGCGTGTGAGTGGTGTGCTGAAATGGGCGGGGAACCGCGTGCGAACCCTGCCACTGGGGCTTTCTGTGGGGCTCCTTATAGGGGACACGACGCGTGCGAGGAGTGTGCCGACATGGGCGGGGAACAGCATACGAACCCTGCCATTGGGGCCTTCGGTGGAACTCCCTGTGGGCCACGAAGCGTGTGAGGGGTGTGCCGAAATGGGCGGGGAAACGCATGCGAACCCTGTCACTGGGGCGTTCGGTGGAGCTCACTATGGAGCCACGGAGCGTGTGAAGGATGTGCCGACATGGGCGGGGAACAGCATGCGGACCCTGCCACTGGGGCCTTCGGTGGAGCTCCCTATATGGGACCACGACGCGTGCGAGGGGTGTGCCGAAACTGGCGGGGAACCGCATGCGAACCTTGGCACTAGGGCCTTCGGTGGAGCCCCCGATGGGGCCACAGCACGTAGTGTGTGTGTGTGTGTGTGTGTGCGCGCGCGTGTGTGTGTGTGTGTGTGTGAGAGTGTGTGTGTGTGTGTGTGTGTGTGTGTGTGTGCGCGTGCGTGCGTGTGTGTGTGTGTGTGCCGAAATGGGCGGGGAACACATGCGGACCCTGCCGCTGGGGCCTTCGATGGAGCTCCCTATAGGGCCACGGAACGTGTAAGGGGTGTGCCGAAACTGGCGGGGAACCGCATGCGGACCTTGCCACTGGGGCCTCGATGTAGCCCCCCTCCCTATGGGGCCACTACACGTGTGTGGGGTGTGCCGACATGGGCGAGGAACCGCATGCGAACCTTGCCACTGGGGCCGTTGGTGGAGCTCCCCATGGGACCACGAAGCGTGTGAGGGGTGTGCCGAAACGGGCGGGGATCAGCATGCGAACCCTGCCGTTTGGGCCTTCGGTGGAGCTCCATATGGGGCCACGAACCGTGTGAGGGGTGTGCCGACATGGGCGGGGAACCGCATGCGAGCCCTGCCACTGGGGCCGTCGGTGGAGCCCCCTATGGGGCCATGGCACGTGTGAGGGGTGTGCCGAAATGGGCGGGGAACCAAGTACGAACCTTGCCATTGGGGCCTTCGGTGGAGCTCCCCATGGGGCCGCTAAACGCGCGAGGGGTGTGCCGACATGGGCGGGTGACTTCGGTGGCGCTCCCTATGTGGCCACGACACGTGCGAGGGGTGTGCCGACATGGGCGGGGAAGCGCATGCGAACATTACCACGGGGGCGTTCGGTGGAGCTCACTATGGGGACACGACGCGTGTGAGGAATGCACCAACATGGTCGCGTGGAGCTCCCTATGGGGTCACGAAGCGTGCGAGCGGTGTGCCGAAACGAGTGGTGACGATGATGATGATGATGATGCTGATGATGATGATGATGATGATGGTGATGATGCTGATGATGATGCTGCTGATGCTGATGCTGATGGTGATGCTGATGCTTATGCTGGTGCTGATGATGATGCTGCTGAAGATGATGATGCTGATGATGGTAATGATGATGATGATGATGCTGCTGATGATGATGATGTTGCTGATGATGATGCCGCTGCTGATGATGATGATGCTGATGATGCTGCTGCTGCTGATGATGATGACGATGATGATGATGATGATGATGATGATGATGCTGCTGCTGCTGATGATGATGATGATGATGATGATGATGCTGATGATGATGATGAGAAGGGCAGGGGGCTTGAGGGGGCAGCGGGGGGAGGAGGAGGAGGAGGATGAGGCGGAGGAGAAGGAGGCGAGGGACGCGGAGCCTTGTCCTTCCAAGACGAGGGGCACACCACCAGGTGTGCACAGGATGGTTGGCAACAAAGACACGCGGAGGGCATGGGCGACGCGGGGAAGGAGGGGGGAGGGGGAGGAGGACGAGAGGGGATGAGAGGAGAGGGGAGGAGAGGAGAGGAACGCGGGAACCGTCTCTTCAAAACGAGGACCCACCACCACAGGTAGGCTAGGAAAAAAAGCGAGCGCCAGGGGTGGCATGCAAACGGTTGCCATGGGATGCAAGGGCAGCCTGTGTTTCAGTTTGAACGCGCTGAACGGTCCAATTGTTCTTATGATAAGTGTACGTGGGGCTTCGCCATCAGTGTTGATGTCCAGTTTGGGACCCAGGCTGCGCTGGCATCCCGCGGCAATCTTCTGCGGGTTGAGCGAGGGGCATCCAATCGGTAGCAGTGCATTTTTACCTTACCAAACGGGCGTTGGTGCTCAAGCAGCATGCACGCACAAGCTTCCTCCTCTTCGTCCTCCCACCCTCACCCTCCTCCTCACTCCCGATCTCTTCCCTCGCACGTCCATCAGGGCAATGCCACATAGCCTCGCACCAGTAAAGCTCTGCCCAGCCTCGCTGGGAGGCGACCAAATTCGAGCGGCGACGGCGGGGCGTGCGCAGTGCGTTTGAATTCCACATCCTACGCACGTGGCCATCGCGGATAAACGCTTCTAGATGCGCCGCCCCCCCCCCCCCCTCCCCACACCATCGGATAATGCAGCCGCGCCCCCGTCATCAGACCCATTAAGGTTTTCTCGTCCTCACAGTTTGGGGCTGGGGAGAGGTGGGGCGTTGGTCGAGCTAGCTACACAGCGGCAAGTCGCTGCCCCCCGAACCATCGCCACGATTGGCCGTGATAGCGAAGGTTGCGCACACCGCAGCGAGTCAGGGTCACGAGAGCGGGGGCAGAGGGAGCAGCGGCGGGGGCGCGAACACGGCGAAACAGCGGGGACGATTGGAGTTGGCGACTCGACCAGGGAAGTCTCACACGGCACGCCGATAATGGCGCGCGACGCTCATTCGGTATGTTATATACATATCGCTGTAGCGTGCGGCCTAGGAGCTGCCGCCCCTGCTTACACAGCACCATGAGACGCACGGGGGCACGCTGAGCTTAGCGCAGAGGAGGTCTATGAGGAATAAGGCCGACGAGCTGGGAGCAGTTGAGTGGAGAAGAGATGAGATGAGGATGCAAGATCTGTGGAGGACGAGTTGAGTGGAGAATATGAGCGGACGGGATGGGTGAGGAAGGTGTGCGAGGAACGATAAGAAAATGCTAAGCCGCCTGAAGCTCACCATCACCATCGTCATCCTCAGCATCCTCCTCGCCGTCATATGCATCCTCCTCAGCTGTAGCATCATCGTCCTCCTCATCACCACTCCATTCATCTGCATTCCCGTCCAGAATGTCAGCCTATACTTCTGGCAGCTCAGTGACACACCTACTCAATGTCGTTGGCAATGAGGTTCTGCTCGTGCATCTTCGTGGCTTTAGTGAGCTTGGACGTCAGCTTGTCCAAGAGAGGCTCGAACGCCTTGGTGGCCTCGCACAGCCTCATGTTCAACTCCTCGGCCGCGTACATGGTGGACACGCTCTTGAAACCCTGGCCCACGTGGCGCATGACCAGGTCTGGTACGTTGCCCTTGACATCGGACAGCGCCTCCTTGAGCTTGCCCAGCACGTCTTTAGTCCTAGCCCATGCCCAAGCGCCGTCGTCCTCGATCGTCTTAATCAACGCCTCCGCGCTGAAGCATATCGTCGTGAACTTGGTACACGTCTTCTTGAAGGCCTGCTCGGGCGTGACCGCCTTCGCAGGCGCGCCAGTCGCCTTCCCGCCAGGCGCCTTCGCACCAGGCACCTTCGCGACGGCAGGCGCCTTCGCGACGCCAGGCGCCTTCGCGACGCCAGGTGCCGTCGGGGCGACAGGCGCCGTCGGGACAACCTCGGACTCGACAGCGGGAGCTGCTGCCGTCGATGCCTTCGTTGTCGTAGCACCTGCTGCGGCTGCTGCTGCTGCTGCGGCTGCTGCTGCTGCGGCTGCCGCGCTCGCCTTCTGCTGCGGAGGCAAGGCAGGCTCGGCCACGACAGCCTTGGGCGGTGGCGGGCCTGGCGGAGCGCTCGGCGCGACAGCCGCGCTGGTCTTGGCCTTCGCCTTAGGGGGGGCCTCGGGCTCGGCGTCCGCGCCCTCGAGCCTGCGCGTCGCCCTGGGAGGCGGCGGAGGGGGCATCACTGCGGCAGCGGTCGGGGCCTTGGACTGGTGCTCCACGCGGTCGATCGACCACAGCTCGATGTATTTCCACTTGATGCGGTCGGTCACCTCGCACTTGCGGACGAAGCCTGGCATGCGATGGGCCCTGGCGCAGTAGATCATTGCTGCCTGCGGCTTCCCCCGCTCATCCTCGTCCTCCTCCTCCTCCTCCTCATCATCATCATCATCACCAGCAGCAGCATCATCAGCATCCTCATCATCATCATCATCATCATCATCATCATCATCATCATCATTGCCATCATCGTCATCATCATCATCAGCATTATCAGCATCCTTATCATCTTATTCAGCATCTGCATCATCAATGTTTCATCATCAGCTTAATCAGCATCCGCATCATCATCAGTAGCAGCATCATCATCTGCATCATCATATTCGTACTCCTCCTCTTCCTCCCTCTTCAGTTTCCTCTCGCTGGCCGTCTGGCACCCCTCCTCGTCACCTTCCTCGCCCTCATCGTTCCGGCCTTCTCCTCATCCTCCTCCTCCCGATCTGCCTCCTCCCCCCCCCGCCTCACCGTCCTTCTCCATTTTCCTCCGACAGCCCCCCACGGCCATGATGTTGGCTGGGTTCTGCGCGCCGCCCTCCTCTGTCACGACGCGGTCGAACGACAGGAACCGACCCTCCACAGTGTTCTCCTCGCTGTACTGCGTGGACCTCTTCCTTGACTGCTCGGCTGCCTCGAACCTGTCCTGCGCCCACTTGAGCCTGAACTCCGCCTTCGACTGCCGCGTCGGGAGGTTGGTGTACTTGTCCCCCTCCGCCTTGTTCGCCTGCGCGGGATTGGGGGGGGAAGTGCGACGTGGATGTTGTTTGGCGGTTTCAGTCGGCACTTATCAGGGCCAGAGACGGGAGAACACAAAGAAACACATTCCTTATATCCCTCCTCCCTCCTTCCCTCCAGCCTCGTCTCTCCCTCCTTCCCATCCCTCCCCCGCCCCTCCTGCCTTCCCTCCCTCCCTCCCTCCGTGGCTACGTTGGTGATGGCGATGACGGTCACAAGTATGATGTTGATGGTGGAGATGATGTCGATTATTTTGGTGCCCCCCACCTTCTTCCAGCGATTGAACTGCTGGCCGAGCATGCCCCTGAGGTCGAACGCCTCATCCTGCTTGACGCACGCCTGCAGCGCGAAGTAGGTGGTCTGCTCCAGCCCCCCGTACGTGTCCTGGGTCTCTCCCGAGCCGTCAGAGCTTGCTGGAGCCGTGGGCAACTCATGACCCATGACCTCTCCGATGACCCTGCGCACCTCGGCCTCGGCTGCGTTCACCTGCGCTGCTGCCCCCTCCTCTGGGGCAATCCACGCCCAAGACGCGGCGATGACAACGCCGATCACGATGACGGGGTCTGCGAATCTGACCACGACACATGAGAAGGGTACGCAGGTTTCCCAGCGCACTCTTACACGCATCAAGGCGTTCGCGGGCACCGCATCATTATCGAATCGATCGCCAGCGTCTGAGCGTTCACCGCCCCAAGTGTCCTGAGCAGCACGGCCAATGCAGTCGAAGGACATGCCGAGGTTCAGCGCTGCGGCCCGATCGCCGACGGAGGGCTGGGTCGGCCTGGATACTGGCGAAGGCGTGAACGGCAGGCCACTCGAAGACGCTCCAGACCCGAAGTGCTGCAGTGGAGTCTGCGGAGCCCTTGGGACATGCAACCCCGCAGGGGCCCCCGCTGGTGGAGTGTCCTGGGGCGTCTCGTCGGGCTGCCGCGAACCCGAATGCCAATCCGACGGGTGTGAACCTGCTTGGGCTGCTGCTGCTGCTGGGGCTGCTGGGGCTGCTGCTGGGGCTGCTGCTGGGGCTGCTGCTGGGGCTGCTGCTGCTGCGCTTGCGGCAGGGGGTGTCGCAGCTGCTGGCGGTGCTGGGGCGCTGTCGAGCTCGTCCCGAGGCTGTGCGCGGTCGACCTGCACCTCCGCGCCGCCAACAGGCTCGTTGCTTCCGACCTCCGCCTGCACGGGCCCCTCTGAGTCCACGTCCATCGGCAGCTCCCCACCCGCCCCCGCATCAGCCGCGTGCACCAACGAGTCAGATGCATCGGTCCAATGCCCTGTCTGTCGAGGCTGGGACTCGCGCGGCTGCGAACTGGCGTTGCCGTCCACGGGGCTGTCCATGGCGCCGCCCGCAGTCGCCAATGGCGCCGACGCAGCCGCGGACAACGCCATCGTCGGCGCCTCAGCGCAGACCTGCGTCTCAAAGCCCGCATGCGTATCCCACATCGTGGCGCCCGCGGCGTCGGGCTCACACACCGTCTCAGGCTGCTTCTCATCGCTGTCGCTCTCGATCTCCACGACTGGGGCTGCGCCAGCCACCTGGGGTGCGATTCCGTGTTCCGACTTGCCTCCTACACATGTATTTTCTCTTCTCACTCCTACCCCCCTCCTATTCCGTCTCGTCTCATCATCCTTCTCCTCCTCCTCCCATAAGCATCGCCTTCATCACCACCACGGCCACCATCATCATCATCATCATCATCAGCATCATCATCATCAGTATCATCATCATCATCATCATCATCATCATCATCATCATCATTATCATTATCAGCATCATCATCATCATCTTCATCCTCATCTTCATCGTCAGCACCAACACCATCAGCATCACCATCCCCAACAACACTATCAACATCAACAGCACCATCAACATCATCAGCGACAGCATCACCACGATAAACATCATCGTCATCAGCATCATCATCATCAGCAACATCATAATCATCAGCATCATCAGCATCGTCACCATCATCATCATGCGCATCATCAGTTTCAGCATCGTCGCCATCATCATCATCATCACCACCATCACCATCATCATCAGCATCACCATCATCATCCTCATCATCATCGTCATCGTTCACCTGCGAACTCCCCGTGGTGCCGATCCTGAAGGCGGAGCCCTGGAAGTGCTGCTGCGGCTCGTGCAGGCGGCGCCCAGTGCCTGCTAGAATACGGACATCGGAAATCTGGAAGTCGGAATCGGTCATCGGAATCGTAACCAGAAATCGAGATCGCAAGAGGCTACCGCTGCCCTCGGGAAACGACCAGCTGACCCCGCAGATACCTCCAAAGCGATGGTACTCCTCGGGCTCGGTCTCGTTCGGGAGGAGGGGCTGGGCACGACTGATCACGCGACCAGGCTCCGCGGGTTGCCCAGGCTGCGCCATGACCGCCCTCGAGTCCCGAGACAGGTGGGACGCTCCTGACCGATGCCTTCACCTGAGAAGATCGCTCGAGGCAAAACTCGTGCTGCAAACAACATGTTGTAGCGGATGACTGGCGCATGCTGTTGTTGCAGGTGATTTGTCGATGCGATGATGGTGTGATGATGCTGCGATGGCGCGTAGTGATTTGCGTGCCGTGCTGTTGTTATGTGCTTGCGGTGGATGGAAGAGGACAGGAGGTGACAGGAGGAATAGGACAGGAGGTGATTGGACGAAGATGGGAAACGTATTTCTCCTCTCTCCTCACGCCTCCTACTCCCATGGTCTGGCCACTCTGTACCCTGAGGTCGAGTCTCCATCCGTTTTTCCGCCTCCCTTCGTTTTTTTTCGCAGGATTCTCCATGTTCAACACGGCCCATCACCCGCGGTTGTTTCCGCTTGCATGTGTTTTTGTCTCACATATTTCTTACCCCAGTACAATTCATCCTCAACCTCATCCACCTCCTCATCATCTTCCCCCTCCGCCTCCTCCTGCGCGCCGCCCTCCTCGACCCTTCCTCCCCCATGCATGTTGCAACCACGTCCTGCTTCTCGTATCCTCCTCCACCTTCCCCTCCTCCTAATCCTCATCATCAGTGCCATCATCATCATCATCATCATCATCATCATCATCAGCATCATCATCATCATCATCAACAGCATCAGCATCAGCATCACCATCAGCAGCATCATCATCATCAACATCAGCATTAGCATCATCACCATCCTGTTCTTCCTATTCCTCCTGCAAGCTGCGGCGCCAGTCCTTCGACACCTCCCCAGCGACGTAGGCCTGCGCGATCTCCTCCATGATCCCCAGGGCGTTGGGCTCGTCGATCTGCCATGCCCGTTTTTTATTTTATACACACACCTGCACATCCAAATACATATATATACATATATACCACACGTGGCAGCATTAGCCACCGCTCTGGCGAAGCTAGAACACAGCAAGGGTAAGCGAACGTGCACTGCCAACTCAGAGTAGAAGCATTGAACACATGATATGGACGATGCGCCCTCCTGTCAGCGAAGCAATGCTAGAGCCGTGACAGAGCATGCGCTCATTACTTCAAGCATGCGTCGCTCTCCCAACGCTCGTACACTCTCTATCTCTATCTCTATCTCTCGATCTCTGCGCGTCGTCAAGCCACGCCTGCATACGCCTGGCCCGCTCTCTATCCAGACCGCCATGTCTCCCGCTCTCGCTCTCTCTCTCTCTCTCTCTCTCTCTCTCTCTCCCGCCCTCTCTCTCCCTCTATAGTTCTCGTTTTCTCTCTCTCTCTCTCTCTCGCTCACCCGCTCGTCATCCCTCTCGCTCTCTCTCCCTCTCTCTATCTCGCTCTCTACATCGCCCTCTCGTGGTCACCCTCTCTCACTCTCCGCCGATGCGCGTACACCTACATATACATATAAATAGGTTTACATATATGCGTGTGTATGCATATATGTTTATATGTAATGGTAGAAGCATGCGCTTGAATCCTGCCTTCAAGCCTTTATGAGTCGTGTTATCGATGCTTATCTCCCCATATTTGAATATAAGTATATGTAGATATACATGTATATGTATCTCTTCTATACCTCACACTATCTCCTCATATGCATGTACCCAAAAGATCCGTCCCTCTGTATCTCCATATGTGTCCCCCCTTCTCTCTATGTCGCCCTCCCTGTCCCTCTCCGCATCCCTTTCTTTCCTCATGGGCATACCTATGTATGTTTGTGTAGATGTGTGCGTGCCTCTCCCTATCCCGCGAACGTGCCCAGCCCCTCCGCGTCGTCCACTGTCAGTTGGCAGATCTGCTTGCCGTGGTCGTTGATCACAGCGATCCTGCGGCTGCTGATTTAAGGGCAGTCTCGCCAGCATCATCGCCCCGCCTCGCCATCCCTCTACCTCCCCATCTTCGCCCTGCGTCTGTATCTCCATGCCCTCCCCTCGTCATCCCTCATTAGCCGCCCGTTCTCGACCTCCTTGCCATCGCCAGTCCCTGTCCCGTCCTCCTCGCGCTCGTCCGCCTCGTCGTCTCGCTTGATACGGGCATCGCCCCCCCCGTTCTCATCGTGTGCTCCCCTCTCGCCATCGTCCTCCTCACCCACGTGGTCATCCTCGTCCGTTCCTCCACGTCCTCATCCTACGCTTCCGTCTCGCTGTCACCACCTGTCTGAGAAACAAGGCAACGCGTCCTCTTCCGCGTGCCGTCTTTCTTGAGGCAGTCGTTCTTCACGGTCGTCGTGACGCTCTCGGACCACCTTCATCGGGTTAGGCCAGTGCAAGCAAGATCGGTGCCCACCCCCCCTTGCGTGGTTGACGATCAATCGTTCGGATAGCAATCCAGGGTCTAGATGCATTTAGATGGCCAATGTCTGATACACGTTGGCTTCCACGGGGGGGCTTACACGGGAACACTGGGGGGCTTGCACGGGGCAATTTATCTTTGCTTTTATTTTACCTGGTATTCCCGCTTGCACGGGGCTTCCATTCGCGAGTTTATTGGGGGGCTTACACGGGAACACGCTTGGTGATGTTAGTGGTTAGTGTGGCACTATTCAGGGGCAACTCCTGGGGCGGTGACAAATTATTTCCTGGCCCGCGGCCTCTTGAGCGAGGGGCTAGGCTTCCCCTTCTTGGGCGGCGGGGGTGCCAGCCCCCCCTCCGCCGCCGCGGGCCCCGCCGCGGCGGGCCGTTTGAGCAGGGCCTTGGCTTTTTGATGCCTTCCCTTCTTTTTTTTTTTTTTTTTATTTTTTTTCTTGTCTTAGGAGATTGACATTTTTTTTTTTGTTTTTTTTGTTTTCTTTATTTTTTTTTTTTTTTTTTTTTTTTTTGTTTTTTATGTTTTTTTTTTTTTTTTTTTTTTCCTTGTTTTTTGTTTTTTTTCTTTCCTTTGTTTTTTTTTTTATTGTTTTTATGTTTTTTTTTTTAATTTTTTTTTTTTTTTTTTTTTGCCTTGGCCTTGGATTTGGCCTTGGCGGCATCGGCATTGCCCTTCGCCTCGAGCTCGGCATTGAGCTCGGACGTGTCCTTGTTCCGCCAGCCTCCCACGGGCATGGCGTCACCGTCGGGCCACCAGGCGAGCGCCTCCTCGTCGGGCAAGCCCGAGGCGCTCGTGACCCACGTCGTGGCGTACTCCTTGTACCCTCCTGTGAATCCGAGCGAACAAAAATTATCCTCGTGCTCCTCAGCCCACGTCTTCTCCTTCCCTCCTGATCCGCCTCCTGTCCCCCATCATCCACCTCTTCCACCTCATCATCACCCGCCTCATACTCTTCCTCGTGCGTATCTTCATTCTCGATCTCTCGCCAAGCCCCCTCCCCCTCATCAATCCCCACGTCCCGTCATCATCATCCTTATCCTCGCCTTCTCATACTCATGCTTGCACTGCCGACTGTCCGTCGAGCGAGCGCCACGCCTGCTTCGCGATCTCGTCCCAGCCGTACGTGTACATCTCTCCCCGAGCTGCTACGCGATCATCGCCAGGGGGCGCTGCGTCATGATCATCACCAGGGGGCGCTGCTTCACGATCATCACCAGGGGGCGCTGGCTCTGCTGCATTATCATCACCAGGGGGCGCACGATCATCACCAGGAGGCTCTGCACGATCATCACCAGGAGGCGCTGCGCGATCATCACCAGGGGGCGCGCGATCATCACCAGGAGGCCCTGCACGATCATCACCACGGGGCGCATGATCATCACCATGAGGCCCTGCGCGATCATCACCACGGGGCGCTGCAGCTGCACGATCATCACCAGGGGGCGCTGCAGCTGCACGATCATCACCAGGGCGCGCTGCAGCTGCACGAAGGGGGCGAGCAGCCTTGGGCTTAGGGCGGGACGATGACATCACAATGTCACACGGTTTGTCATGCTGCATGTTGGGCGAGTGGTGCAATGATTGTGCAATGATTTTGCAATGAGTTTGCGATGATTTTGCGATGATGGTTGTTGCTGTTGTGTGTTTAGTTGGTGTTCAGCGCTGTAGCTGAACACCAACTTAGGTCGCTCGCTACTGTTTAACATGCTCGACCCCCCATCAGAGATAGCATCGTTTGTATCTCTCTCGTTGTCTCGCTCCCCCTCTCTCTCACACACTCTCTCTCCCGTCCCTCCCTCCATCCCGATCCCTCCTTCCCTCATTCTCCTTATCCCTCTCCCTTTCCTCCTCCCCGTCCCCCATCAATATCCTGTCCACCTCTCTCTCTCTCTCTCCATCCCTCCCTCTCCCTCCCTCCTGTTGTTGGTTTTTGTTTCCGCATCTATCTCTATCTCGTTCTCTACCTCTCTCTCTCTCTCCCTCCCTCTCTCCATCTCTCTCTCTCTCTCTCTCTCTCTCTCTCTCCATCTCTCTCTCTCTCTCTCTCTCTCTCTCTCTCCATATATATATATATATATATATATACATACACCCCCTCTCTCAGCCTGGCCTCCACCTCCCCCCGTCTCATTCTAGTTCCCCCGCCTCGCTTTCATCCCCTCCCTCCCTCCACCGCGCTACCACCCCACAGCCTGATGTACCATGTGCGCGATGCGCTCCTCCATGCTGGGCTCGCCGAGGCCGTCGCTGTCGCTGTCCTTGCCCCCGACGTAGTTCTTGGGCTCGCCGTCCTCATCATCTGGATCTTCTTCACCGCCGCCCCTGGACTCGCCGTCCTCATCATCATCATCTTCTTCACTGCCCCTGGACTCGCCGTTCTCATCATCATCGCCATCGTCCAGGGTAGCGGCGGGGCGCTTCAGCGCCGCTGGGGCAGCAGCAGCAGGCCGCTTGAGCGCGACCTTGGGCGACGGCCTCGGCGATGCCGCCTCGCCGCAGTGCCCCTCGGATGCCTCCTGGATCCTGCGGACGAAGTCTTTGCCCTGGTACTTCCTGCGGGCGCGGGCTCTCTCTCTCTCTCCCCCCCCCCCCCCCCCCCCCCCCCCCCCCCCCCCCCCCCCCTCCCCCCACCCCCCCCCCCCCCCCCCCCCCCCCCCCCCCCCCCCCCCCCCCCCCCCCCCCCCCCCCCCCCCCCTCCCCCCACCCCCCCCCCCGCCCCCCCCCCCCCACCCCCACCCCCCCCCACACCCCCCCCCCCCCCCCTCCCCCCCCCCCCCCCCCCCCCCCTCCCCCCCCCCCCCCCCCCCCGCCCCCCCCCCCCCCCCCCCCCCCCCCCCCCCCCCCCCCCCCCTCCCCCCCCCCCCCTCTCTCTCTCTCTCTCTCTCTCTCTGTATGCACATGTGTGTATATGTGTCCCTGTTTTTCTGCATCTATTCTAACATTCGGTCTGTATTCGTATCCTGTCCCCTCGAGGTCCCCACTGCAATGGTCTCCATCATGATACCTTTCTCTACATATCTGTCTCTCTCTCTCTCTCTCTCTCTTTCTCATTCTCTCTCTCTCTCTCTCTCTTTCGCTCGCTCTCTCAATATCTATTTCTCTCTGTTTCTCCTCTCTCTCTCTCTCTCCCTCTTTTGGTGTGTATATATAGTGTGTGTTTACCATCTCTCTATCTCTCTTTCTCCCTCTCTCTCCTGCTCATCTCATCGTAATCCCTACCTGCTCTCCTTTAATCTTCCTCCATCCGTTCCTCATCCTCTCCCGCCATCGTCTCTCTCGCGTTCTGTCCTGATATGGCACACCATGGTGCGAATCCGCTTGCTCATGGTCCGCTTCCACTCTGACATGTCTCTGTCGCTGAACCCGAACCCGATTGCCAGCGCCCCCTGGTGCAGCGCCCCCTGCATCTCAATGTCATTAATCTTCAGGTCGGAGACGCTGCACTGCTTCTTCCTGGGAGCTACCCCCCCACCCTCCCGAAGTTCCCGTCACTCGTCATTGATCGACTCCTTCTCCTCATAGTCATCCTCCTTCTCATCCTGCTACCGCCTCCGCCTCATCTCATTTATCATCAACATCCCCATCTCATGTTCACCCTGTCCTCACTCATTTCGCCTAATTGCTATTTTCATCCCCCTGCGCAATCCTGATCACTTCTCCGAAAAACTGGACGACGGGCTCGGTGAACCTATCAATCTGCAGCGGCGAGTTGCGGCCGTCCTCCCCGGATAATATGAAGCTCGGCTTCCCGGCCCGCTGGAGCATGGGGAGGACGGCCGTCGCCAACATCATCGAGTCGCCTGGCGACAATCCCTCCTCGCCGCCGTCGTCGACCCCCTCCTCTTTTCGGAACGTCCACGGCGACGTCGGCGAACGATCGACGAACCGACGATCGACCGACGAATGACGACCGACGAACGATCGACTACAGACGAACGATCGACCAACGATCGACGACCGACGAACGACCGACGAACGACGAACGACCGACGAACGACCGACGACGACATACGACCGATCCTTCCTTCATCCTCTTCCCCCGCCTTTGCCGCGCGGCGGCGCCGCCGCCGCGTCGAGATCCTCCTCCGACATGGCCCCTGGAGGGCCCTCGCGGCCCACACGGGCGCACTCGCGCCTCGAATGCGGGCGAGGGGAAGCCCTTGGGCAAAAATAAAGCTCTCGGCGCACGTGCGCGCAGTGGAGGGGGGGACGGGGGCGATGGCGCTGACGGCGAGAGCACGATTTTGAAATCATGTCTATACGGGCATATGGGCATCACCGATTTCTGAAGCAAAAAGCATTAAAAAAAAAACAAGCAAGCATATACATATAGTGTGAAAAATGTAACGCACATTCTGTTACATTTTTTCTTGTCAAAAATGTATCATGGTTGTTTTTGAAGGTGGCAAGGATTTATAACATATTTAATGTCATTTTGCACTCCTGGGTAAGGAATGGCAGGCCATCGTTCGTTCCGGGGCTGTTCGGATCGTCCCGACCGCCGAGGCCCAACTGGTTCGGCGTCGATGCCCTGGCGGAATTCTGGGGTCTCGTATGGCTCGCAGATTCAAGCCTCAGGAAGGTTTGGGGACGGCCCCAGAGGCCAAGTCCAGGTGGTGCGTTCAAGGGCACCATGACCCAGAAGGGGAGCTTCAAGTGCATGCCCCCACCCCACAAGCCGAGAGCCTGATGCTGACGCTTCAGGCTATCGCCTCTCTCAACTGGACACTTGAGGTGGCGGACGCCAAGAACGCGATCTGCCAATTAGGCCGGTTGCGACGCCCTGGAGGTGCCGTTTTCTGCGAGCCATGCCAAGGTTTGAATTTTGCGCCGGGCGAGCTCATCGAGATCGTGGCCCCCGTGTATGGTTCGAACGATGCGCCACTTTTGCGGCGCCGTGCCTATGCAGATTTCCTTGCCAGTGACGGCTTCCAAAAACCGTTGCTGGAACCTTGTCTGCGGGTCAAGCGTTCTTCCACGGGAGGTCCCAGGGCCATCTGTCTCATTGAGGTCGATGACCTTATCTTGGCCGCCCACCCGGAGGAAAGGGGCGGTCTCAGGACCCGTCTTCAGGCTCGTTTCAATTTCGGAAAATGGAAGACGGGAGAGTCAGATCTTGCCGGCCGACACTTGAAACAGGCTTCGGGAGGGGAGATATTGGCGGACCAGGAAAAGTACATACTTGAGCAGCTCGCGCCTATGAGGCTCGAGAAGCCCCGGCGCGCGGACCCGGCCTCTCTCTTGCCCCCGGAAGAATTTAAGGCGTATCGCACTATGGTGGCGCAGATCCAGTGGTTACATGGGAAACTAGACTGGACGTGTCCGGGGGGGCTTCGTTGCAGTCGGCCGCCCGTCCTGGTCCCACCGTGGAGGATGCTTTAGTTTGTCTCAAGATCGCGCGGCATCTCAAGGCGACCGCCTCTCAGCACATAGTGGCATGGCCGCTCGATCCAGTGTCTCTGACTTTCGTCGCTCTATCCGACGCTGGGGGCCCTGGTTCGGCCCGGAGGAACGGGGCCCAGGGAGCTTTCCTCGTCGTCGCGGCGGACTCGGAAATTCGTCAGAACCGTCGGGCCCGGGCGCCCCCCCTGGCCTGGCGTTCCATTCGCTTGTTTCGTCCACCAGCGCTGCTGAGACCCTCAGTTTGTCAGCCGCCCTCGCGGAAGCACAGTGGCTTCAGGTGATGTGGAGAAATCTCGTTCTTGCCGGCGTGAATCGGCCGGACTGGCACCTTGCTTCCGCACCTTTCTCGCTTGTCCTGAGCACGCAGTGTGCGCTTGCTCATGGCGCGTCGTCGCTTTCGGTGGTCGACGCCAAGTGTGTGTTTGATACACTCAATAAGAACAGTGCTGGCTCGAAGCAGGATCGTCGAACCTCAATCGAGCTGGCAGTAGTGAGAGACGCAATGCGCGCGGTGGGATCCCAGATCAGATGGGCCCCGCACGGCCGCATGGCCGCGGATGCTCTCACGAAGGCTGACCCCGCCAAGGGCAATTTGGCGTTGGCCGATCTTCTGTGCCGTGGGACTATCTGCTTGATAGATAAGGACGGTCACATGTCGGAGAGAGCACTGAACAGTTCATTGAAGTGCCGCTCAAGAACTGCTTCGAGGAAGGAGCTCGCGAGGGAGAGCGAGGAACGACGTCTGGGGGATCCGGTTTATTGTGAGCTATCCGGAGTGTCTCGGGGGGGTGGTGACGTCCCTGGCCCCCTGTCGGCCCCGCTGAAAGTGGTCCCGCTGTTATCATTTTCCTCTTCTGTCCTCTCTCTCCCCTTTGTGACCGACAGCATCCTCGCTGCCCATTCGGCTTCGGGGCGCTCTCGCGCCATTGAACTGATTTGTTTGAGTTCGCTCGCGCTCTCGTCTGAGGAAGTGATCTTCTTAGGCCTATCGGCCTCATCCGCCCCCGATGCCAGCCGACAATCGCCGCGTGTAGCATGTTGGAGCAAGGATTTCTCTTCAATGCGATCGCCCGCGTGTTGTCCGACGTCTGCGCGGTCCCCACGGCAGAAGCAGAAACATTGGCGATTGCGACTTTGTCGTTGGAACGGCACGCAATCGCAAGTTGCGCCCACTCTTTGTCGGGCCAGCGGGGGTCTAGCAGAGAGGCGGCGGACGCCCAGTTATTCTATAGAAAGTTCCGGCAGACTGCATCGAATTGGAGTGCATTCGGGATGGATTGCGCGAGCGCGTTTCCTATCGGCCAGTTGGGCAGTCCTGCTTGGTCAATCAATTCAGTAGGTGCGCACCTGGCGCCTGCAGAGCTTCTGGGCAGTTTGCAGTCGCTATCGCTGAACCGCGTTGATGCCGATGCACTAACAGATCCCAGACTTCGCTCGCATCGAGATCTGGTCAAAAACACTAGTAGCCCTTGTGCGCTCGTGGTTGCCAAGGGTCAGCAAGGCTACCGAGCTGCACGGCCTGGTCACGTTGTTTTTTATCCTGCAGCGAATGTGAGAATATTGCCGATCAAGTTTGACAAGTATTCTGCCCCTCATGCGACCCGCCTTGCAGATTGCGATCACCGGCTCATGGCTTGCACTTTGTTGGACACGTTGAATTTTTTGTCGGGCAAAACGAGCATGAGCCGCAGTCAGTGCAGTCATTTGTTCGTGCAAATGCGTATCGGAAACACACGGTCAGGCAGTTATCCAGCCAAAGAACCAGTGGTCGAACGCGCCTGTTCTATCAAGAAGGTCCTTCGAACACATGATCTACGCAGGCTTGCACCAGGGCAGCGCAACGATCTGATAGATATCTTCAAGCCGTCTGCCATGGGTCATTGCGCAACCGCGCGTGCGAACACCGTCAGTCAATTGTTGCGTCACCGCCGTCCACAATCTTCAGCTCCCCACGCGCATTTTTTTTGAGGGCGCTGCGTATGACAAAGTTGCTCATTTGCGCCTCCGAGAGAACCAAACGTGTACATCGAGTTGTGCATTGATGGACAGAACCGCCCTCCCCACCCTTGACCAGGTCGGCTTGCACGCGCTGACAACTTGCGTGTTGGATTCAGGGTTAATTTCTGACACATGTTTGATTGGCCATCGATGGGGGTTGGGTCTTGCAGCGAGCATCCCCTCTGTTGCAAATGTCCTGCGGATGTGTACGAGGAAGGTTTTTCTTGGATAGTCGCTTGCAGTATCCTCGTTTGATTTCCGACGATGACATCGGACTTACCCTCAGGAAACAGTTTGACTTGCAGTTCCCTAGGCATGCAGGAGCCAGCTGGCTGCTTGGTTGTCAGTCTACAGGATGCGTCAGGATAGCTACGCCTCATACGGAGTTGCACACTTCGGAGCACTTTTTCAATGCAGCTCTTGTGACTGTTGCTGATCTGATTACGCAATTGGCATTACTTACCGAACTTCCGAATACGAAATGCTTTGGCTCTGCCAGTCATAGCTGGGTTATGATACAATGTTTTGTTGATACCTCTTTGGCGATTCGACCGTACACGAGATCATAGAATTGTGTTTTGGTTTTTCTTGTCGTCGGCCCGTTGCCAATAAGAGTTTAAAGTGATTGACCCGTGAAATGGAGTTCCGACTGTCACCGGAAGGGACAGCAAATTCCTATGTTGTGTATGTTGTATTGGAATCATTGCTTCGCGATGTCTTCATTATATATATATCCCTCATCTATGGGCGGCACATAATTTTCTTCCACCTGCGTTATCATCCACAGCCGGAGCCATGGCCATAGAGGACGCAATTGGGTTGGCAGCTAAGTATAAGTGTTCCACGGCCAAGTATGGCAAGGCACAGCGCATGTTTCACGTCTGCGTGTAGGCCTTTCACGGTAGTTGGTCAGAGTCGTCGGAAAGACAATAAATAAAAAATGGGGTTTCCTAACTCTCCCAATGAGCCCTCGTTGATTCTTTGATTTGTCGGGGCTCCGATGTGTTTACGTGTCGGCCAGCGGCGACCCCGCTGCCGGTGTTCAACATTGAACGGCGCCAGCGACCCATGATCGGTCGATGTTGAACGATTTGTCGTTCCAGAAACGGCCGATCGTTCAAGGTTGTACGATCCTCGCTGTGTCAGAAACCAATGCCGGGGTCGACACAACACGATCCCGCGGCATCGTGGGTCCTTTATGGTCAATGATCGGATTGCCGCGCTGCTCTGCCGGAGCCTCCTGGAGCCCTCTCGGGGCTCGCCTGGAGTAATAGTAGGCCCTCTTCCGAGTTCTTGGCTGGGTCGCGCTGAAGTGACTTGAGCGGCGGAAGAACACGGGGCCCACTGCACCGGCACTCGCGCGCAAGCTGCCCGCGTAGGGTCGCATTGGCGGCCCGCGTCAGCTACCGCGGAAGGTCGCTATGGTATCTCTCGTGAGACCCGCTTTTGGCCGTCGCTGATTTGTGGTCATGTCGAGCATGCTTCAAAGAGATTGCCACCCTTGGAGCGTGGAGCCATCGAGCGGTACGAGGGGCTGTGGCCCTGGGAGCGCGGATCCAGCATCGTGTGTCGGAGATTGAGGCTGCTGGAGCGCGGATCCCGCGTAACATAAGGATGTTACGAGAGGTTGGGGCCCTGGGAGCGCGGGTCTGTTAGAATTTATCAGGGGTCGTCGCTTCTGGAACGCGAATGCGGCGTAATCTACAAGGGATCGTGGCTCTGGGAGTGCGGGCTCCGAAATGGATTATCGCCCTGAGAACGTGGATCCTGTATAGCATTGGGAGCGCGGACCCGTGATGATTTACTGGGTATCGTGGCCCTGGTATTTTATCAGGGATCGTCGCCCTGGGAGTGTTGCCCCAGGGTGATTTACGATGGGGCTGTGGTAGGCAAGGGTCTTGGGATTCCCCGCCCAGGGCGTGGTCAGAGGAGGGTTTCAGGGGCCGGGGGAAGCTTGGCTTGCAGAAGGGGAGCATGTACAATTGTTGCATTCAATTTCTTGCGACACCACAACACACTGGAGCAAATGCCGCGAGATCGTTCACCGACCTGGTGTTCACTGCTATGAGTTTTACCTTCACCCATTCGGCGCCTGTGCGCCCCCACAGCGGAGGATCGGGGGGACAGAAATACCAGCGGCGGGAGCATCGGGAGCGGGAGAAAGAGGAGGAGAGAGAACAGAAGGAGGTGGGCACCGACTGAAGCACCCTCTGTTGGCACAGACGGCGGCACGCTTGTAAGACAGAAGACGAGGTTCGGGGGGCCGAAAGGCAACAGACTTTGGCAGCACTCAGCCCCACAAACCCGCCTCAAGCATCCAACGGTGCTCCAGTGGACGGGTGCAGAAGAGGGCGGAAGAGGAGTCGAGGAGCGGGATACATATATATATAGAGAGAGAGAGAGAGAGAGAAAGAAAGAGAGAAAGAGAGAGAGAGAGACCATAACAAAACCTTAACAATAACACGATCATGGAAATCAGGAGCAGCAGCATCAGCAGCAGGGCCACGAGGAGAGGCCACTGTCGAGAGGCGCACGGAACGTGCGCCGCCCGACTGTGAGTTGGCGAGGGCGCCGCCTTGGGAGTTTAGGCTTGTCCGAAAGCGCCGCGCCCCGTTGGACGCCTGCGCGTGAGCAGGAGGGGCATCAGGAGGAGAAGGGTCAGCGGTCAGCATGAGGAGGGAGGAGCGAGAAAGGCCACGGCGGGAACCTGAGGCGGGCGAAGGGTCTGTGTGGGGGGAGCGGGGCTGGAAAGGGAAGCGGGACAGTCGGGAGGAGGGGGGAGGGGGTCAGGAGGAGGAGGAGGAGGATGAGGGGGAGGAGGAGGAGAGTGAGTAGTTGGAGGAGGAGGTGGAGGAGGAGGAGGAGGAGGATGCAGAGGCAGAGGCAGAGGCAGAGGCAGAGGCAGAGGCGGCGGTTGAGCTCAGGGCTTTCCCTGCGCTTGCAGGAACCGCTGGCCTGTGCCTGGGCGCCAACGCAGCCGGTAAGCAGACGCAGTTGGCTCTCGAGCCGTGCGTTGGCGACGACGGCTCCGACGACGACGTCAGGCGCAGCGCCCGCCCGCAGCTTTCGCTTATGGGGGATGAGCGGCGGTGTCGCGCCTTTTGTGCGTGGAGGGATGGTGTCCTGCTCAGCCCTTCCTCCTCCTCTTTGCTCCTTCTCCTCCTCCTCCTCCTCCTCCTCCTCCTCCTCCTCTTTGCTCCTCCTCCTCCTCCTCCAACTCCAACTCCAACTCCAACTCCAACTCCTCCTCCTCCTTCTCCTCCTCCTTTCTCCGCCTCCTCGCTCCGTCTCCTCCTCCTCCTCCTCCTCTTCCGGCCGTCCTCCTCCTTCTCCTCCTCCTCCTCTTTCTCCTCCTTCTCCTCCTCCTCCTCATTCGGCCGTCCTCCTCCTCTCCTCCTCCTCCTCTTCATTCGGCCGTCCTCCTCCTCGACTCTTCCTCTTCCTCCTCCTCCTCCTCCTCCTCCTCCTCTTCCTCCTCTCCCTCCCCTTCTACTCCTCCTCCTCCTCCTCCTCCTCCTCCTCTTCTTCGTCCTCCTCCTCCTCCTTCCACGCCTGGGGTGTAGTGGAGGACGGGAAGGGGAGGAGGATGAGGGGGAGGGGGAAAGTGAGGGTGATGTCCAGCAAGGACGAAAAAAACGACCCCCTTACCAGCTGGCGCTTACTGAACGGCGCTGGGCGTTAACTGGACAGTCTTGCCCTGTGTTTGTTCTTGGGTGCCTTTACTGAACGGTTTTGCTGGTCGGTGTGCTTATTATGCGTCTTTTGTGTCTGCTCTCTATGAAGGGAGGGGGCGGGGGCATGAAGGGTGACGGGAGGGCGGAGGTGAGGGTGGATAAAAGGGGGTTCGTTGCATGTTTGGGAATCGCCGCGGAAGGGATGGCTTGTTCCGCTGGGGGGGGTGGGAGGGGTGGCTGCGCCTTGGGCCCATGATTTGGGCCAAGGAATCGTTGGGGAGACCCTTGGACGGGGTGGGTGGGTAGCTGGGAGGTCGGAGGAGGAGGAGGAGGAGGAGGAGGAGGAGGAGGAGGAGGTGGAGGTGGAGGAGGAGGAGGAGGAGGAGGAGGTGGAGGAGGAGGAGGAGGAGGAGGAGGGGAAATTGACAAGTTGCAGGAGGAGGATGGAGAAGGGCAGGGAAGGGATGGGGGGGGGGAAAGGAGGGAAGACGGGGCAGGGCTGAAAGGGAAAGGGGAGAAGGGGGAGGGCGGAGGGCCTAGGGAGAAGAGAGGTGCGGAGGAGGGGGAAGAAGGGGCGCGGGGAGGGTTGAACTCCGAACTGGGGAAGCGCAGCTCCCGCCCTGGAAATCTGTCGCCTGCGAGCCCGTTGAGCCCAAACCGGGAAACCGTATTGCTGTAGACGGGAGAGTTGGGGCTGCAGAGCCAGCGACGGTGTCCCGGCGACCGCCGACTCCCTCCTGGGTTCGCCGCTGTATCCCAGTTTGGGCGCCGCGCTGTCACGGTACTACGATTCACATATTCACTCAGCAGGGACATAGCAGATGCATCTATATATATATACACATATGTCAGCGCGTGCACGGGAAGGTTGTGAGCGAAATGATTTGATGTATCATGTCTGAGCGAGACCGCTTAAACTGGGGGGACCCTGGGACTCCGTAGTCTCTTCGGCTCGAGATGACTCAGGTGCCCGCCCGGCACTGGGCGGTCTTCGCCCTGGGGTTTCTGCACCTGGCTTCCCTGCGGCCCTTCGAGCCATCGCCGTTGCCCTCCACGCTCCCGCCCTGCGTGCTGGAGGCCGCGTGCCCGCCCGCGTGGTTGCCGCCCAAGGACCCGGGCGAGGCGTGCCCCCCGGTGTTTGGAGGCACCGCCGTGCCCGTCGGCGCCCGCGGTGTGCACGGTGCCAGAGGTCTCTCTCGCGGGGACAGAGGCGTACCCCCTGGGCACGCTCGTCGCGGCGACCCCTGGGCTGCTGGTGGCGCTGGTGCTGTGCTGGAGGCGGGCCGCTGCTTGCGACGCTGCTGTGCCAAGGTTTGCCGGGCTGCGGGCGCCACCCCCGCCGAGAAGGATGGCGTTGCTCCCGCGCGACGTGGCGCAGGAGTGGTGGAGATCCCTGGGGCCAGGCCGACGTTCCGTCGGGTGCTCTAGCCCGTCGGGTGCTATACTATCGATCCTGTGGATCATGGGCGTGTTTTCCCTTTCCCTGGCGTGCCGCCCGGCACCTGGATGGGCAGGACACCCGGCGGCGACGAGTATGAGGAGGCGCCACGCTGATGTCCGCGGGCGGAGGTGCACCCGAAGCGTGGCCACAGCCGATCTACCGCTCTCGGAAGCGGATGACGATGAGGAGCTGCGCGCGGCGATCGTCAGGGCCCGCGAGCGGGTCGAGTCTTGCTCGCCAGGGACCACCCATGCGGCGCCGCTGGAGATCATGGGGCCCGGCGGCGAGCTCATGGAAAGGCCCGTGTTCTTCGCAGTGGCCGCGTGGGTTGCGGCCAATTGCCTGCGCGGGAGGCAGTCCCCCGGAACACTGGCGGACCACAGGGTCTGGGTGCTGGCGGAGCCGGCCATGAGCGCCGCGGTCGGGACTACGACCGATCGCTCTGACACGCGCTTCGTCCCCGGGACGGCGTTGGTCGATCTGCTCGTCTTCGACGGGGGTCTGCGCTGCGTGGGTGCACTGTTGGCCGAGGACATTTCCGCGTTGCTGGCCACTCGAGCGGCCGCTCGGGGGGCGTTCCCTGACTGGCCCATCGAGGGCCCAGCGTCGGCTTTGATTGTGCGCAAGAGCATGGGGCGCGCCAGCGGAGACTCGACGTTGCCGCTGCGAGATTTTCTACACGCCAGGGCCATAGGTGAGAGCAATGGGGCCGCTCGTGAGTTGCGGCTGCCGCGCGAGATCCAGTGCCGGGCGGCCGTTCATGATCAGGTGAACGCTGGATGCCTGACGCGCCTGAAAGCGACTGCGCGGCGAGTTGTGGGCTTGGCTGTTGTCTACTGCAAAAAAGGGCCAAGCCTGCGCAGGACCGCGCCTGCCTGTTCGCTGGGGTTGCGACCTCGGACAGCGTCGCGAGCATCGCGCTGCCGCAGTTCGCGGCGCGGAAGATCGAGGGGCAGCGGGGGGCCCAGATGGGCCTCGGCCAGGGCTTCGGTAGGCCTCTGGAGGGCGAGGCCGCCGCGGGGCACGCGAAGAGCGGGCTGAAGCGGTCGCCGCCCAAGGGCCAGAAGGAAGGCGGGGGGGGGAGGGCTACGCCCGCCCCCCCGCGGGGCCATGGCGGTCCCCATGGCCGGGGGGAACCCCGCCCCCAGCCGGGATGCAGGGGTCGCGCGGGGCCTGCGTGCCGCCTCGCGCTTTGCCAGGCAGCTGTTCCGACTGCCTTGCTGGCGCTTGCCCGCGGCACCTGAGACCGGCCCATGCGTGGCCGAGCTCTCAAGGCGCGAGCGGCTGGTGCTGAAGATGGGCAACGAGGCGGTGGGCGCACTGAACTGGATCGCGGGCTTCTGGGACGGCCCGACGTACTCCGAGCCTGATCCGATGCAGCTCGAGGTTTTGGAGCGGATTTGCGAGTTGGCCTCGCGGCGGCACCCGGGCCCCCCTCGGCGAACGCGCGGCCGTTCGCCGGCCGTTGCGCGGGCGTGCTCCGTGCGAAGGGGCGGGCTGCCTCGCCCGTGTCGCGCCCTTCAGACAGGGCCCCGCCCCCTTGCCCGAGTCCGCCGAGGGCTGCCGGCCGTTTAACGCCCCCCCGTGGTCCAGCGCTTCCTGAAGGAGCGCCCCAAGCGCATGCAACGCGCAGACTGCCCGCCCTCGGCTGCGACGCCGTACTCCGACCCGGCGCTGAAGGAGCGCCAAGACCGATCGACATTCATTGCCGACCTTTTTCGCCGCGGCCCGCCAGGTAGGCCATTTCTTCGCGGAGAAGGACGGCGGCGAGAGGCTGCGCCGCATCCGGGGCGCCCGCCCCGCGAACAAACTCTTCGAGCCGCCGCCGGGGGTCGCGCTGCTCGGCGCCGAGGGCCCCAGCCGCGTGGAATTCGAGCTCCCCGGGGGCTTCGACCCGCGGGGCCCTGAGGCCCAGCGTGCGCTGCAGGGCTGCGGCCTCCACCTGGGCCTGGCGGGCGTGAAGGGTTGCTTCCGCGGCTGCGGCCGCGGCTGCTGGAGTGGCTGCCCGGGCGCCCCCGCCCGCCCGAGGCGCCGCCCGCGCGCGCGCCGGGCGCGGGGGGCCAGAGCTGGGAGGGTCGGCCGCTCGAGAGGCGCGACCTGGCCAGCCCTTGCCGGGGGGGCCCCCCCATGGGCTCCACGCGGGGCCCGTGGGTCGCCCAGCGCATCAACGAGAGCCGGGCCCGGGCGATCTGCCCGCAGCTGTCCCAGAGCCCCGTGCGGGTCAAGGCGGGCCCCCCATGTTCGGGCCAGCTGTGCCAATGAGCCCCACCTCGCACTACGTGGGCAACCTGGGAGTGGCCTCAATCTCGGGGCCCCTCGCCACCGACGCCATCGGCCAGCTCGCCCTGGGCTTCGACGAGCGGGGCCTGCTGCTGCGCGGCAGCTCCTTTATAGACTTCGGCCCACCGAAGTCTCGGGGTCGCGCTGGGGAACGCGAGTCACCCAGAAGCGCTTTTGGCTGATGCGCCAGGCCCCAGGTCCTGAATGGCCTGCTGCGCCGGCGTCGCCTGACAGGGTGGGCGGTGGAGGTCCTCGTTGGCCACTGCGCGTTCGCAGGCTTGGTGGCGCGCGGCGCCCTCTGCGCCTTCCACTCTGCGCATGCGTTCATGCGCAAGTCCTATGCTGAGCCCACTGCCCTGTGGCACGAGGCCCGCCAGGAACTGGAGGCCTTCCGAGGGCTCCTGGTGCTGGTGGTCTTAGAGAGTGACTGGACGCCGCAGTGGAACGACCTGGCGGTGACCGCCGACAGTGGCCTCGAGGCCGGCGCAGTCTCGATCACCCGTCGGCCCTGCGCGATGGTCGCCGAGGTGGGCCGCGCGCAGGAGCGCGCCCGCTTCCGCGAGATCGTCTCCAGCGAGCCCGAGGGCGGGGGCGGCTTGCCCGCCGCCGCCGCGGCGCGCGGGAGTCGGCTCTGGCGGCTGCCAGTTTCTGGCGGGACGCCGACTGCGAGTGGCAGCTGGCCGCCGCGGGTGGAGATGAGAAGCTGGGCCCGACCTGAGAGGCGGACCCCGGCTTCCCCGCGGCCCCCACGGCAGGCCTTGCGAGCAGCAGCTGGCGCGCCAGGTGCCGCGCAGGCGTGTCTTGAAGGGCGTCCTGATCAAGGAGGCTCGTGCCTTGGCGATTAGCGCCAACGCATCGCCCAGTCTGTGTTCGGTGCCGCCTGTTGACAGCTGATCTTGTCGGATAATATGCAAGTTGTGCTGTCCATTAACAGTGGTTGAGCAAAAGAGTCCGCCCTCCTCGCTCAGGCTTGCAGGTTCCATGCCTACTTGTTTGCGAGGAACATGAAATTGTCAGCCCCATGGGCCCCGTCTGAGCTGAATCCAGCCGACTACGGGTCTCGCGTTTTTGATTAGAAAGGGGCCGAGGAGTCCCTCGGTGAACAAATCGTCGATGCCCCACCTCCCATGAAGTCCAGTTTCCAGGGCCCCCCTTGTTTCGCGCCCCCTTCCCGCATTCGTCCCCGCGCAGTGTTTGTGGCCAGCCCCACGAGCCACGTTCTCCCTTCAGCGTTTGCAGTCCGTCGCCCGAGCCTGGCCCGGGTGCGAAGAGAAGTGCGCGTGCCAATGCCGGCCCCGTGCGCCCCGAGAGTGGCCTGACGCCCCCGTGCTCCTTTTTGGTTCAAACCTTTCATGGGGGACTCGGCCCCCCGCAGTTCTTCCGATCGGCATGCGGAGGCGGAGGCTGGAGCGGGCGGCGCCGACGCAGACGCAGGCCCCCTCGGCGCGGCGGCCCAGGCGGCTGGAGCAGACGGGGCCTGCCGCGCCGCAGGCTCGGGGCGCGCGGCCGCCGCGCCCGTCGGCGACCAGCCCGAGGCCACCTCCGGCGCCGCGGCGCCAGGCCGCGCCTTCGGCGGCCCAGCGGCCACGGGAGTGGGCCTCCTGAGCTTGGATGCGCGGCCGCCGGCCGCCCCCCCAGGGCTGGGGGCGCCAGAGCGGGGCCGCCAGCGACGAGAGCGGCAGCACCTTCGACGGGCAGCTGGTCGCGCAGGCCGGCGAGAGGCGCGAGAAAGTTCTGCCGATGGGGGGCCAGCGAGCGCAGGCGGACCTACGGAACCGGGGCGCTGCTGGACAGCGCAACCGAGGAGGCCCGGCCTTCCTGGGGCGCCGCTCGGCGTTCGTCCATGCGCAGCGGAGGCGCGGCCAGGAGCTGAACGCCGCCTGGGGGGCCTGCTACGGGGGGCCGACGGGGCCCTTCGAGACCGCGCTGCAGGTGGACGGAGGCCTCGTGGACCACGTTGACCAGTTGCTTTTCGACGGCCCCGAGTCCGCCGCGGGCGCCCAGGCGAGGACAGGGCCGATGCGAAGACTCCCCGAATTCTCGAGGCGGGAGGAAGCGAAGACCTCGCGAGCCTGGAGGCTCCTCCGGGGCCGTCGGGCCGGCGCCTGGACAGAGCCGCGGGGCCTGGCCGCCGGCCCGCGGGCGCGGTTTGGCGCGGCACCTGGCGTTGCGCAAGGCCCTCCAGATGGCGGTCTTCCTGTCCGCGACACTGTCCGGCCACCTGCGTCGCGCCAGCGCCCAGGCCGCGCCGCCGGCGGTCGCGGCTGCTGTTCCAAAGGGGCAGGCCGCAGGGGGGCAAGTTGGATCTGGCGGGCGTCGGGGTCAGGCTCGACAGTGGCTGGTTTCAGTCCGCCATGCCCATCTTCCACGAGCTCGCCAGCGGGGGTCCGAAAGCGCCAGTCTGGGAGTTCAGCATTTCCCATATTTCCTGAATGTGTTCGGACTGGCCCTGCAGGGGATTCAGATGGGCCAGCACGCAGCGCCACGCAGAGCCCGACATCCGAGCCCAATCATCGAGGTAGCCAGACATCACCACAGAACGCTCGAGAAGATCCCGATCAAAGGTCCGTGGAAGCTCGCCAAGTCAGCGCAGCGGTGCGAGAAGGTGCGACCAGGCCAGTCGCGACTGTGCCATCTGCGAGAAATTCTGACAAGTTGGGAGCGTCGTCCAGAGGACATGCCGCTCGAAAGAGGCGCCGAGGTATTATCCTGCAAGATGGGCGAGCCGCTGCCGCAAGTATGCGTGCCATCTCTTGTTCTGGCTCCATAGGACACGCCGTGTTAAGGGTGCGGTTTAAGCATCGCGGGTTTGACAGTGAGAATGGCGCGGGCGCGGACCTCACCCGCCCAGATGTCATCGCTCGAAGTCGGGCCGTTGTCGCCAGAAAAGAAGTGATACGCGCGCGGCGGCCGACCGAGGGGGGCAGCCAGGGCGCTCGGCCCGACGCCCTTAGGGAGTCCCGGATGCCGCCGAATACGTGCGGGGTAGGATCGCAGCAGGTAGCGTTGCTTGTTTGGGCGGCCCTATGGCGCATGGGAATTTTTATCCGCGATGTGGCCCCCCTTGTGCTCGAGCACTCGATCAACCGTAGAATTTGGCACGCGCAACAGCTGAAACAATTGATGACTGTAGGCAATATGCATGTCAGTGTCTGTGATCAGTGCCATCTCGGAGTTCGTTGGAGGAAGCGCACCAAGCTGTTGTTTTTCGGTGTCGACCCCCCAAGATGCCCTTAAGCCCGAGAGGGGCTGTCGCAGTTCCAAAGGTGTTTGTTCGGCCTCGGGAAAATCGCACGCCGTCCTCGAGGGCAAGGCCCGTCTGGGGCCACGCAGACATTAGCCGATCGCATGGTAAACTGTTTGCTCAGCCGCCACATGGATTTTGAAGCGGCTATGCTTCCCTGGCCCTCCTCACCCTCCCAGTGAACCCTTTGGGATGTTTGTTTTTTTTTGGTGCGCCTGTGAGCTTTGCCAAGACAAGTCGCACGCGGTAGCAAAAGCGTTCCCCAATTAATGTAGCAGCTAGTGTGTCAGCGAGTGCATGGGAAGGTTGTGAGCGACATGACTTGATGTACTTGGTCTGAACGAACCTGTTTAAACTGGGGGGGCCCTGGGACTCCGTAGTCTATCTTCGGTTTCCGCCCTCCCTTTTTCCTTCTTCGCTCGCGTTACTTCGCCTGGGTGTTCCGTGCGTTTGTGAGCTTCGTCAAGACGATTGGCACGTGGTAGCAACAATGTTCCCCACCTAATATAGCAGCTAACCTATACATTTTTGCATATAGATTTACACTTATCAGTTATTAATGACCATTGCTTTGACACGTGTTATGAACTCTTGCGAATCTTCAAAACATAACACATTTAAGAATTGCATGATTCACTTTCAACTGCATTAAGATATTCGATCCATTCATGATTTATTGCCGGCTTTGTTTCATTAGGGGGCGCGTTAGCGAAGGAGGGGGGGGGGCGGCAGCTTTGGCGTAGTGACGACAGGGCCTGGGTCAGGTTAGGTTATGGATTTGCCACGTTCGGGGGGGAGGGGGTTTGCAGGGCCCTGAGCAACGTGCGCCGAACAGCTTTCCCCAACGATTCAAAAAATCGGTACCGAGGGACGGATGTGGCGTCAGCTATGGAGACCCATGACGGACAGGCGAGCCGAGAAAGAACCAGCAGGGGGAAGGCACACGCCGTCCCACAGCCGGCCTGGTGAAAACCATTTGGCGGATCCTGGGGACTAGGGCGTGGGCCAACGCAGCCCAGGATCGTTTCAAAGTCGGGGAGGTGAGGCCTGACCCAGAGATCACATGCACAACTTCACCTGGCACATGGTGCCGACAAAGGTGTTTGCTCACATTGCTTCCCCCCTTCTCCAGCAGTGGGGCCTTCGGAGGGGTGGGCTGGATGTAGCGCTCGTCGGGCATGTTCTCTGACCTCGGTTGCCGACGACGCCCCTGATGCTGGTGGTGTGGCTGGTGCAGCAGAGCCTGCTCCGCCTTCGCCTCCAGCACCGTCGCGATCGTCGCCGCCGCCAGCCGGCACTCCCGTGCCAGGCTGCCCATCATCTCGAGTATCGACCCGTCACTTCTTGGCCGCCACTCATGATTGCCAGCTGTGCGACCTGTTTCTCGCATAACTTTGCTGTGACCTCCGCGGCCTTGCTGAGCATCTGCTGCATTTGCGAACCGGTCCCTGCAACTTCCTAAGGCGGGCCGTTGTTTCATGCTTGCCCTTTTGGCTGATGTCGAACTCTGCCTGAGGAGCCATTGCGAATCCACATTGATGGAAATCGGTTTGCCTGCAAGGAGGTTAATGGTGAGGACTTCTGCGCTGCTGACCTCCCTTGCTTGCGATTCGGGTCCAGTACCACATTCCGCCTACTCATGGAACTCCTGAAACAAAGACTTTGGGTCGCTTCTGCCACAACCAAATCACTTACTGAGCCTCTGAACAAGTTGACGTTCGTAAGAAGCGTCTTGCTGAAACTGCTTCAGATAAGGCACTGCTGTGCTAGCTTGCCTTCCAGTCTCCGCATGTGGTGATACGCTCTCCCCACCTTCTGTTGAAGTTGGTGGCTCATCATGAGAGGTGGTGATCTTGGCATCGAGCTGGGACTTGCATTTTGCGGCGCCCTCTTTGTCTCCGACGGCGTCCATCAGCGAGACCAACTCCCACCTGGTCTCGTCGATGGCACCGCTCCGACTCCCCACTAAAGGCCAGAAAGCTGGAAACGAGGACCAGGAGGAGCAGGCAGAGACGACCATGTGCCTGGAGGAGTGCCGCGCCCGCACTCCACGGGGAGGCACTGCTTGATCATAGCGCGGCGAACTCTTTCAGGTCCAGCCATTATTGAATTGTTGCCACTGCGGCTTATTATTCTTGTACGCACATGCTGAATTTGCCATGTAGACTGTTGGTTCCGATGATGCCCACCATGTCCACTGTCCTTGTGCTCCTGCCACGGCCAGCCATCGTTCCAACGCGTGGAGGTCGGCGCCACGGCAAGACACTGGGAAATGGAATCGTGAAGTGCGGGGGGAACCCCGCAGATTTTGTTTTGCAGGAACGCGCGCCCATCTGAAGGACAGTTCTTGCAACGCTCTCAAGCGCAGAGGGACTGCAAGGACGACCGCTTGGATGAAGATAGGAGGAGTTGCGTGCCCCAGCGGGCGGGCGACCCTGCCGGCGAGCGGGCAGATGTGCCCGCGGGCGTGCCCGCGGGCGTGCGCGCGGGCGTGCCTGCGGGCGAGCATGCGGGGCCAGCTGGCCGGCGAACGGGCGGACGGGCGTCCGCGAGTACCGCCATAAAGCCAACGTGTCCTGAGGGAAGCGGGTCCTGAGTCTTTCGCCGCTCTTGGCCTTCCTGGGCCCTCCACGGGCCCCGGGACCAGGATGCAGAGCTGGTCCCAGGGAAAGGCCCTGGGGTCCAGGACCCGTTTCTTGATGCATGCCAAGGGTACGGGCGAGCGGGCCAGCGAACGTGCGGACGGGCGTCCGCGAGTACGAGCGGGCGCGCGGGCGGGCACCCGGGCGCCTCGCTCGTGAGGCCCCGCCCGTATGTCGGGGGCAGCGATGGGGGGGGATATGCATGGGGGGGTGATGCATCGACCCCCAATCGCCCATTGATCGCCGATAGGGGCCCTTGGCCCCAGCCTGCCCAGGAAGGTGCGGATGCACTCGGGGGCCTATCGTCGACGTATCGCCGACTCCAGGTCGATGCATCCCCTCCTTTGCCAGTCCCCCCCCGATCGCTGCCCCTCAGGATGCTCGACATGCCCGCCCAGGCGCGCCCGCCTGTCTCGCTCGCCCAGCTCGCCTTTCAGCGCCCGCCCGCCCTTAGCCTGTTCGAATCTCGGCCTCCCAGACAGGGTCCGAGTAGATGGGGTCGGAGGGTCGCGCCGCATCGCCGATGCATTACCGGTAGTTCACCGATGCATCGCCGATGCATCGTCGATGCATCGGCGACGTTTGCGATGTGTCAGCGACGCTTGCGTGAAGAAAGTCGGGATCCACATCGAGCAGCATCGCCGATGCATCGGCGATGCCGCGCGATCCTCCGACCCCATCTTCTCGGACCCCATGAAGAAGACCTCTATCGAACCACTCGTTACTTCCTGCCCGCTCGATCTGCTTGCTTGGTTCGCCCGTGCCGAGCTATGCGCAGAGTAGAGTAGTTGTTGTTCCCGCCGTACCTGCGTTGACATGATTCGGGCGGGGCGAAAGGGGGGGATTGGGAAAGGGGGGTTACGAAATTTGCTGCATGCAGCTGGTTTCGGCCTCACCGAGGGGCCCATTCCTCGATACATAGCCGCCTCCGGCGCCGGGAGGCACCGGGAAAATCAGCTACGTGAGCTGATTCTCAAACCCCCTTTTTGCTATCCCCCCCTTTCGCCCGACCCGAATGATGAGGGAGGAGAAAAGCTGTGAGGGAGGCCGGACGAGCGGGGAGGAGGAAGAGAAGGAGGAGGAAGAGGAGGAGGGAGCAAGAAGTGGACGGAGCAGGAAGTGGAGGGACACCTGGGGAGGAGGATGCCCTTCATTCTCCGCCTCCCTCCTCCTCTCCTTCTTGCCCCCTTCCTCTCTCCCTTCCAGGTGGGTGCTGACAAAGTACGGGGGCAGATGGGAGCTGAAAAACGTCGGCCTGGACTTGTGCGTCGACTCTGGCTCGGGCAGGCACCAGTGGGCGGGGGGAGGGGGAGCGGGCACCGCCAGATCAGGCAGCATGTGCAGGACAGGAGCGAGGATACAGGTGAGGATTTGAATGACGATGGGAACGAGGATGATGATGTCGATGGTAAGGAGGAGGGGGAGGAGGGGGAGGAGGAGGAGGAGGAGGAGGACAAGAGGAGGAGGATGCGCCTAGAGGCTCCCGTTCCTTCGGAGCGGCGCTGCCGACGACGTCGGGGCCGCTTGGGCGGCTCTGACGCGGACAGCCACACCAACGGGCTCTTCGGGGGCGACACGCCTGCGAGAACTCCATTCGCGTTCTCACGAGGTGTGCTACGGTTTACCCAAAGTGAAGAAGAGAAGGTCGAGGGAAGGACGGGACGATGAAGAACTGGTCTTGGAGGAAGGCCCTGGGAGTTTTCGGGCGGTAGTCGCCCAGCGGACGTGCAGGTCGTGGATGGAGGTCTCCGTGCACACCGGGTCGATAGAGTCTGCGAGCAGAGTTGCCGTGGTGGTCATGATTTGTGAGTCTTGGATTGGAGCTACAGCCAAGACGTTCATGTGTGGTTGCAGCAACTTCTAACACTCCAGGGTACTCTGGTAGGTGTCGCTCGCCCCGCCCTTCAGCAGGCAGAGTTTGTTTGCCCCCCAGCAGGGCTTTCATGAGCCAGTAATCAACACGGCCTGGAGCTTGCGGCTTTCAACGGTGCAGCTTGCGGGAGGGACAGGGAGATGGGGGGAGCAGGAGCTGAATGGTGAGAAGAAGCTTCATCATCGTCGATGATGAAGCTTCTTCGATTCATCGACTGCGACTCAGCGCGTGCTCTAAGCCTGGGGAACATGTGAGGAGGAGGGGGGACGAGGAGGAGAAGCAACTCAGGGCCTTGGGATAAGAAGCAGGAGCGGCGGCCCGAGTGGGAGCGCAGCAGGGTACCAATCATGTATCCCTGCTATCCGGCCGGGACCAACGCCAAGCAGTTGTTCGTGGTACACGGCAACGGCTGGATAGAGGTCCCCCGCACCTGGACTGGGCTGTGTGTGATGTCGTATCCCCCAGATCTGTAATTGTTGCTTTTCTATGTCTTTCGCAGCCGTTTCCCTCCCATTTGCCGTCTCTGCCCTCCCGCCGCTTGTCTCCCCTTCACCTCAGCTCGCTTCTGGTTCGCCCTGTTCCGCCCCATCCAAACCCAATTCGTTTCTTTCCACCATATCATGCCTTTCATTTGTCAGCTTCCTCCTACATGGCACGAGCATGCAGGATGTGTCCAGTATAGCACGCACGCACGCTCACACATACATACACACACATACATACATACATACATACATACATACATGCATGCATACATACATACATACATACATACATACACACATATACACATACACACGTACAGACACACACATACATATATACATACGTGCATATATATACACGCTTGCCTACATACATCCATACATCTATCCATGCATGCATGCAGATATAAATGCATGCATACATACGTACGTACGTACGTACGTACAACGTACATGCACACACATGTATATACATGAATGCACACGTACATACGCACATACATGCATACACGCATACGTACCTACATGCACGTACACATACATGCATGCAATCATGCATGCACGCATGCATACCTCTACGACCACCCTTCGGGTGATAAGGAGGTTCGGGGGGGGAGGAACCAACGTCTCACTCGATCGGTCTCACTATCGATCTCACGATCTCACTATCGGTCTCGCTCGATCGATCTCACTCGATCGATCTCACCATCGATCTCACTCGATTTATTTCATTCGATCGATCTCACAATCGATCTGACTATCGATCTGACAATCGATCTCACTATCGATCTCACGATCGATCTCACATTCGATCTCACATTCGGTCTCACTATCGATCTCATTGTCGATATTACCATCGATCTCACAATCAACATCATCATCAACATCATCGTCATCAACGTCATCATCATCATCATCATCATCATCATCATCATCATCATCATCATTTCATCATCATCGGGACACCATCATCATCATCATCATCATCACCTCATCATCGTGATCATCAACATCAACATCACCACCATCATCATCATCATCGTCATCATCATCATCATCGTCATCATCATCTCCGGGACACCATCATCGTCACCATCGTCATCATCAACATCATCATCATCGAGGCACCATCATAGTCATCATCATCATCATCATCATCATCATCATCATCATCATCTCATCATCATCATGAACAACATCATCAACATCATCAGCATCGCGACACCATCATCATCAGCAACATCATCATTATCATCATCAACATCATCATCATCGGGACACCATCATCATCATCAACATCAGCATCCTCAGCATCATCGGGCCACCATCATCAAAATCATCATCATCACCTCATCATCATCCTCATCATCAACATCATCATCATCATCGGGACACCATCATCGTCATCATCATCATCAACGTCATCATCATCATCATCATCGGGACACCCTCATCATCATTAACATAATCATCATCAACCTCATCCTCTTCCTCTTCCTCATCCTCATCATCATCATCATCATCATCGGGACACCATCATCATCATCATCTTCATCATGAGCATCGATCATCAACATCATCAGGATCATCAACATCATCATCATCATCGGGACATCATCATCATCAGCAACATCATCATCAACATCATCATCGGGACACCATCATCATCACCACCATCATCATCATCACCAACATCGTCAACATCATCATCATCATCATCATCATCGGGACACCATCATCATCTCCACCATCATCATCATCAACATCATCAACATCATCATCATCATCATCATCGTCATCGTCATCGTCATCGTCGTCGTCATCATCATCATCATCGTCATCATCATCATCATCGGGACACCGACGGGACACCGGCGGGACACCGGCGGGACACCGCGGGCCACCGGCCGCCCGGAAGGGAGTCATTTGGTCTGGCCGCGCCTCAGCCACACGGGACACCAGCGGGACACCGGCGGGACACCGCGGGCCACCGGCCGCCCGGAAGGGAGACATTTGGTCCGGCCGCGCCTCAGCCACAGGAGACTTTCTCTCGCCCGCCCACGCAGCTTCGCCTCGCCCGCACGGCACGCACGAACACGAAACCGAAATCGATTTCCCGGTAGGGGGGCTCTCCGTTCCACTTCGATCTCACCCCCTCACCTCCGACATACACACGGTGGCATACATACATGCATACATACATACACACATACATACATACACACATCCATAAGCACATACATACATGCATGCATACATACACACGTACATACAACAACCATGCATACATGAACACATACATACATGCATACAACCATGCACGCAAATATGCACGCAGCATTTAGACTACCATACACACACGAACAGGCATACACACATACAATCATATATGCATGTCGACATGCATCCATACGTTCCATACATACACACATAACATCCATGCATGCATACAAACATGCATAGTGCGAACATCCACATACACATACATACACATATCCCTGTATACTGTACACATACCAGCATACAACCACACATACACCATACATACATACATACATACATACATACATACATACATACATACACACATGCACAACACATGTGCGTATATACATTCACGCGTGCATACACACTTACATACTTACACACATCTGTGTCTATATGTATATTTATATATGTATATCTAGGTGTATTCATGCATGCATGCATACACATATACATACAACGCAGTGGCGCGACGGGTGCACGCCACCGCCGAAGGCTGCGGCTCAGGACGTCGGCGTGGCCTCGCCCGGCACTGGCCGCTGGCCCAGACTGCGTGGCCACCGTGTCCCGACGCAAAGTCGAGTACCAATTCGTGTAAGCGGAAGCCCTGGCACGGCAGAACATTACGCACCAACTAATTTGTCTTCAAGTGCCACATGGCCGCCCCCACCCCTGGACGATTGTCATCCTCTTGAGCAGGGACCGACCGTCCCAGCATTTGTGATATGCAAGTGGCCTTCGGCCAGTGCCGCCGATCCGGGTCGCTTGGGGTTGCCCCCCAGGCGCAGACATTACGGGCGCACGCTCAAACACACACACACACACACCACACGCCACACGCGCACATTATTTTGTCGCTGCCTTTGGCCAGTTCCTGGCCGCGCCATTCCGCACTCGCGCGCGCGCGCCACCGCGATCACTTCCACCACAACATTACCATCATCGTTTCTGCTCACCCCGACTGTTTATTTGTCTTTCGCGCGAACACGCCGCGCCTGGCACTCGCGCGCGAGCACCGTGCACGCGCGCGCACACACGCACGCACACCCACATGAACGCAAACACATGACACACACATGGACACACCACCACGATACTCACGTACTCACCCATCTACACATGAACACCCGCACACATTCATGTCATTTTACCACACACACACACCACCCAAACCGCGCCACATACGCACACACACCACCACCCACACACACATGCCCACTCAGGAAACGCACGCGCGCGCACGCCGACTGGCTGCTCCCCCCACCCACGCTACCAGAACCCACGCCACTATAGTGAACTTTGGGGTTGAGTTGTAAGGCACTTGTAATGTAGTTGTAAGGTAGTTGTAAGGTAGCTGCAATATATACGCAAGTCTGTCAAGCGGTTGTAAGTTCAGGTCTATTACGTAGCTACCTTAGCAAACCACATAACATTTGCATCAGTTGGCCCGCACTTGCCTTACCTTATCTTGACTTAGGCCGAGTTGCAACTTGACGCAGCGATATTTTGTTGATGGTTGGAATGTGATTTGCCCAGTGTTAAAGTCAGAATTATATTTCACATTTTTGTATTCGGATGGGGCCCGCATTGCGTGTTTCTGATTTTCAAACGTTGCCCATGGGGCAATTATGAATGGAATCGCTCACTTGCGCGAAGACGCATCCGTCGCTGGATTCTGCGCCAAGTGGCAACTGCACGCTCGACGAGCGACTCCGCGATTAAACTTGGTCAGCGTTTGCAGCAACTGCATTCTCCATAATGTGCCGCAGCTCATTTGTCATTCATCATGCGTGCGTTCGGTGCAGCGCGTGCCAGTCTTTCAAGTGAGACCACATTGTATACCAACAAGAATGATGCTGTCTCAGCATTGGGAATTGCAGTGACGAAGCGTAGGCGCGTCAGGCCCGAGCTCGCTTCTCTCTTCTGCAGCTACTGCATTTCCAGTGCGCACAATGCAGAATTTCTATCCGCTAGAGCTGGTGGATTTCATCAGCGGACGCATCGAGATGCATCGCGAAGGCAAGCTTGCCCCGATCACAGCTTGGAAGGATTGCGTCGACCGCCTTTTGACGGCGATGGTCGCCACGCAGATCGCCGCCGAAGCTGGCGATGTCATCATCCACTTCTCGAACCGTTCTGGTCTTGGCGTGAACGCCTGCAACGTCCACAGGGTTGGCGCCCTGCTCAGGCCGATCGGCGTTGACCCTGCCGAGCTCGAGAAGGCGGTTGCGTTCGAACGCATGCCCATGGATCCGACGAAGTCGCCCCAAGCTGCATTCGAGGCCGCGCTCTTTCGAGCGACCGTGGCCGCTGATATTTTATTCTGACGAAGCAGCGCCAGACAACCAATTAGCTCCAGACAACCCAAGGAAGATGTGGATGTTCCACGTGTCGTTTCTAGAACTGGGGCTAGAAGTGTAGCCGCAGGGGGGCGCGTGGTTCTGCGCGGGCGCCATGGGGTCAAAACGTGTACCCACTATAGATGCAGGCGTCGCGCAGGCATTCAAAATGGTTATAAAAGATTCGCTTTGCAGGTCGGATTGATCACTGCACGCAGCGGGCGTTTCATTGGAGCCCGGCGCCAGGCTGCACTGCAAACATGGGGCGGTTATCCAGGGCGGCGGCGCCCAGAAGTTGGTTTGGCAGATTAAGTTAGATGCTGGTGCCACATGCCGCGTGCTTTGCCGCAATGTCATTGCGATGGACAGCCCCCTGGTCGACGAAGACGGGGTCGCGACGAATGATGGCATCAGGGGCAGCGCGCGGCGTCTGGCTGAGTTCCACGCGACGGACACCAACGCCAATTTCAAGACCTTCAGGCGGGCCTACAAATATGGTCTGCAGGAGTCGCACGCGCGGAGTGCACCGTTTTTGCTCGGTTGTGTGATTGGGTGTGGTGCATCCAAGCTGCAGCCTCATCCCGTGCGTCTGCTGACGCTCTCAGGGACAGGGCGAACGCGTTTCTGGACGCCTGCCAAGCAGCAGGGTGGCAGGAAAACACGACGCCGAAGTTCCACTGGCTGGCCCATTTCCCAAGGCACCTTCAAGGCACCTGATCAAGTTCGGATGCCTGTTTGTCGCGCTCTGTGCACGAGAGAAAGCACAGAGTGCCCAAGCGGTTCTGCAATGATTTGCGCCAGCTGGAAGCTTCTGAGAGGAGCGCGCTGTCCGAGGTCACATGCCTGCATTTGGCAGATTTACGCAGCACCAGCGCGTTCGATTTCACGCCGCATTCGGCGTGCCCTAGGGCGGCACCTAAGAAGATGCACGCCTTCCCTGAGGAGAAGCTCGGCCAGCGCCTCCTCATGGAACAGCACGGCCGCGGATTTGAGAGCTGGGGCGTCGGCGTTGTCGACATGCCAGCCCCCCGACATTGCGCTGCACTCCGCTGCCAACGGTGGCAAGGCGTGCGGAGAGTTTTTTTTTTTTTGTTTTTCACGCTGCTGTGAACGGAACGATGGTGTCGCTGGTTCTAATCTGGGACACCCCTCGCCACGATGATCGGCTCGGCGCGCTGGCCGTGGCCCCAGCCGACGACGACCTGCAGCTTGTGCACACGAGCGACATCATCACTGCCGTGGCGGGGCGTTTGCCCAGTTTCCAAACCGCCGCGAACTATGCGGGCGCGCCGTCTGCAAGCAACTGTCCGCATTGCACGCGTGCAATTGTGAAAAAAGTATGGTGGACATTTGCGATGGGTGGAACGTCCGCGCGGTTGGTTGGAAAGGTTCGAAGACTTGCAAGGCACGCAGGCGCCATGTAGGCGGGTCAATCACGATAGTGCCTCCCGTGTTCGAGTGGTGAGACATCGCGTGAGTTGCCACCTGCTTTCTTCTGCTCAGCAACGCAACAACACTGTGCATTCGAATGCATAGTGTCGCTCGCCTTGCGCCTCGCGCGTAGAGAATCATCAATTCGGAAGCTAAAAATGCAGTGGCTGCGCGTCAACACGCAAGTGCTTGCAACTACTTGCGCCTAGTTAGCGCAACTTCTACGTTTCCGAAACCACTTGCTAAACCTGCTAACTCTTACAACTGCCCAAGATCACCACAGCACCGGACCCCCCCCTTCCAACGCCACCAGAACCCACGCCACCGGAACCCTCCCCCCCATCCCCAGCAAACCAAGCGTTTTGAGTCGGTTTCTAAGGAAATCCTATAGTTTTTTCAAAGCAGACCCACGCCACCGGACCCCCCCCCCACGCTACCATAACCCACGGTACCGGAAACCCCCCCTCGCCCCCCCCCCCCCACGCCGCCAGAACCCACGCCACCGGACCCCCCCCCCCCTCCCCTTCCGGCGAAGCCACACGGGCACCCCCACCCGTTTAAACTCACACGCCGGATCGGCGGAATTAAGCATGCCTCGAACATGCTTCACAAATCAATATCGAAGACGCCTGCGGCGATTCGCCGCCGCCCCCTGCCTTTTGGGAAGCGCCTACGTGGCCGAACGTTGAGGCCAGATCAACCAAGCTATCGGACCATGTGTCCCCAGAGTGGTTTTGGAAAACCTTCGGGGAACACGTGGGCATCTTGAAGGTCCTCTTGGCCGTTAGGAGGCCATTTTGAGCCTTTCGGGCCTTCTTGGCGGACGTCTTGGAGGGCTCTTGGGCCGTCTTGGATGCCATCGTGAGCGTCTTGGCGGCCTCCTGGGCTGTCTTGGGGGCCTCTTGGGGCCGTCTTGGGCCTCTTGGGCGGTCTTTGGGGGCTCTGCGGCCGTCTCGGACCGCCGGAAGGCCGGAATTACGCTACCGAGGAACCCCACATACCTATTTTATCTCCCATGTGTACCATCGGTGCTTCTGCTGCTGCTCCTCCTTCTCCTCCTCGGTGTCTTCCTGCTGTTGCTTTTGCTGCTGCTGCTTTTGCTGCTGCTTCTGTTGCTGCTGCTGCTGCGTCGGCTGCTGCAGCTGCTGCAGCTGCTGCTGCCCCACCTCCCCGTCCTCCTCCTCCTCCTCCTCCACCTCCTCCATCACGGCATCCTCTCCTTACGCCTCCGGCTACACGTCTCGACGGAGGAGCAGCATCAGAGCATCCCTTCCTTCATCTTCGACGTGCCCCAGTTCCGGGAGCACTACGATTTCCTCCACTCCATGTCGAATACGATCGGCCGTTCACCAGCGCAACGGCTTCGCATCATGAAGGCGAACATCACCAACGCTGCGAGACTCACGCGGAACTTCCTCACGAGCCTCCCTGGTGGTGCCAAAGGCCAATCGGCCGCCGCTGCCCGCAGTGTCACGATGCGGTCTATCTCTCAGGCGGCGTGGCGCCAAGATGAGGCCCTTGCTGCCAACCTCATCAAGCACACGGAGGTCGGGCGAGCCCACTTGGTCATCAATGGCTCGGCGGTTGCCCTCACAGACGAGAGCCAGTTCGCCGTTGCGGCTGTCGATGCTCATCGTTCTCATTTTCGAGCTTTTCAGCTTCGTGCTCAGCAGGCCGCGGCACTGGCTACACGTCGGCGTCGCACTCAGGACGCGGAGTACCACCATCAGCAACAGCGGCACCTTCAACGACGCAGTAGGCTGTGGGCTCCCTTTGCGGCCCGCCTGCAGTTACACGGGGTGCGCGTGTCCCATGGGCGCACCATCCACAAGGATCCCGAAGGCATGCTGAAATCATTGCGGAACCATTGGGAGCCCATCTTTGCAGGTACCGCCGTCGATTCAGCGAAGCTCGACAGGTTCCTGGACCAGCATATCCCTCCCGACATCCCGGCAGCATGCATGGTGCCTCCCTCAGCTGCGAGTCTTCGGCGTGCCGCGACAGGAGCCCGTGACTCGGCACCTGGGCCAGACCTGCTTCCGTATGCGGCTTGGACCCGGATCCAGGGTGCCTTCGACCTTCTGGAGGACGTGGCCTTGGACATGTTTGAGCATGGTGCAGCACCGTTAGGCTTCAACCACTCCTTGTTCTCCTTCATTCCCAAGGATTCCGAGGAGGGGGACCTGGTCAATTGCATCCGCGACGCAGGCGCCCTTCGACCGATCACCAGGAAGAACACCGATGCGAAGATCATTGCGTCCGCCATGAACGTCCAGCTGGCGCTGCACGTCGCGTCGCACGCGCACCCTATCCAACAGGGTTTCATCCGAGGACGCAAGTTCGGCGGCAACATCGTCGCCATCGACGCCGAGGCGCGGCTGGCCGGACTGCTCCCTGGCGGGGACGACTACATGCCCATGCTTATGCTGCTCGACATCGCCGCCGCCTTCCACTCGCTGGGTCGGCAATGGCTGTTCGGTGCCCTCAAACGCTTCGGCATCTCGCAGTGCTTTTTGAACGGCGTCCATGCCTTGTATGAGGACCCTGAGGGCTTCGTTCTCCTGGGTGGGGTACATCAACGTTTGTGTGCGCTGGCCGGTGGGGTTGCGCAGGGCTGCCCATTGTCAGGCATTGTTTGGGCAATCGCAATGGACCCGATTCTGCGAGCTCTTGCCCAAGTGCTCCCAGGGGCATCGCCTATCCCAACCCGTCCTCAAACCTCCTGCCCTTCACCAGCGGGCCGCGTTCGGAGCGCCGCAGTGCAGCCAGAGGCGGAGGACCCGCACATCCAAGACTTACATTATGGCGGTCTTGCTGCGGCGTGTGCTGACGACGTAGGCGCCGCCAATCGCAGCGTGCGCCAAGTGCCTGCGATTGCCAGCATCTTCGACTCTGCTGCCGAGCTCGGCAATCTGCACCTCCAGCCCAAGAAGAGCTACCTGATTCCGCTCTGGGCGCCATTGACCGAGGACGTGGTCCAGCGTGTCAGGCGCATCGTGGCCTTCTCGGCCCCCCAGTGGCGCGACGTCCGCATCGAGGACAAGGGGAAGTACCTCGGTACCATCATGGGCCCCGGGGCAACAGCCGACGACCATTTGGGCCCGGCGGGCGACAAGTGGTGGCGACGGGTGGTGCTTACGAGTCAGACTGGCGCTCCAGTCGACTCGAACGTCGGCCTCTATGGCACGTCGTGTCTCACCGTCCTCACCTACCTTGCCCAGTTCTTCGGTCTGCCGCGCAACCTCGTGCGCAAGGAGTTCCACGCACTCCATAAGGTGCTGCGGTTCCCACCTTCCACCTTCCGCCTGACCGACATACTAGCTTTCGACGCCTGGTTCCCGACCACGGCGGTCAGGTCGATGCAAGCTCTGGCGGCCGGGACGTTGTGGCGCACGGCGGAGTTCACGATTACGACCTGGCTGGCGACTTTGCAACGGCTGGATGCTGTGGCGTCCCGCTTGGTTGGGCTCCCGCGGCTGGCAGCTGGACAGTGGTCGCCTCCATTCTGGCGCACTGGCACTGCCGTCGTGCAGCGGCTTGCGGCGGCGTCCCGGGGCCGTCCCATGGAGGCCCCTGCCCGTACGTTCCCGATGTACCGGCTAGCAGCGTAGGTGGCCAAACGCGCTGTTCGGTTGTCCGTGACAGCCGGCACGCGCCCTCACCCGCAGAGGGCTTTCGTGAAGTTCCTGCAGGCGGCGGACCACCCCGACACCTTTTACACGACCCTGAGGAAGAGGCTCGCTATGTGGATCGAGCACGAGCGGATCCCACATGACCTCCGACAGAGGTGGCGGCAGTTGAAGGTCTTCCTCGTTACACTGCCTCCTGCATGGCGGTGGATCGTCATGAGGACCCTTGCGGGCGGGTGGCACATTAGCTACCGCATGCATGTTCTCGCTGTGCGGCATGCCTGTGTTTTTGGATGTGGAGAAGGGCGCGACGAGGTCAGCCACTACCTGCAATGCCGTCATGCCCTTCACTGGCTGCCTCGCCCTCATGGTGATCTTCTACATCGTCTCGGGCTCGCCGGAGATGAGGCTTACCACGACGATCCACGGCGCGAGCACTCCAGGTTCACAGCAATGCGCAACCTCGTGTTGCTCTATTACCCATACCTAGAGGTTAAGCCTACGGCTTCGTTTACAAGATCACCTACTTCCACATACTCCGTGCACAAGACCTGCCACAGGGTCGCCCTGGACAGGTTTAACAACAACTTCTGAGTCTGGCCCCGCCCGCCGGCCGGCCAGACGAACCGCATGCGGGCATTGGCGCTCCTCCTCCTCCTCCTCCTCCTCCTCCTCCTCTTCCTCCTCCTCCTCCTCCTCTACCTCCTCCTCCTACCTCCCAGCGCACCCCCTGTGGCGTCGAGGAAATGCCACGCCTGCCACGCCCTGGGAGCCTACGACGCATAGGGCCCCCATCCCCCAGCGCACCCCCTGTGGCGTCGAGGAAATGCCACGCCTGCCACGCCCTGGGAGCCTACAGCGCATAGGGCCCCCCACCCCCAGCGCACCCCCTGTGGCGCCGAGGAAATGCCACGCCTGCCGCGCCCTGGGAGCTTACAACGCATGGGGCCCCCACCTCCCAGCGCACCCCCTGTGGCGTCGAGGAAATGCCACGCCTGCCACGCCCTGGGAGCCTACAGCGCATAGGGCCCCCACCCCCAGCGCACCCCCTGTGGCGTCGAGGAAATGCTACGCCTGCCACGCCCTGGGGGCCTACAACGCACAGGGCCCCCACCCCCAGCGCACCCCCTGTGGCGTCGAGGAAATGCCACGCCTGCCGCGCCCTGGGAGCCTACAGCGCATAGGGACCCCACCTCCAGCGCACCCCCAGTGGCGTCGAGGAAATGCCACGCCTGCCACGCCCTGGGAGCCTACAGCGCATAGGGCCCCCACCCCCAGCGCACCCCCTGTGGCGCGGAAGGGATGCCCTGCGTGCTGTGCTGTGCTGTGCTGTGCTGTGGTGCGCTGTGCTGCTGTGCGGTAAGCTGTGCCGTGTTGTGCTGAGCTGAGCTGAGCTGAGCTGAGCTGAGCTGAGCTGAGCTGAGCTGAGCTGAGCTGAGCTGAGCTGTGCTCAGCTGTGCCGTGCTGAGCTGAGCTGAGCTGTGCGAGAAGGAGAAGGGGATGGGGGGAGGTGAGGAGACGCGGGTGCGGCGCGGCAGGGAAGAAAACCATAACCCCACGAAACATGTGGGGAAAAACACACGCCACAATCCTTCAACAACTTCAGGGGGCATCACTGACGTTGGCCTTTTGGAGGCCCTCTTGGAGGCCTCTTGGAGGCCCTCTTGGAGGCCCTCTTGGAGGCCTCTTGGACCGTCTTGGGCCATCTTCGGCCGTCTTGGTGGGCTCCTGGCCCGTCTGACACCGTCGGAAGTCGTTCGGGGGGGGCTCTGTGAGCCGACTTGGGGCCCTCTTGGGGTGCTCAGGGCCGTCTTGGAGGCCACCTTGGGCGTCGTAAAGGCCTCCTGGGCCGTTTTGGGGGCCTCTTGGGGCCGTCTTGGGGGCCTCTTAGGCCGTTTTGGGGCCATTTTGGGGGCCTCTTGGGCGATCTTTGGGCGATCTCTGGGGGCTCTTGGGCCGTCTCGGTCCGTCGTACGGCCGAAAAGAAGCAACTGTCAGACTCCGTCGAAAACCTCAGGACAATCAGCGTTTTTGGCCTCTTCGGGCCTTCCTGGATGACCTCTTGGAGGCCTCTTTGGCCAGTTTCGAACCAATTTCGGCAATTGTGGTGGGTTCCTGGCACGTCTGACGCCGTCGGGGGCCGTCTTGGGGGCCTCTCTGAACCGACTTGGGGTCCTCTTGGGGCGCTTCGGGGCCGTCTTGGAGGCCATCTTGGGCGTCTTGGAGGTCTCTTGGGCCGTCTTGGGGTCCTCTTGGGGCCGTTTTGGAGGCCTCTTGGGCCGTCATGGAGCCCTCTTGGAGGCCTCGTGGGCAATCTTGGGGCGACCTTGGGGGCCTCTTAGGCCGTCTTGGGCCGTCGGAAAGCCGAAAAGGTGCAAATACCAACATCCTTCAAAAACCTAAGGAATATCAATAATTTTGGCCTCTTCGGGCCTTCCTGGAGGACCTCTTGGAGGCCTCTTGGGCCGTCGTGGAGGCCTCTTGGGAGCCTCTCGGGCCGTTTTGGGCCATCTTGCGGCCATATTCAGCCGTCTTGGGTGCATATTCGGCTGTCTTGGGTGCATCTTGGGGCCATCTTAGCCGTCTTGGAGGCCATCTTGGCCGTCTTGGATCCATCTTGGGCCATTTTGGAGCCGTCTGGAACGGAAAAACCCTTTTGCAACCACGTCTGGGCAATCTTTCGGCATCCTTTCAGGTGGCCGGCGGGACGGGCCGAAGCCCCAGGGAGAGTTCTTTGGGAAAAAGAACCAACACCAAAACCAAGAGGGTCTGGCACGCCAGGCACCCCTGCGATGCATCGACAGGGGGCGGCGGATGGAATGGCCTTCGGCCCATCCCGCTGAGGCCTCTTGGTTGATCGTTGGGATCTCGTCGAGGCTTCTCGGGGGCCTCCTGGCGGCAGTTTTTATGTCTCTAGGGGGCTGTTTTGGGGCCTCTTGGGGCCTCTTTTGGGCCTCTCGTGGCCTGCTGGGCGCCTCTTGGGGCCTCCTGGGCCGCCTCTTGGGGCGGAAACCTCGGATTCTCGATTCGTGTTCCCCCTCCCGGGCCCCTCTTGGGGCAGTCTTGGGGCTCTCTTGGGCCGTCTTGGGTGCCTCTTATGCTGTCTTGTAGCCCTCTTGGGCCGTCTCGGTGCCCGCTTTGGGGCCTCTGGGCCGTCTTGTGGCGGTCTTGGGAGCCTCTTGGGACGTCTTGGAGCGTAGGAATTTATAAAAGTGGATCACCCCCAAAAAATGTAAAGACCCATGGAACAAATGATGTTGGCCTCTCGGGTCCTCTTGGGAAGACTCTTAGATGTCTCTTTGGTTGTCTCAAAGGCTTCTTGGGCCGTCTTGGAGCCATCTTGGGCGTCTTGGATTGATCGTTCGGGGACCCGGGGCCTTTTTGGGCTGTATTGGGGGCCTTCTTGGCCCTTCTGGAGGCCCTCTTGGACCCGAGAAAGTCGCGGCCCCCCCGATCCAGACGACTCGCTCCATGGCGCCTGGCACGGCCAACCTGCCCTTGGTTGCTCGCGAACGACGAGAGGAACGTGCTTCCCCACGCCTCCCACCGGGCCGTCTTGACCCCAAGGACGTCCAGGGTGTCCCATAACTCCTGCCGGGCGACCTCCTGCTCTTGCTCCGTGCCACTCGGCTTGGCCCACTCGCTCGGCCCACCAGACTGGGCGAGCAGGGGGTCGACAAACCCCATCTCGGTACCCAGGGGTGGGCTGGTCGCTGCGAAGCGAGCCCCGAACCCCCTCGGCCGCTGCACGGTGCGTGCCCGGACGCGGCGCCACTGAGGGGCCAGCTCATCCTGCAACGGGTCGCCCATCCTCTGGATCTTCGCTTCTGGGAGGGTGACCCGATCCACGAACTCACCCTTCTCGTTTCCAAGCTGAAAAAAGCAGGCTCCAGAGGCAGCTTCCGCCGCGGGGCGGTGGGGTGGGATGGTGGCTGGCTCGCCCTCCGCCCTCCTCCCTCCTCGCTGGGTGCGGACTTGGTGTCGACCACGTTCTCGAACTCGAGCTGGTAGGGCTCCTCCTCCGCCTCCTCGTCCAGCGCGAAATGGTTGCCCCACGCCGTCTCCATGCTGGGTCTGCCGCCGCGCCACTGGCCAACAGGCCAAGCTCCGCCCTGGACAGGTCGCCCCCAAGGCTCCACGCTGGCACCTCTGGGTGCACCGCCGACTCCTCGTCCTCGAGCCTCACTCCTTGGGTTGCTCCTCGCGGTGTCGAGGAGTGTCTGCGTCGCGTGCGTCCCCCGTCGTCCTCAGTCGGGCAGGGTACCGAATCGAGCTGCGTGACCCCGCTGGGGGCGCCTCCTCAGGCCTCCTCGCAGGGCCTTGGTGTTCCTCAGGTACTCCTTGGACGACCACATGCGGTACATCAGATGGGGCAGAGGGTCCAGCGTTGTCGTGGCACGGGCAAAGCAAGACACCATCAAGAAGAACACGCCCAGGACACATACAACTCACACGAGCGCACTTCTTGACGCCGCGTTTCCTCTGGTACACGCGCCTCCTCGGATGTTCGACTTCTCGCCATCCTCACGGAAGAGTTGTGCCGCGTCACCTCGAGCTCTATCCCGGCATTTCTCTTCGCTCAGCTGGTAGATCTTGACACCCTCTTGGTAGAGGACCTCATGGGCCATGCACTTGGTGTCCTCGGGTTCGGACTCCGACTCCGACTCCGAGTTGGGGTCGCACAACAACTCAGCCAGCGGGTCGCACAAGGAACGCCGAGCACAGCATCTTGAACGCTCACAGTGCCGGAAAGCTCCACGCAGCTTGGTGCAACCCTTGAGCCCGAGCGCACCACACCCACGGTTGCATGCCCAAGCCCCGGCTCCGACCGCTTGCGCCGCCCAGCACGGGAGAGGGGGTGCCACCACCAAAGCCTACAGGGTGGCGTCCGTCTTCTCCGCCACGTACCCATGGGATGGGACATGCACCGCGTAGTTCCATCCGGCGGTACATGGTGATTCCTGGCACAGGTGGATCGTCAGACGCTCCAGCCGTGCCACGGTGTCTCCGACCTTTATGACCAGGTGGTGCGCCTTTCCCTTCATCCCGCGCGCGAAGCTGAGCGTAGAAGGCGTTTGTCGACGGGTGTAGCCGTACTGGGGTTGCGCAGCTCGGGGGTTTGGCCTTCTCCACCGCTCTCTCCTCCTGCACGGGGTGGCTGGGGCACAGGGCAGTACCCGCCACCTCAGCGGTGCCAGCACCAGCCTCAGCGGCTTGACCACCAGGCAGTCCAGCGCGGTGGCGATCGAGTGCAGCCCATAGCCCGTACCGATGACGATCATGACCCCCAGCAAAGCATAGACCACGCCCGACACGATTGGCCAGCATTCTCCGAAGTTGACGTACTCCGTGGCTCGTCCTCACTCCGCTGCGGCAGCGGGCCGCCCCCAGGCGCCCGCCGGGTGCCTTGTGCCTCTAAGGCCCCGGGCCGAACACAGGGCGACGACAGAGGGAGATGACAGGAGGGAGAACGGGCACCCCCAGCCCGTCCCAGCCACTTCAAGCCTTACGTCCTGCTTCGCCCGACCTCTTGCCTCCCACGCATTGCCGTTGCTCAGCGCGCCGCTCCTTGGCGAAGCGCTCCTGCCCCGTCTTGATCTCATCTAGCATGGCCTTGAGCTTGACTCGCTTGATCTCCTTTTCGCGCCAGAGCTCCAGCCCCTGGGCCTGCGCAGCAGCGAGGGCCTGCTTCTGGGCAACGCGCTGCTGCTCGCGGGCCTGCGCGGCCTACTCCAACTGCTGGGGGGTCGCCACACCTGCACGGGAGCCCTCGAGCAGTTGGCGGTAGCCTTCAGCGTAGTCGTCGAGGTTGTCCAAGAGGGTGGGGTCGAGCTTGAACTCCACCGGTTTGGGCGGCGGCGTGGGCGCTTCAGCCGCTGGCGCCAAGGACTCGACCACCTCCACTGCAGCCTTCTTCTCTTCAAGGCGGGCGCCGGCCAGCGCGAGCACCCACTTGTCCACCTTCGCATCCATGCGGGCGAGTTTACCGCGCACGGCCTCCGCGTCACGGTACGCCTGGTGGAGGCCCTTCTCCATCTTGGCCACAGTATTGTTGGCGCGCTGCAGGCGCTCCGCAGTTGAGATGGGTTTGACGACCAGAGTGGCCTTTTGGCGGCACAGCCACCTTGTCCAGCTCGGCCTTGATCTTCTCGAGCCGAGCCCGCTTGGTGGGGCAGGTGTTGAACCAGCGACGCGAAGTCGAAGGTGATGGGGGATCCCGTCATTTCCCGGCCACCGCCGCTCGCCCCGGACGTGTCACGGCGGCTCCACTTCCTCCGAGCATGTGAGGAGTCTTTTGCCGCAATTCCCGCAGAAGCCGTTCTGCTTCTGCAGCTTCCAGTCGTAGACCTCGTTCTTTTTGCACTCCCCGCAAAGCGTGTGCTTGCTACGCAGACGGCCCCCGCCATCCATCCTGAACACTGTGGTCAAGTGCTCGCTGGGATTCCACGCTCCGACAGGAGCTCACAAAAAGCGCCCGCACACGTTGGTGCACGCATCCAGAGCTGGGCGAACAGGTCGAAAGCTGTGGGAGCAGACCGCGGACTAGCGGTATCCCTTTTTCCTGGAGGTTTGCAGCTTTCCTGACAAACATCTTGAGCCAAATTGTTTAGGAGGAGGAGGAGGAGGGAGAAGGAGGGGGAGAGCGAGGGTGAGGAGGAGGAGGACAGAGGGAGAAGCAAGAGAGGGACGGGATAGATGCACCAACACAGTTCGCCCTTATCCATGCCAAGGGGGGGAGCGAGGAGGAGCAGGAACTCCTCCGCATCCTCCCCCTTCTCCTCCTCGGGTTCCGCGCGCCGTCTCCGCGCAGCCCCTCAGGAACGATAACGGCCGCAACCGCTGGCCGGCGAAGTGTTTCGACGCTTTGCCCACGGAGGCCGTGGAAGTGACGTCGGAGCATTGCCGCAAGGCGGAGGAGGCCTGCCATTGGGAGGTGAGGGGACAAGAGTCTGTTGTAAGGGTCCACCTAGATTATGGGGCCCGCCCGCCCACCCCCTCCCCCGTGCTCCCCCCTCCTCTCCCTCCACCGAGCGGGCGCCTCCGCCCTCGTCCGTCCTCGGGAGGCGGGGGGACCCCTCCCCTCCCGCCTTGGATATCCTGACCCTGTCGGCTGCGCAGGTCCGAAGAGGGTATGCGGTGGCGGTGCGTGCGTACTTAGGTGAGGTTGCTTAAAGCGAACGGGTTAGGTTATCGGCCGGCCCCTCCCCCCCTTCCCCCCCGACCGGATGACCCGGGCTATCGCCGAAAATAGTCAAAAACGATTTCCAAATATTCGCCAAGGGGAGGGATTCCCCATGAAGATGCTGATGCATTTGTATGGCGTCAGAAGGTCCAGCGACGTAGTTCAGGCTCGGCGGCTGGTCCCTGTCGGAGCTGCGGGCAGGAGGCAGTTGCAGTCACATCTCCGATGGATTCCGCCCAACCAAGGTCCAAGGTCCCGCACGTAAGCGCTGAGGTATGTTCCAGCCGCTGGAGATGCTTCGGGCGTGGCGCCTCTTCTCCCAGTCTTCCCGACGGGAGGCGCTCACGGGGGGAGGAGGGGTCAAGTGTCATCATCGCATTCCTCTTCTCAAGGCCGTCTGTTGCGACATCGTGTGTCGTACATGTAACGTAACCAGCAACCAGTTCCCCAGGCCTAGGGGCGGCCCCTTTTTCCAAAATTCCCCCCCCCCTTCCCCTCAGAGCGCATTTTGCCCCTGGGGTCCGGCACCCGTTATCAGCTAGGTTTGGGGGGCTATGTCGGTTTCAAGAGTCTTCCAATATGGTCCTGGAAGCCAGCCCGAGAACATCAGGACGGCTCAGCACGGCCAAGTCTCTCTATGATGTCTCCAGGGCGGCCCCCAACAAAAACACTAGATGCCTCATCAGGGGCCCCAAGTGGCCCCAAGGAAAACCCTAGACTCCCCAAATCGGGCAACAATACACGTGATTTCAATGTTTGCGTTATCATGTATTTTGCCTTCCAGATCTGGGAGGAAGTCAGGGTGTCCCAAGACGGCCCCACAACGCCCGAAAAACGCCCCTAGACATCCCCCCACCGCTTAAGGAGGACCTCAAGACGGCCCAAGTGAGCTTGCGAAACGGGCCAAGGGAGCCCCAAGACGGCCCAAGAGAAAGCAAAGTTGGCCCAAGAGAGCGACGCCCTTTCCAAGACGCCCCCCAAAGCCCTTCGGGAGCCTCCCAAGAGCCCCTCATGCGTCCCCAGCTCCAAGACGGCCTTCAGACACACCAGGAACAGCTGCAGGCGATCCCAACGCTCCAAGCCTGCCCCATCCATGTGCCAGATCCACGCACTCAGGCCTTCGACGGTTCCAAGGTCCCCAGCGACTGCCCCCGGGCACCCGAGTGTGGCCCCGAAGGGTCCACGCGGGCTTCCGCGGGGGTCGGGGGCAGTCCTCCGAGCAGGCGCTCCGGCTCGGAGTTCTCCGTCCGTCGGGCTCTGCTCACGGATGCCTCAGCGCCCCTTGATCCAGACTCGGATTTTGAGAGCCGAGGTGCCTGCGTGCTTCCGTGCTGTCGGTTCCTTCGGACAATGTCCTATAGACCCGACAGGTGTCTTGAGGGGGACGGCGAGCTGCGTGCGCGGAGGGGGGGGGTATCCAAGACGTGCCTGGCAGTGCGCATGTTGCACCTGTGGGGGCCACGGGGATCCAACATCCAGCATCGTCCAGCCGATCCCCATCCCCACTGGGCCATGGTTTCTCAGCCCTACCAGCCCGCCCCCCCCCCAGGTGGGGATAGCTCCCGCGAAACCCGCTGAGAAGCTGAGAGCTCCATATGAGCCGCGCAGGAAAACGGGTTCGATTGCGCCGGCTTTTGCGCGCAAGCTTCCCGCATAAGGTCGCGCGTAAGCACTCTCGTTTCCAATGTGGCGTGCCGCGCTGGCGGCCCGCGGTTGAGCCACCGCGTAAGGTCGCAATGCCCATCGCGCGTAAGACCCGTTTTTTTCCGTCGCTCAGGTGGTCGGCCGTTGGGTCCCAAGGCCATGATCTGAGGATCGGTCTAAACGATGTTGCGATGTGGGGCCGTCTCGGACGGTCAGGACGCGGACGCATCTATTGTGGTTTTCTTGGGGCACTCTTGGGAGCTTTGGGGGACCTCCTGGTGCCATCTTGGAGAAGTTCGTTCAAATACGAGGAGAGGTACGACTCAATTGGGGCCGCCCCTCTACAGCTCTAACATCGCCTATTGGACCCTCTTGGGGCGCTCTTGGGCGCTCTTGGAGCCTAATTTGGCCCCTGCTGGGGCTCGCTTGGGCCTCAGAAGGCCATCGAAAGCGAAACGGCGAGAAGACAACACACATTGATGTTCCTCAGGTGTTGAACAACTGTGGGCTTCTTGCTGGCTTCCTTGGGAGGCTCCGTGGCCACTTGGAGCCGTCTTGGAGTGGTCTTGAGGCCTCTTGGAGTATCTCGGACGCCATCTTTTAAGGCACCTTGGAGGTAACATTCGGCTTTCTGAGGCCCTCTTAGAGCCATCTCGGGCTATCTTGGACGCTCCGATGGGTCGCGAACTCTCCTGTCCACGTCCAGTGGGGGTATGGGGAGGGGTAAACCCCTCCGCGAAGGGGAAGAGGGACGATGGAAGAGGAAACCTGATAAACCACTTACGCCCAGAGGGCTGGTGGGACTAGCATTGCTCTTGGATAACACTTCAAATCGCCTCCTGGCGCCCTCTTGGGGCATCTTGGAGCAAGCTTGGGGCCTCGGACGGCCATCGGAAGCGGAACGGCGAGAAGGTAACGTACATTGATTTGGCTCGAGTTTGGGAAGGGTTTTGGCCTCTGGAGCGCTCTCTTATTATGGGGGTGTTCCGAGGCCACTTTGAGCAGTTTTGGGGCGGTCTGTGACCCTCCTGGGGCATCTTGAAAGCGATACTAAGGCATCTTGGGCCATCTTGGAGGCCATCTTGGGCTCTCTCAGGCCCTCTTGGAGCCATCCTGGGCTATCTTGGACGCTCCAGTTGGTCGCGGGGCGCCTCGTCCTGACCCAGGGGGAGGGGGGAGGGGGAGGGGTCAAGCTACCACAAGCCACAAGCCGTGTCGCTCACTCCCACCCGCCCTCCCAACACAACAGCAATATCCGAGCCTGGGGCCCCGATCCCACGGAGTTCATGAGTCCCGTCGGACCCGCTCATGGTTCAGATTTTGCCGCAAAGTATATTGTGTGGTGTTTTTATCGTCAGGAATGGTGGGCCTGCACAGAGCAGACAATCTGAGGGCACTCCGCCGTCCCTGTCTTAAACCAATGGAAAATGCTCCCCAGGAGCCCGCGCATGATCCAGATTTTGCCGCAAAGTGCACTTGGCATGGTTTCTGTCAGGGATCGTGAGCCTGCGCAGAGCAGTCAGTGTGAAGGCCTCCCCCAACCGCGCTCTTCCAGGACGAGAGGTCTGCCCACTCTGCCAAGGATGCCAGGCGCAGCAGGGTCGCCTGTCTCGCCGGGCCCCCTCGGCGCCATGCTTCCAAGCGAAACTCCTCAGCCCCCTGGAAGCTGCAGCGCGCAATCCCCATCACGTGGGGCACGCACCATCGCCTCTACCTGCGCTCGCCGTGCTCGCTGCCATCGAGCTGCGTGATCCATCGGCCAGCCCGACTCTTGAGATGGTCATTGGCTCTCTGCTTCGCCGCATTGGGACCCCACATCCTCGGCGCGCGGCAGCCACGTGCACGACCTGCATGTGCAGCAGGGCCTTCGCTGTCTCCCTGAGGGCCCCGCTCGTCCGCGGCCCTCCCTGTCAAAAACCAATGCAATATGATCGCGGGGCGCCGGGCCACACGGTGTACTTTGCGGTGTGTGCTGACATGGATGGCCAGATTTGCTGCACAGTGTATTTTGCATTACGCTTTGACAGGGATGTGTTGGCCCGCGCAGAGCGGACTGTATGAGGACACCCCCGCTCAACCTGTCAACAAGCAATGCAAAGTGTTAACGATGGGGCCGCGCACCGTCCAGAGATTGCCGCTACGTGCACTTTGCATTATTTTATGACAGGGGTGGCGGGGGGATGCCCGCCGTATCCCAGGTTTGTCGCCGGTCCGGTGTGGAAGGGGGGAGTACACTCATACGGAACAGTGGCGCCGTTGGAAGAAGAAACGTTTTTTCTCTTGCACAGGGTGTCTAGAGCTCCGACCACTTTATCATCATACCTACCGGTGTGATCTCGCACTGCTTTATTTCCGACCGTGCGCTCTGCTGGTGGTCCTGCTGATGGTCATGCTGGTGGTCCTGCTGGTGGTTGTGCTGGTGGTTGTGCTGGTGGTTGTGCTGGTGGTCGCGCTGGTGGTTGTGCTGGTGGTCGTGCTTGTGGAGGTGCTGGTGGCCGTGCTGGTGGCTGGTCGTGGTGGTGGTCGTGCTGGTGGTTGTGCTGGTCGTCGTGCTGGTGGATGTGCTGGTGGTCGTGCTGGTCGCTGGTAGTGGTTGTGCTGGTGGTTGTGCTGGTGGTCGTGCTGCTGGTTGTGCTGGTTGTCGTGCTGGTGGGTGGTGGTGCTGGCTGGTCGTGTTGGTGGTCGTGCTGGTGGTCCTGCTGGTGGTCCTGCTGGTGGTCGTGCTGGTGGTCCTGCTGGTGATTGTGCTGGTGGTTGTGCTGGTGGTTGTGCTGGTGGTCGTTCGTGGCTGTGCTGGTGGTCGTGCTTGCGGAGGTGCTGGTGGCCGTGCTGGTGGCTGGTCGTGGTGGTGGTCGTGCTGGTGGTTGTGCTGGTCGTCGTGCTGGTGGTTCTGCTGGTGGTCGTGCTGGTGGTTGGTAGTGGTTGTGCTGGTGGTTGTGCTGGTGGTCGTGCTGCTAGTTGTGCTGGATGTCGTGCTGGTGGTTGGTGGTGCTGGCTGGTCGTGCTGGTGGTCGTGGTTGGTGGAGGTGCTGGTGGTCGTGCTGCTGGTCGTGCTGCTGGCCCGGTGCTGATGGCTGGGCCTGCCCCCCACGCTCTCCCCGGGCCCCCCTCCCCTTATTCCGACCGTGCGCCCCCCCGCCGCTCCTCCCTTGCGCCCCTCTCTCCTTGCCCCTGAGCTCCCCCACCCTCCCCACGCCCCCGCGCCCTGTCCCCCGTTCTCCCCCCGCTCTCCCCGGGCCCCCCCACTCCTTATTCCGACCGTGCGCTCCCCTGCCGCTCCTCCCCTGCGCCCCTCTCTCCTTGCCCCAGTGCTCCCCCCACCCTCCTCACGCCCCCGCGCCTTCTCCCCCGTGCTCCCCCCACTCCTCCTCCACGCTCCCCGGCCCCCGCGCCTTCTCCTCCGTGCCCCCCCCGCCGTCCCCGAGCCCCCCCACTCCTTATTCCGACCGTGCGCCCCCCCCTCTCCTCCCCCGCTCTCCCCTGCGCCTCCCTTCTCTTGCCCCCGTCCTCCTCCGACCCCGTGCCCCGCGCTCCCGTGCTTCCCCCGTCGTCCCCCGCCGTCCCCGGGCCCCCGCTCCCGTCGTCCCCCCCCCCGTCGTTCCCCCTTTGCGCGCCCCCGCGCCCCTCTCCCCCGTGCTTCCCCCGCCGTCCCCGGGCCCCCCCCTCCTTATTCCGACCGTGCGCCCCCCCGCCGCTCCTCCCCGGCGCCCCTCTCTCCTTGCCCCCTCTTCTCCTCTCTCCTTGCCACCCTCCCCGCGCCCCCGCGCCTTCTCCCCCGCGTGCTCCCCCCCCCGCTCTCCCCGGGACCCCCTGCCCTTATTCCGACCGTGCGCCCACCCGCCGCTCCTCCCTGCGCCCCTCTCTCCTTGCCCCCGTGCTCCCTCCACGCTCCCCGGCCCCCGCACCTTCTCCTCCGTGCTCCCCCCGCCGTCCCCGAGCCCCCCCCCACTCCTTATTCCGACCGTGCGCCCCCCCCCCTCCTCCCCCCGCTCTCCCCTGCGCCTCCCTCCTCTTGCCCAAGTCCTCCTCCCACCCTCCCCGCGCCCCCGCGCCCCTCTCCCCCGTGTTTCCCCCGCTCCCCTCCCGAGCACCCCTCCCCTTTATTCCGACCGTGCGCCCGCCCGCGCCCCTTCCCTGCGCCCCTCTCTCCTTGCCCCGGTGCTCCCTCACACGCTCCCCGGCCCCCGCGCCCCCTCCTCTTGCCCCCGTCCCCCTCCGCCCTCCCCCGCGCCCCGCGCCCCTCTCCCCCGTGCTTCCCCCGCCGTCCCCGGGCCCCCCTCCCCTTATTCCGACCGTGCGCCCCCCCGCCGTTCCTCCCCTGCGCCGATCTCTCCTTGCCCCCTGTGCTCCCCCCACCCTCCCCACGCCCCCGCGCCTTCTCCCCCGTGCTCCCCCCCCGCTCTCCCCGAGCACTCCTCCCCTTTATTCCGACCGTGCGCCCGCCCGCCGCTCCTCACCTGCGCCCCTCTCTCCTTGCCCCAGTGTTCCCTCCACGCTCCCCGGCCCCCGCGCCTTCTCCTCCGTCGTGCCCCCCCCCGCCGTCTCCGAGCCCCCCCCCCACTCCTTATTCCGACCGTGCTCCTCCCCCCGCTTTCCCCTGCGCCTCCCTCCTCTTGCTCCCGTCCTCCTCGCACCCTCCCCGCGCCACCGCGCCCTTTTCCCCCGTGCTTCCCCCGCCGTCCCCGGGCCCCCCTCCCCTTATTCCAACCGTGCACCTGCCCCCCTGCTCCTCCCATTCGCCCCGCTCCCTTCGCCCCGTGCTCCCACCGCGCTCCCCGAGCTTCCGCGCCTTCCCCCCCCGCTCCACCCGCCTTTCCCGAGGCACCCCCCCCCCCTTATTCCGACCGTGCGCCCCTCCTCTCCCGCTCCTCCCTTGCGCCCCTCTCCCCTTGCCCCCGTGCTCCCTCCGCGCTCCCCGGACTCCCGCGCCTGCTCTTCCGTGCTCCCACCGCCGTCCCCGGGCCCCCCTGCCCTTATTCCGACCGTGCGCCCCCCGCCGCTCCTCCCTTCCACGCTCCCGCCGTCCTCCCAGGCCCCCCTGGCCTGATTCCGACCATGCGCCCTCCCCCGCTCCTCCCCTGCGCCCCCCTCCTCTTGCCTCCGTGCCCCCCGCCTTCCCCGGGCCCCCTCTGCCCTTATTCCGACCGTGCGCCCACCCCCCGCTCCTCCCCTGCGCCCCTCTGCCGTTGCCCCCTGTGCTCCCCCCATTCTTCCCTGGGCCTCCGCGCCTTTTCCCCCGTGCTTCCACCGCCCTCCCCGGGCCCCTCTCCCCTTATTCCGACCGTGCGCCCTCCCCTCGCTCCTCCCCTGCACCCCTCTCCTCTTGCCTCCGTGCCCCCCGTCTGCCCGGATGCCCCTTCCCTTATTCCGACCGTGTTCCTTCCCCCCGCCCCTCCCCGCGCCCTTCTCCCGATGCCTCCGTGCTCCCCCCACGCCCCCCGGGCCCCCCCGCCCTGCCCCCCGTGCCCCCCCCGCCTTCCCCGGGCCTCCCTCCCCTTATTCCGACCGTGCGCCCCCCTCCACCGTTCCTCCCTTGCGCTTGTCTCCTCTTGCCCCCGTGCCCCCTCCACGCTCCCCGGGCCCCCGCGCCTTCTCCTCCGTGCTCCCCCCGCCGTCCCCGAGCCCCCCTCCCCTTAAGTGCGCCCTAGCCTATTCCGACCGACCTTGCCCCCTCCCTTCTCCCTGTCCCGCGCCTTGTCCCCGTCCCGTGGCTTTTGTCCTTCATCTAGGGGCGCCCCCCTTGGTTTATTCCGACCGACCGTGCCCCCGCCTCCTTGGCCTATTCCAACCGATCGTGCCCCCAACCTTGTGCCCGCCCCGCGCCCCACCTCCGACCGACCGTGCCCCACTCCCCTCTCCCTGCCCTCCGCCCGTGACCTCCCCTCGCCCTCCTTCCTCGCACTCCTTTTCCTTATTCTCATACCTGCTGGTGTGATCTCGCACTGCATTACTTCGACCGGCCGACCCTGCCTGGGATGTGTGCTGGACTGGGATGTGTGGTTGGACGTGTGCTGGGACGCGCGCTGCCTTCGTGTGCTGGGATGCGTGCAGGGTTGTGTGCTGCCTCCGTGTGCTGGGATACGTGCCGGCACGTGTGCTCTCCATGCCCTCCCGTCGCCCTGCCTCCCCCCCCCCGCACCCCTCCGCCCCGCGGCCCCCGTCTGCGAATTTCGACCGACCGACCGTGCCCCCCGTCTGCCCGACCGTGCCCTCCCTTCCCCCTGCCCCCCCCTTGTGCCCTTCCACCCAGTGGCCCCGTCTGCGAATTTAGACCGACCGACCGTGCCCCCGGTCTGCCCGACCGTGACATCCCGTCCCCCTGCCCCCCCTCCCCCTGCACCCCTCCGCCCCGTGGCCCCCGTCTGCTTAACCCTGGGAAGCAATCAGTAAACCTCCCTCCCCCCCCCCCTCATCAGAGGAAATTATAACGCTTCCGGCACCAGGGCCGGGGCGGAAGCGATATCCCCCGCAGGTCGCCAGAGGTCCGCGGAGGGGAGGTCCCCAGAGGTTCCCAGGAGGCATCCAGAAAGGCCTCCACAAGCCTCTGAATGCCCGGTCCCCTTGTAGTCCAGAGCCCAGCGATCAGGCACACCTGCCCAGAGTCGTTTCCTGTGATTATGTGCGTTTCTGTGAGATTCGTCAGAGATTCCTCTGATACTCCGATTGGCTTCTTTTGAGATTCCTTGCCGTTTCCATTGTGATTATTTTGGGACTCCTTTGAGACTCCTCTTGTGTTCCTTTGGTGTTATTCTGGGGGTCCCTTGAGGCTCCGGTCATATCCGTTTGATACCCCATTGCTTAAGAGAGCATCACATCGACATCCGGGGCGGTGGATTATTTCATTTTCAGTGCATGTGCTAACATATCGCGGGGGGGTTCGCGGAATCCGTCTGCGATATCCCTCCGTGGACTCTCCCATAGGATCCCCTGAAAGAGTCAATTTCCCTAGTGCGGTCGCAATAGGGATTGCTTATGTCCACGCGAGCCCGCGTTTTCCAAATTCCTTAGATTCCTTTGTGGTTCGTTTGAGCTGCCGCTGAGATGCCTTTGCGATTTCTGTTGGGCTCCTTTGAGATTGCTTTGAACTTCCATTGGTTCCTTCGATATCGTGCATGGGATTTCTTGTGATATTATTATGTATGGGATTCCTTTGGGGGTTCTTTCGAGTTCCTCTGACATTCCTTCGACAATCCCTGAAGGGAGCATCCCATCGACCTCCGGCGCCGGTGGATTATTTTATTTTCAATAAATGTGCTAACATATCGCGGGGGGGTTCGCGGAATCCGTCTGCGATATCCCTCCGTGGACTCTCCCATAGGACCCCGTGAAAAAAACAAAAAAAACAACAATTTCTTTGTTGCGGCCGCAATAGGGTTTGCTTATGTCCACGCGAGCCCGCGTTTTCCAGATTCCTTAGATTCCTTTGTGGTTCGTTTGAGCTGCCGCTGAGATCCCTTTGCGATTTCTGTGGGGTTCCTTTTTGAGATTATTTTGAATGTCCAATAGGGGTCCTTTGGGATTCTGCGTGGGCTTCCTTCTGAGATTTCTCTGGGATTCCTTTGGGTGGTCCTTTCAAGTATAGTTGCTTGCGGTGATTTCATTGTTTGTCATTTATGATTTACCTTTGATTTCCGACGCGCGTCAGTTTCCCAGTGATCTAGCAAGGCGGGAACCCATTGGCAAACGTTCGTGCGCGTTGGTTCTTCAGGCTGTCGCCTCGCGTTGCCGCCAGCTTCGGGCCCGGGGGGGCAAATTAATTAAGTATTTTAATTTATTTTTTATGTGTTAGCGATATCGCCGGAGGGCGCCGCCAAAAATAATTATTTATTTTATTTTCTGTGCTAGCGATATCGCCGGGGGGGTTACTGTTTGCTTGCCAGGGTTTTTCCGACCGACACATTGTGCCCCCCCGTCTGCCCGAGCGTGCCCTCCCGTCCCCCTGCTCCCCTTCCCCTTGTGGCCTCCCGTCTGCCTATTCCGACCGACGGACCATGCCCCCCCCCACCACCTCTGGCCCATTGGCGTCCCATCTGCGCCCGAAGTTGTCTGACCATTGGCGCGCGTGCCTCTTGTTTCGGCGCCGTCATACCGACCCCACACGTTGATTTGACGTCAGTTCGTACCGCCCCGACCGCACCGCACCGCCCCCTCCGCCGCGACCACTTTATTTCCACGTCGTCGCACCGCCCTCCCTCCCCCTCGTCGCACCGCCCTGACCCTTCCCCGCCCCCTCCCTCCCCGCCCCCATCCCCCTTCCCCAGCAGCCCAGCGCACCGCTCCCTCCGCCGCGACCATATTATTTCGGCGTCGTCGCACCGCCCACCCCTCCCCTGGCGCACCGCCGCCCCCCCCCGCCCCGCCCCTTCCCCAGCAACCCAGCACACCGCTCCTTCCGCCGCGACCATTTTATTTCCACGTCGTCGCACCGCCCTCAACACCACCGTTGCACCGCCTTCACACACCCACTGCCCTCATCACCTTCCGCCCCCCCCTCCCACCCTCCCCAGCAGCCAGCGCGCCGCCCCTCCGCCGCGACATTCGGCGTCGTCGCACCGCCCCCCCCGTCGCACCGCCACCCCCCCCCCGCCCATCCCCCTGCAGCCCAGCGCATCGCCCCCTCCGCCGCGACCTTTATTTCGGCTCTCCGCACTGCCGTTACCACCCCGCCCTCACCTTCCCTCCCCCCTCCCCCCCCCCCCCTAGCAGCCCATCGCACCGTCCGCCGCGAACATATTTATTTCGGCGCGTCCACCGCCCTCACCCCAGCGTTGCCCAGCAGCGTTGACTTCATGTCAGCGTCGCATCGCCCCGACCGCCCCCGCCCGCCCCGCCTACCCGCCTCCCCCCGCTCTCCCCCAGCAGCCCAGCGCACCGCCCCCTCCACCGCGACCGTTTTATTTCGGCGTCGTCGCACCGCCCTCCCCCCCCGTCGCGCCGCCCTCCCCCCCCGCCCTTCCGTGTCCCCAGCAGCCCAGCGCCCTCCTCCTCCGCCGCGACCATGTAATTCCGGCGTCGCCGCACCGCCGTCACCCCCCGACCTCCCCTCCCGAGCAGCCCAGTGCCCTTCGGCCCCGCACCGCCCACCTCCGCCCCGACCACTTTATTTTGGCGTCGCACCGCCCCCCCCGCCGCACCGCCCAACCCCGCCCACCCCACCCCTTCCCCAGCAGCCCAGCGCACCACCCCCTCCGCCCCGACCACTTTATTTCGGCGTCGTCTCACCGCCATCCCTCCCCCCCAGCGCACCGCCCTGACCCCCCCCGCGCCCTCCCCCTTCCCCAGCAGCCCAGCGCACCGCCCCCTCCGCCGCGACCATTTTATTCTGGCGTCGTCGCACCGACTCCTCCCCCTTGGCGCACCGCCATCCCCCCCGCCCTTCCCCTTCCCCAGCAGCCCATCGCACCGCTCCTCCCGCCGCGACCATTTTATTTAGGCGTCGTCGCACCGCCCTCACCCCCCCGTAGCACCGCCCGCACACCCCCCCGACCCCCCCTCTGAGCAGCCCAGTGCCCTTCGGCGTCGCACTGCCCCCTCCGCCGCGACCACCAAATTTCGACGTCGTCGCACCGCCCTCACCTATCCCCGTAGCACCGCCCTCACATCCCCTTGCACCCCCCCTCCCCAGCAGCCCAGTGCCATTCGGCGTCGCACCGCCCCCTCCGCCGTAACCACTTTATTTCGGCGTCGTCGCACCGCCCCTCCTCCCCTGGCGCACCGCCCACCCCCCCCCCCACCCCCCACCCCCTCCCCAGCAGCCCAGCGCACCGCCCCCCCAGCCGCGACCACTTTCTTTCGGCGCAGTCGCACCGCCCTCACCCCCCGACACGAGCTGAACTCGGACCCAGCTGAACTCGGACCCAGCTGAACTCGGACCCAAGCTGAACTCGAACCCAGCTGAACTCGGACCCAAGCTGATCTCGGACCCGGAATCCCGGACCCAAAAACTCGGACCCAGCTGAACTCGGACCCAGCTGAACTCGGACCCAGCTGATCTCGGACCCAGCTGATCTCGGACCCAGCTGAACTCGGACCCAGCTGATTTCGGACCGAGGCCCGCGCTGCAGCGAGAGCGATCCGGGTCCGAGATCAGCCGGGTCCGAGATCAGCCGGGTCCGAGATCAGCCGGGTCCGAGATCAGCCGGGTCCGAGATCAGCCGGGTCCGAGACCAGCCGGGTCCGAGTTCAGCGGGTCCGAGATCAGCTGGGTCCGAGTTCAGCCGGGTCCGAGTTTCCGTGTCCGAGATCAGCTTGGTCCGAGTTCAGCCGTCGGCTGATCTCGGACCCGGCCGCGCCCGAACTCGGCTGGCCATGTGCCCTCGCCCCCTCCCCGTCTCTCAGGACCGCAAGGCAACAAAGAGCCCATCGAGCCATGTGGAATGTGCGTTCCCGATAATCCCATAAGCCCTTCAGGGCGTGAGTGGTCTAGCGAGCTCGTTCTGCTAAACCCCCTTCTTCCCCTTCGGGGAAAGGGTTCCCCCTCCCCCTACCCCCTCCCCCTGGGCCTGGAGGCACCTTCCCGCGAGGAATATGAGCGCCCAAGATGGCCTAAGATTGTTCCCAGAGGGCCTCAAAGAGCTCAAGATAGCCTCCAAGGTCAAGCAAGATTTCCCAAGATGGTTCAAGATAACTATCAACAGACATCCAAGAGCTCTCGAAACCGCCCCAGGCTGGCTCCAAGTGCCTTTCGAGCCCTCCAATGAAGCCCTCAAGAGGCCAAAATCCTTGAAATTCATTTTGTCGGGTCGACTCGCCTGGCGACTGTTGTTGGATGGGCTGGCGGGGACACGCGAAGCGAGAACAATTTCTGCATCGAAACTTTTCTGAACACCTGGGGAACACTATCATCGTTGTCAGATGTTGAAGCCCTTGAGAAGAGTAAAGGACAGAGGAAGGAGGAGTATGCAAAGTCATTCCAATAAGAATGAAGATGACAGGAGAGGCAGAGGTCATGAAGCAACACCGGACGAGTGTTTCATTCGAATTCGAGCTGCGTTGGCGGGCACAGCAGCGCAGCGTTGGCGCGGAGCTGGTCTTCCGTCAGCGGCTGAGTCTCTGATGTGAGAGGCTGGGTCTCAGCCAAACCCGCGCCGCGCGGAGCTCCGTCGTCAGACGCCGCCGCTCGAGCCTCTCCGCCGATGGGAGCGAAGAGGTGGCGAAGCTGAGGCAGCTGAGCGAGCTTGACTGCCTCATTCCAGAGCGCCTCATCGACCTGGCCGGGCGCGAACTTCACCAGCCCCACCGCGTGAAGTTCCGCGCCTGGCGCCTTCGTTCCCAGGACTTCCACGAAGCTCGCATCCTGCGGCGTTTCCAAGGCACCGCCGAAGTCCACCACGATAACGCCCCCATCGACGGTAGTGAGAAGACCCTTCACGAAAAAGCGCCCGGCAATTCGAACGGAGGTGCCATCGCCGACCTCGTAGCGGAGACAACTAAAAGATTAACCCGCCCTTTTTCAGGAGGCATCATGGGCGCGAGCGGGATGTTAAGTTATAATGAAGCAGCAACCTGCCGGTACTGAGCGTAGTTCATGCGCTCCCCCACCGGCAAGGCGCCCACGTGCGCCGCGCCGCTGCCCAATGAAACATCCATGGCAACCAGCGCCCTCCTAAAGGCCGGGTGAACCTGCAAACGGAGGCACCGAAACACCTGCAAACGGTTTGCCGACCCCCAATCCATTCCAGACGCCGGGAAACCATCAAGATCCACCTCCTATCGCCATCATCACGTGGGCGACCAACCTCCCCCGGTAACATTACACTGAACCGGCAACTTGTCGCCGATACAAACATCCGCCGCAACGGTTCTGCCCCCCAGGTGAGTCCAGTAGCCTCCCGACCCTCTTTCCCCTTCTCCTGCCCGCCCTCCTCATCCTCCAGCTGCCGTTTTTCCTCCTGCCCTTCCTCTTCGTCCAGTGCCCCATCCATCGTGATGAGCCCCTCCTGCACGCCCCTCAAGTAGTATGCGAGGCGGGACACGACAACCCAAACACTGAGCAATATCTAGAACAGCATTCCAGAGAAACCCCGAAAGCGCCTCACAGAAACCCAAGAAGCCACACAAGGCCCCCTCCAACAAGAACAGTGGATTGAACAGCAGCATCACATGCAGCAGCACCACCGCGCGCACGTCCGGAAAGGAAACTACGACGCCCCATCCCGCTCGCGCATGCTCAGCGCAACGATTGCTGCAAGCACGGCCCTCGACACAAATGCGCAGGGACGCAAGTACATACGATAATCAATAAGTTCCATCAGCTCTTTTTCAGAACTGCGCCAAGCCACCGCTCTTCTCCATGCCACCATCCAGAGAAGGCCACCTGCTGGCGAATTGCACCGGACCCAGGATCGAGCTACGAGATCGAGCTACAAGAAAAACGAGGCTGCCCATCATTGAGGCAACGGAAGCGCCTCGCAGCGACCATATGAAAGCCTCCCTTGCACACCCTGGCACCACTGCCCTTCCACTCTCTCTGCTTCGCTCCCCCTTTTCAGAATGCTTCCCTCCGCCATTCCCCTCGAGCACCTCTGACGGCCCCCACCTTTTCCTCTCCCCCCTCTCTTTCGGCAGCGCTGCCACGTTCCTTTCTTCATCACCTACCCCCGCCAATCCCCGTCGATCGCTGGTTTGGAACTCTCCAGAAGGAAGAAGAACCACCGGCGCCTGCTATGAGTACCCACTGCGGCGCCTAAGAAACCCGCATCGCTGGAGCGTCCAGAAGACTAGCACTGAGACCGAATTGCACACCAATTAAATACATAGTACAAGGTGCACCGGCCCCGACGTGACCCCAAACAGATACCACCAATCTATGTGCAGCGTTGTATCACGCACATACGTTAACCTTTCCCAGGAGCTACAATGAAAAAATCATGACCTGGTCGTGTCTTCACACAAAAGTACCGGAATGTCACAAGCACCATCGGGGGATTTATCCAGGAGAGCGCCCTCACGCGTTCGATGCCATGTATAACTTGGCGATATTGATGACGCACGCGATGCCGTCGCCGGTTTCGAGGTAGGTCTGCAAGAGGTTGCGCGTGCAAGCGTGCCTGCCCACACGCGTCTAACAAGGACCCCTCGCAAATGGCCTGCGCAACCCCCGCAGAAGTGATGCACGCTGAGGTGTGCAGGCATCTGCAATGACATGAATCCCGGTCCGCCCCAGTGAAGCGAGATTCAGGCAAGAGATCTCATTTGGCTCAAAAAGAAGAAACTGGAAGTACATGGAAATCACCTAGTCCCCAAAAACCTACAGGAGGCCACCGACGTTTAGTAAACACAAATCATCGGAACAAGCCCCAGGGGCCTTACAGACACAAGTGTTGATATTGTGTCGGTTTCACGCAATGGGAACACCTCTTCACCGCAGCCGGCGTGTCATTCCTGTAATTGCCCATGTTCATCTGAGTGATATCGTTAGTGCCCACCCGGCACTGGCACTTGATAGCCTGGCTGTGCACCACTGAAAACACGACAGACCAGAACACCCCCCCAACAAACGAACATATTCCACTGAGGCACTACCCCAATTCAACAAAGCCACTGACGAACACAACGGGGAACGACATTGAAACCCGAAGAGCCTCAATGAAGGCGCCCATCGCTGGATGAGTAGAGCCATGCGGAAGTTGCATTTTAAATGCCCGATGATACCTGGGACTGCCCCGAAGTGATCTCACGCCCCCCGCCCCAGGAAACTGCAAGCCCACACTAAAACATACCTCATCCACCTAAACGCCCTCCCTCATCCGGACGCCGCACAAGGAGACGAACACCCGATATGTTGACAAACTCGACGGCACCTTTCTGCGACGTTGTTCGTGAGATGATCCCCGTGCATCGCCCTCTCGTGGCAAGACCACATGCTGATCCGCCCACGCGCTGGCGCGAGAAGGCTTGAACATCAAATATTCAACTCATAGTGTTGACCGTTTGGTCCAGACCGCCCACCCAGTGCAACCTTACTGGAAACACTATGGTCCAGACCTCCCGCGTCAAGGCTCCTGACGTTAACCCTTCGGCCAAGACCTCCCGGTTCTTCACTCATACGGGCAACGTGTTGCTCCCAACCTCCCGCCCCAGAGCTCCGAGTGGTAGACGTTTGGTCCAGACCTCCGCCTTCTCAACTCTTTCTGTTAACGCTCTGGTTCAGGCCTCCCGCCTCAAGGATCCAAGCGGTAACAGTTTGGTCCAGACCTCCCGCTTAGGTCGCAGTGCTAAACCTTTGGCCCCAACCTCCCGCCTCAAGGCTCCGAGCGGTAACCGTTTGGACCCGACCTCCCGCGACAGAGTTCCGAGTGATATAGCTTCGGTCCAAACCTCCCGCCACGCCAGTCCGAGTGGTAATCGTTTGGTCCAGACCTCCCGCTTCTTAACTCATGCTGGTAACTATCCCTCCTCAGAGCTCCGAATGGTAACCGCGGTGTTCCAAACCTCCCGTTCCCTCACTTTCAGGGGTAACCCGATGGTCCACACCCCCCTCGTCAAGGCTCCGAGTGGTAACCGTTTGACCAACCCTCCCGCTTCTCAACTCTCACTGGTAACCTTTTGGTTCAAACCTCCCGCGCCAGGGCTCCGAGTGGTAACCGTTTGGTCCAGACCTCCCGGATCTCAGCGATTACTGGTAGCCCCTTGGTCCAGACCTCCCGCGCCAGGGCTCCGAGCGGTAACGATTTGGCCCCAAACTCGCGCTTAACTCTTACTGCGAATTAATCCTTTGGTCGAAACCTCGTTCCTCATGGCGCTGACCTGTAACCGTTTGGTCCAGACCTCCCGCTCCTGAGTTGTCACTGCTAACCCTTTGGTCCAAACCGCCCGCGTCAGTGCTCTGAGTGGTAACCGTTTGGTCTGGACCTCCCACGTCTAAACTCTCACTGGTAACCCTTTGGTCCAGACCTCCCGCCTCAGAGCTCCGAGTGGAAAGCGGGAGGTCTAGACCTCCCGCTGTTCGACTCTTTCAAGTAATCCTTTGGTCCGGGCCTCCCGCCTCAGAGCTCCCCATGGTAACCGTTTGTCTCCTACCTACCATTTCTTCATTCTGACTGGTGAACCTTTGACCTCGCCTCGCGCGTCAAAGCTCCGAGTAGTAACAGTTGAGTCCAAACATCCCGCTGATCACTCTCACTGGATAATCTTGGTCCAGACCTCCCCCCTCACGGCCCTGGGCGGTAATCGCATGACTCCCCTCCATCCCATCCCCGTGATCGGCGTCAGTGTCGGGGTCGCTGTCGCCATCGCCGTCTCCGTCGTCGCCATCGTCGGCGTCGCCCGACCGTAAAACAGCCTCGTAGTTGTTACGCCATGGGTTGCACCCACGGCCGCCGACGATATAACCGGCTCCCATTTGTTGCGCCATTGTTGCGCCCCCGGCCGTCGATATTTCCCTGTGTCCTAGTGCTTGCGCCATAGCTTGCGCCATCGGCCGCCGAAAATATAGCTACCTCCCATTGGGTGCGGCATTGGCAACGCCCTCCCCCGCTGGGAACCAAAAATGGATCCTATTGTTTGCGCCGTTGGTTGCGCCCGGAGGCTCCGAGCAATTTTTCTTTAGGTTACGCCCTCGTCCACGCAGAACCCAACTGGCTCCGATGGGTTGCGCCATGATTTCAGCACTCGGCCGCCGAGGGACTAGCTATCCCCTATTGGTTGCGCCATTGATGTCGCCCCCCAACCGCCGAAGGTGAAACTATCGCTCATTGAAAGCAACGGTCAGTGCAGCTCAGAACTGCACCTTCCGAAAAGCACATCCCGAAAAGCTGATCCTGGCTACAGCCGAAATTACGCAACAGTCCACGCCTCGCATGACGGGCGCCCGGACTCGCCGAAGGCTGGCATATACGGAAAGTCGGCGTGGTCCTCGGCACGTCCACTGCGGGAGCCTTGCCGACCAACGGTTTGCGCGCGGTCTGGATGGGCATGCCAACCCTGACGCCCGCCCGCCGGCCAAAAGAAAAAGATAGCAAGCAGGGGCGCGCAGAGTAGGCAAATGGGCGCGCCGCTGCGGGCACGCCCCACCATGTCCATCCATCTGGGAACAAACAGAACATCCCGTGAGAATGCAAATCCCCCCCCCGCCAGGTAGCCCCGAAGTACTCGACCAATTCCCGCTCGTCTGGGGCGAAAAGCCGCTGTAACTTGTCGAAGACACCACCCACCGCCTTCTCGGGCAGGAACGCCAAGTTCCCCAGCGCGGCGACCTCATCTCCGTTTTCAGAAAACGCCCACCCACCCCGCACCACCACGTCGCTACGCCACCCCACCCCGGAAAAAAAAGGCCCAGCACCAGGAGGAACGTCGGGGCAACAAAAGTACTTCGTGGCAAACCTTTGAGGAAAAGCGTGCAGCAACCTACATTGTGATTGCTGGCACGCATAGCCTCGGCCGCGTCGAAAAAAACAGCAGCGCCCCACGACTCCGAAGCCGAAAAGAAAAGAGATAGGGAAGGAATGATGGAAAGGTGGGCAAAGGAAAATGACAACGCGAACCAATAGCAAATCCAAAAATTGTAGCGCCGCCGGCCGGCCGCGACAAGAGAACCGTCTACCCCGACTGCCCCGACGCCCAAGCGCCCCGCGCGCTCTCGGAAGCAAGTGTCCTCGAAAAAGCGCTTCTGCAGACCCATGTTCGCCACCTTGTTCACCACCGCCTGCTTGAGGTGGAACAGGCACCCGCAGACCTGGGACGTCACGGGGGTGAACAGAAAAACGGCTGGATATATCCAGCAACCCAAGTTAAAAGTATTCAGACACAGCCGCACACGGGACACTTCTCACAGCGAAGACTTTGCGCTCGGAGACTACATTCGCACTGCCCTGGCCGATGTCCGATCGCGCTCCGAGCTCGCCCCTGGACCTCCCCGCGCACCCCCCCCCCAAAAAAAAAAAAGCCGCGTGCCCGATCCTCCAAGACGCCCGCGCCCCAGATGCGAAACTCCAGACGGAAACCTCGACAACTAAGTGATCCAACACAGGCGTGGATTCACTAAGCTCGAATGGGCCGCATCATGTGGGATCTCCCATTATAACTCATCGGCCGAACGTGAATCTGCAGCAAGCGTGGAAACGACACCTGTGCGATGCGCCTGAAACCCCCCAAGCCCACCTTCGACGTGCTCCAAACCTTGGCTGCAGCGTTCCACGCCGCCCACTCAAAGTCCAACACGAGAAGACCAGGTGGCCCACGCAAACCAAACTCCTCGCGAAGCACCCTGAAGAACCGCTCGTAGGTCTCCGTCCTTTTGTTCGGCAAGAGGCCGTAGACGAGAGCGAAGGCGTGCCCGTGCTTAAACCCGTGCAGGGTCCACACCTGACAAGCGAGAAAGGATAGCAGAGGCAGGCGGCTCTCGCCGCCCCGCAGCAAAAGTAAAAGCCTGCGCCATCATCGGGTGCACTGAACAACATTCTGAAGACATCGCAGGAAGCACCCTTTATCGCTAAGGCAAACGGCAGAATGCCAAGAACGATCCAAATACGACGCCAAGAACTCTCGACGGCGACGGGCACGCAGAAGTAAGGCCCGCACCTGCGTAAAGGGATGCGGCGCCACTTTAAAAGTTCCGTCGCCGAACCACGTGGGGCACTCGCCCAGCATCGCGACGTGCGACTTCAGCCCCAAAATAATGAAGCGATCCTCGCCGCTCTCGGGGCCAGAATCATGGAGCAGAATCGTCTCCTGAGAATAGGTGGTGTCACAAGAACATTGCCCGCGCAGGCGCTCGCGCACCAAAAAGCAAATGGGCCCTGACGCCGACCCCCCCCCCCACACGTGAACGGGCGCACTGCAAAACAAACGCAGCCCTAAAACAACAATAACCACCGCATGCGAATTCACAACGATGGACAATGAGATGGACATGGAGCACATCCCTCAGCAGTTGGGCCCCATACAGCCGGCGACTGCAAAATCAACCGTAAGCTAAAACACAGGTGCGCGCAGTGCATCATCATGATAGTGCCACGAAGGACAATGGGGGGGGCTCGCGGTGCCCAATGCCCCAGCCGCCCATGGAGCAGCCATCCCAAGGGAAAAAACCTAGGGGCAACATGATTACCGGCGCCCTGGGCCCATGCCCCCCCCCAAAAAAAAAACATCCCCCCCGCAGTCGACACGCATGCAAAGAATTCCTGAACGCTCAGGGAGCAACCGGTCCTTGTCGAACTGCAAAACCCTGTCCGGCAAGACCAGCTTGGAGAGGGAGGAGTAATCGGGCTTCTCCACGTCTTCTCCAGCCTTGAAGCGTTTCTCCCGGTCAGAGTGCCTCGCGTTCCAGGCGGCCTTCGGGAGAGCCGCCAGCCCCTTCCCCGCCGCATCCCGCCCCCGTTCAACGCCGCACCGTCTCGTTCCAGGCGGCCTGAAGATCCCACCGCTGCAGCCCCCCCGCCGCGCCGTGCCCCCACCAAAAAACGCCCACACTGCCCTTCAAACACCAGCCCCCCCCCCCAAAAAAAAACACACACACAAATAAACGCCACAACATATCATTATTTTCATCACGAAAACATGTCATTCGGCACCGCCGCGCCCTCTTGAGAGCCAGGGTCGCCACGTTCGCGTCCGGCGCCCCCAGACAATCGGCCACGACCCGCGTGGCGGGCGTGAATTTCTGCTCCACGGCTTCTGCTTTCACTTGTTGGAAAAGCTTGATGCGAGCCACCTGGGCGACTCTGACAATGCTTGCGCGACACATGCACATGTGTAATATATATATATATATATATATATATATATATATATATATGTACTGCACAATTTTAGAACGCATGGCCAACAATACGTACACGCACGGACCCCCACCCTGAGGTCGTATCACCTCCGAACCCCCAGCCCAGAGACACTCATCATTTCTCCGACCAGTGCCGTCACTTAGGCATTCCTATTTATTCCCTGAGAAACTGAGCCTCTGTGGCGATCTGGCTGCAATGTTCCCGCCGTCACCGACCTGTCGCCGCTTCCCAGCCGCCTCGTCTCCGCCCGTCGCCTGGGCCGCTTGACATGTAGCACATAGATTGCACCGATCAATATACAATATACACCACATTGATTGCATCGCACGGATGGCGCAACGGGTAACCCTTTGGTCCAGACCTCCCGCCTCGAAGCTGTGAACAAGAACCCTTTGGTCCAGACCTCCCACTAAAGGGCTCTAACTGGTAACCCTTTGGTCCAGACCTCCCGCCAGCAAGCTTGAACTGGTAACCATTTGGTGCACGCCTCCCACCTGAAGGCTCCGACTGGTCACTCTTTGGTCTAGGGCTCCCCCCCCGAAGTGTTCGAATGGCTCTTTGGTCCAGACCTCCCGCCTGAAAGCTCAGACCAGTCACAATTTGGTCCAGACCTCCCACTTCAAAACTGCAACTCGTAACCCTCTGGTGCAGACCCCTCGCCTGCAAGCTCTAATTGGTAACCCTTTGGTCCAGCACTTCCTTCTGAAGACTCCGAGTGGCAACTCTTTCTTAACTCTTTGGTCCACACCTTCCGCCCGAAGGCTCCGAATGGTAACTCTTTGGTCCAGACCTCCCGCCTCGAGGCTCTGGCCGGTAACGTTTTGGTCCAGACCTCCCACTTCAGACGTCTAGTTGGTAACCCTTTGGTCCAGACCTCCCGCCTGCAGACTATACCTGGTAACCCTTTGGTCTAACCCCCTCTGCCTGGAGTGTCTAATTGCCATGCCCTGTTCCAAACCTCTCGCTGACAGGATCCCAATGGCAACCCTTCAGTCCAAACCTCCCACCTGAAAGCTCTGAGCGGAAACATTTTGGTCCACAGACCCCCCCTTCACGGAGTAAAGCAACGGAATTGAAATATGAACGACCACATCTAACGAGATGATATCCTCCAGGTGCCCTGGCAAAAAAACGACTCCTGGCGACGCACTTTGCACAGGTAGAGTGTCCGTGGAAACCTCCGGTCCTAAATACTTAACCGAATGCCGCGGGCCAATCCCCACCTGGGCAAGTACAGTCAAAACACCAGTCACTTGGAAAATCCATCCACCCGGTCCGGATTCGGCAGGTGGTTGTGCTCCGGCGTGGGAGCGCCATCCACGCCGAGGACGCCGTCGACGGAGGAGGTCTTCACCCTGGCTTTACATTTGTCCTCCGCGATTGTCCAACACACTTGATGCCCTCCCCTTGCCCCCCCTAGCCGGGGAACGCCCCTTGGGCCTCTCCGTGGCACCCCCCTTGGGCCCTTAGCTTGTGGCCCCCCGTCGAAACCGTGAAACGGTCCGTGCACACACAAACAACGGGGCATAAAGAAAATGCGTGGGAATGCACCCAAATCCGCCACTACATCCGCAGAGCTCTGGGCGCGTGAGGCCGTGTCCACTTGTTCTGCGGCATCGCCCCTTGCGAAAAAATGCCCAAGGTACCCCGGGGCATTTGAAAGAACGAGAAATCATTTAAAAGCACGCGGTCCACCGTGACCAGCGTGCCTACACTATGAAACACAATGACTTCATCTACAGTGCCGCTTGCGATAGCGCGGCGCCCCCCATCTGCACACCAGAGCCCCCGACCCGCCCCGCACCAACGAAACCGCCTTGCCCGGGGGCCTGCCTCACGGGGCGCCGGATCCGCGCGGCAGCGTGACAACGAGTACGAATGGAAGATGACGCAGCTGCGTGACCTACGCTGTCCTTCTCGTGCTCCTGCGTAAGCACGACAGGGTCGAGGGCAAAGCACATCTTGGGGAACCGACGCACCACGTTCAGCAGCGCGTTGTCCGCAGGGAAGCCTTTGCGAAGGCATTCGCCGTAAATCGCCGCCCCCGCCTGCGAGATCACGAACGCATGGCTCTGGTAAGCCTGCCGGGCGTAGCACAAACCAGCCGGCCCTCCGCGCACCTTGCGCAAGGGCCCAGACCACCGAGTGGTAGAGCAGCCAAGGTACAGGATCAGCCAATCATTGTGGTCCTTTTGGATGCAACGGAGAGCCTGCGCAATCATCGCGCAGGCCTCCTTGGCATCAATTACCAGGCGGATGTCGTCTTCCAAGACGATGAGGGCAGGAGCGTCTTCGAGCTGCGCCAAAGCACGCTCGTGGCTCATCAGACAGCCCAATGCCCCCCAATGCGTGCCCCAATTCGACTTGGCATTTCGCACATACCGAATACGGCGCGTCTTGTGTGCGGCGTCGAACCAAGAGCAAAGCACCCGGCCGCCCGGCCCGCCCTGGCAACGCTTAGCATACCCACTCCGTGCCTTGAGGGAATCCCCATCGGTTCCCGCCAACCACGTCGGCTCGATGCCCAGTCCGGCTGCCACCTGGAAGGCAACGTCGCGCTTGTCTTCTCGACGCCGTAGGCTAATCAAGCAAGAGGGCAGCGCTCGGAAGGTCGCGGATGCCATGGGACCGGATGGCTGGCAGAAGGCAGTGCGATCGAAAGGAAACGCTTGACCCAAGATGCCTGTGAAAGAAAACGTGGTTGGGTTGGGAATGGCGCGACAACATAAAGATGTAGGCGGAGGGCATACACCGGACTCACTGCTATAGCGCTCACTTCTATAGTGCTCACTTTGAAATTGTGGTCCGGAAGGGGCCGCACATGCAGGCACATGCCGCACAGTCGCATGCACATGCCCATGCAAGTATACAAAAGCCTCAACAGCATTGCCGCACATGCGCGCACATGCCACACCGTCCGACGCACAGTCGAATGCACGGTCAAGCAAAACTCTGAAAGCATAGACGCACATGCCCGCACATGCCGCAGAGATGTCGCAGGCGATAGTGGCCTGACCACCTGAGCTCGGGGCATTTCGCAACCCAGAGTTCCGAGGATGTCTCAGGCAAGCGTGGCCGGATCACCATGGGGCAGGGCATCTTGGAAACCAGAGTGGCGAGGATGTCGCTGGTCAAGGTGACCAGACGACCATGGGGCAGGACACCTCCGAGGTCTGAGTTGTGAGGATGTCTCAAGCGAAAGTGGGCTGACCACCATGGGGCAAGAGATCTCTGAGGTCAGAGTTGCGAGGATGTCTCTGGGGAGAGTGGTCTGACCACCTCAGCCCAGGGCATCTCGGAGCCCAGAGTTGCGAGGATGTCTCAGGCAGGACTGGCCTGACCACCTGCTCAGGGCATCTCAGAACCCAGAGTTGCGAGGGTCTCAGGCGAAAAAGGCCGAGACACTATGGAGCAGGGCATCATTGAGGTCAGAGTTGCGAGGATGTCTCAGGCAAAAGTGGCCTGAACAGCTCAACTCAGGGCATCTCGGGCGAGGATATCCAAAGGTAAAATGGTCTAACCACCTCAGCTCAGGGCGTCTCGGAACCCCGAGTTCCGAGGATGTCTCAGGCGAAAGGGGCCGAGACACTATCGAGCAGGGCATCATTGAGATCAGGGTTGCGAGGATGTCTCAGGCGACAGTGGCTGACCACCTCAGCTCGGGGCATATCGGAATCGAGACTTGCGAGAATGTCTCAGGCGACCGTGGCATGACCAGCATGGGGCAGGAGATCTCTGAGGTCAGAGTTGCGAGGATGTCTCAAGATTGCCGACGACGTCTCACGCGGAACTGGCCGGACGCGAACGCGCCAGCGTCCGGAGACGAACGCCGGCCCCGGCATTCGTGCACGTCCCGCACATGCACTGCACAGGTACGCACAGTATTCGCACAGGCCGAGCTCGCCGGTGGCCGAGGCAACCAAAAATAGCGCCGAGGCCGTCCAAGAAGCCGCCCAAACGGCCCCAGATGCCACGATTTTTCTACTACCGGCCGGGGCCGGTGCTGTAGTAGAAAAATGGTTGGCTATTTGACGTAGAAGATAATCGAAAAGGCCCGGCAGAAGGGCCCGAACAAAGCCCCGAGGCAGCCAAAAATAACGCCAAGGCCGTCCAAGAAACCGTCCAGACGGCCCCAGATGCCACGATTTTTCTACTACCGGCCGGGGCCGTTGCTGTAGTAGAAAAGTGGTTGGCTATGTGACGTCGAAGATAGCCGAAAAGGCCCGGCAGAAGGGCCCGAACAAAGCCCCGAGGCAGCGAAAAATAGCGCCAAGGCCGTCCAAGAAGCCGTCCAGACGGGCCTAGATGCCACGATTTTTCTACTACCGGCCGGGGCCTGTGCTGTAGTAGAAAAGTGGTTGGCTATTTGACGTAGAAAATAACCGAAAAGGCCCGGCAAAATGGCCCGAACAAAGCCCCGAGGCGGCCAAAAATAACGCGGAGGCCGTCCAAGAAGCCGCCAAGACGGGCCGTCAAGCCACTTTCGCCTGAGACATCCTCGCAACTCTCACCTCCTCCTCCTCCTCCTCTTCCTCCTCCTCCTCCTCCTCCTCCTCCTCCTCCTCCTTCTCCTCTGGCCGAGCCGAAGTGGCAGGCGGGCCAGCCGAGCCGGGGGCGCCCGCCTTCTCCGCCCCCCCCTCCTCCCCCTCCCCTCCACCTCGCCCCCCCCCATCCCTGCTTCTCCGGCCGAGCTGAGAAGGCGCGCGGGAGAGTATTTTATTAGGCGGGCGCGCCACCGCCAGCTCACGAACCGGGCGAAGAACCGCCCCCGCCAGCAGCGGGCGAGTGTAAACGCACAACAAACTCTTTCAGGAAGCCCTGGCACGCCCAAGGTTAGCTCTGCGAAGGCCAGGAGGCATTGGAGGCACAGGGGTCCCAGACAGCTCCTGGGGCATGAGCGTGCATGTGCATTGGGATGTGCACGCATGTGCGCCCGCACGCTTCACCGCATGTGCGTGCATGTGCGGGCCCGCGCGGCCTCCCGAAGAGAGGTTGCGCAGGCATGTGCGTGCATGTGCCCATGACAGATCTGCGATTCTCGAACACCTCCCGCATGTGCAGGCATGTGCGCGCATGTGCGTCGGACTGTGCGTGCATGTGCGTATGATTGATACATCAAAACACAGCGCACATGCCCCCGCACATGCCCGGGCACGACGTGCACAGTAGGAAGTCCATCCAAGAAGGACCGCACAGGCCTGGCACAAGACTGGCACATGCCGCGCACATGCGCGCACATGACACCGCAAAAACGGCCGCACATACACCCGCCCAGGGGTATAGATGTGAGTGCGGTGTAATGGAAAACCCACAAAGGACTCAAATCGAATGCTATGGATCGCAATGGAATGCAATGCATCGCAAATCGAAGTGAAGCAGGCAGAAGAATGCAAGGCAGTGGAATGGGAACTTGGAAGGAGCTGCGCTGCATTGCACAACAATGGAACGCATGACAACGCAATCATGACAACGCATGCCACACCTGAAAGACGCAGAGTGCAAGGCCACAGTGGCCGGAGAAAGATCCCCTGGAACCCATTCCCGGGATTACAGTTGCCGCCGAGTCTCCTGCACAGGAGACGGGAGGGGAGGAGCAAGGAGGAAGCAGGAGGGAAGGAAGGAGGAGCAGGGAGGAGGGAGGAAGAGGACGTCGTCGTCGTCGACGTCGTCGTCGTGATGGTCTCCGTGGCCGCAGTCGTCGCCGTCGGAATCGTAGTCCGCCGTCGCTGCCATCATCACCGTCGACATTGCCATGGCCATTCTGAGCCTGAGAACCACCGCGCGAGAATGCACGTCAGTATCCAAGTGCATCATGCCTGTACGGCGTGGGCGTCTGAACGTGCTCCTGTGGCCCATGTGAAAGAAGTGATGAAGTGCTGTAGGGCCGGCCGCCCTGGGCCCAAGGACACCTTCAAAACCGCCCACACGCACGAACAGGGCGGCCACAGAGCCCGTAAGACGGCCACGGCTCCCGTTCTTGATGTTATCCCGCTCCTCCTCGTCCTCCTCCACCCTCTCCCCTTAAAAAGAAGTCCTCCCTGGCGCGCCACGGACGTGTGTGTAGGGGGGGGAGGCAGGCGTTTCGCCAGAGACTCCCATGCCATGTGCGATCGCCATGTATGATCCTGAACTGTACTATTGTGCAACATTTACACGATGGAGGGCAGTTTGTGTCCACAATGCGGCTCTCGCCTGAGCGCCGCGTGCAATCGTCTGGAAGTCTGTTACACGGGTGGAGGGAGGTTCCTTTCCAAAATAAAACTCTCGCCTGATGGCCGCGGACAATCGTCGTGAACGTCTGTCGCAGTGACAGGGATGGAAGGAGGTTACTTTTCAACATGGGGCTCTCGCGTGCTCGCCGCGGACATAGAGGCACGAGGAGAGCGCTAGGGAGGAGACGGAGCCGCCGGGTGAGCGCAGGTAACGCGCCGGCCGAGAGCCGAGACAGGGCCAGACCGCCGAGGAAACGCCAACCGGGAAAGCGCCGGAGGCGGGAAGGCGCCGGCCGGAAGACCCGAAGCGGAAGTCAGGAGGACCGGCGGGATCGCAGCTGGCAGGAGGTGGGTCCGAGATCAGCCAGTAGCGAAATCAACCGACTCAAAGTTCAGAAAAATCCGAAATGAGCCGGGTCCGAGTGCAGCCAGAGATGGCGGGCGCGCCGGGAACGCCCGAGCGAGCCCAGGTCCGAGGTCAGCCGGGTCCGAGACGGCGGGATGGCGGGCAGACGCCGGCGGCCAGTGGAGCGCCCGGCGTGGAGCCGGGCCAGGAGCACCCCCAGCCAGAGGCCGGGGAAAACGTCGAGCGGGAGAACCCCAGCCAGAAGCTGGAAGGAGCGCCGGAGGCAGGCCGGGTCCGAGATCAGCCGGGTCCGAGATCAGCCGGGTCCGAGTTCAGCCGGGTCCGTCATCAGCCGGGTCCGAGATCAGCCGGGTCCGAGATTTGCAGGGGCGGAGACGCCGAGGAGACGCTGGCCGGGGGAGCGCCGGGCCGTGGAGCCGGGCGGAGAGCACCCCGGCCAGAGGCCGGGAGAAACGGCGAGCGGGAGACCCCAAGCAAGAAGCCGGGAGGAGCGCCCGAGGCAGGCCGGGTCCGACATCAGCCGGGTCCGAGATCAGCCGGGTCCGAGTTCAGCGGGGTCCGAGATCAGCCGGGTCCGAGATCAGCCGGGTCCGAGATCAGCCATGGGAGACGCCGGGGAGACGCCGGCCAGGGGAGCGCCGAGCTGGAGCCGGGCCGGGAGCACCCAGGCCAGAGGCCGGGAAAAGCGCCGGGCGGGAGAACCCCAGCCGGAAGCCGGGAAGAGGCAGGGTCCGAGATCAGCCGGGTCCGAGATCAGCCGGGTCCGAGTTCAGCCGGGTCCGAGATCAGCCGGGTCCGAGATCAGCCGGGTCCGAGATCAGCCGGGTCCGAGAACAGCCGGGTCCGAGTTCAGCGGGGTCCGAGATCAGCCAGGTCCGAGATCAGCCGGGCCCGAGATCAGCCTGGTGGGAGACGCCGGGGAAACGCCCGCCAGGGAAGCGCCGAGCTGGAGCCGGGCCGGGAGCACCCAGGGCAGAGGCCGGGAAAAGCGCCGGGCGGGAGAACCCCAGCCGGGAGCCGGGAAGAGCGCCGGAGGCAGGCCGGGTCCGAGATCAGCCGGGTCCGAGATCAGCCGGGTCCGAGTTCAGCCGGGTCCGAGATCAGCCGGGTCCGAGATCAGCCGGGTCCGAGATCAGCCGGGTCCGAGTTCAGCCGGGTCCGAGTTCAGCGGGTCCGAGATCAGCCGGGTCCGAGATCAGCCGGGTCCGAGTTCAGCTGGGTCCGAGTTCAGCCGGGTCCGAGTTCAGCTTCTTCCCCCCGATTCCCCCCTCCCCAGCAGCCCAACGCACCGCCCCGTCCGCCGCGACCACTTCATTTCGGCGTCGTCGCACCGCCCTTGCCCCCTCCCTCACCCCCTCCCGCCCCGCTCCCCCCTCGCCCCCCCTCCCCAGCAGCCTAGCGCACCGCCCCCTCCGCAGCGACCACTTTATTCTCTTGCGCAGGGTGCCTAGAGCTCCGATCACTTTCTTCCGCGTCGCACATCCCCCTCCCCCCCCCCGCGTCCCCAGCGCCCCAGCGGGAGCCCCGCCCACTGCCCCTCCCGCCACGAACGCTTTATTCCGCGTCGCACCCCCCCCCCCGCCCCGCGTCCCCAGCGCCAGAGTGGGACCCCTGTGCCGTGGCTCTCTGCTCCGAGCCCCCCTGCGTCCCCAGCGCCCCAGCAGGAGCCCCGGCCAGCGCCCCCTCCGCCACGAACGCTTTATTCAGCGTCGCACACACCACTCCGCGTTCCCAGCGCCAGAGTGGGACCCCCGCGCCGTGGCCCTCTGCCCCGAACCCTTCCGCGTCCCCAGCGCCCCAGCGGGAGTCCCGCCCACTGCCCCTTCCGCCACGAACGTTTTATTCCGCGTCGCGAAGCGCACTACCTCCCCCATCTCCCTCCCCGCGTCCCCAGCGCCCCAGTGGGGGCTCCGCCCCGTGCCTCCTCCGCCCCGGCAGTTTTATTCAGCGTCGCGACGCACGCCACCTCCCCCCTCCCCCCCCCGTCCCCAGCGCCCCAGTTGGACCCCCGCCCCGTGGCCGTCTGCCCCAAGCCCCGCCCAGCGCCCCCTGCACCCCGACAGCTCTATCCCCCACCCCCACCCCGTGCCCCCAGCGCCCCGTCAGGAGCCCAGCCCTGTCGCCCCGAACCCCCCCGCGTCCCCAGCGCTCCAGTAGGAGCCCCGCCCGCAGCCCCCTCCGCCACGAACGTTTTTTTACGCGTCGCACGGCCCCCATCGTCCCGCCCCCACGATCGTTCCCCTTTCCCCGCCCGCCCAGTGCACCCCGCCCCCCCTCCGCTCCGACCATTTTACTTCTGCGTCGCACCGCCCCCGCCGTCCCGCCCCCCCCCAGACTTCTCCGATTTCTCGTCCACTCTCTCCCCCCTTTCATCCTCCTCCTCATTTGTTTTTCTTCCTCCTCCTCCTCCTCCTCCTCTTCCTCCTCCTCCTACTCCTCCTCTTCCTCCTCCTCCTCTTCCTCCTTCCCCCTCCATTTTGTGCAGGAGCCACGGCACGCGTGCCACTTGTTGTTCACCTCCGCCCAGAGGGCTGGTGGGACTCAGAAATTATCACGCTGCCACGCGACACTACCGCGACAAAGTGGTCTTAATCATACTATGACGGCACGAGGCCCTGGCACTGAAATCGCGATGCTTGCCACTCTGCGACACCGTGACATGTAGGAGCAGCAAAAGCAGCCGGAAGACGACGAATTCGTTCTGCCAGCCATAGCGCGCAGCTCCAGTCACACGCGTGCACGGCTTCGCACGCACGTCGCGCATATCACGCACGACACGAGGCACGAAAACCGACATTTGGGAGGGAACTTGGCATCTCTCGAACGTGTGCATTTTTCTCTTCGAGAACCATCGAGGAACAACTTGGATCATCTTGCGTGAAAAAGAAGCGCACGACGCTGAACCATTACACTCGAGAAAAAACCCAATCAAACATGACTGTCATATCGGAGGTTGGGGAGTGAGATCGCAGTGAAACGGAGACCCCCCACCGGGAAATCGGTTTCGGTTTCGTGTTCGTGTCGTGCGTGCGGGCGGGGCGAAGCTGCGCGTGATCCTCCTGTAGCTAGGCCGAAGTAGGAGCGAAAGTGCGTTCCCGTCCGCCGGTGGCTGGGAGGTGCCCCAGTTGGGCTGGGCGGTGTCCCGGGTGTCCCGGGTGTCAGTAGGAGCGAAAGTCCGTTTCCCGTCCGCCGTTGGCCGGGAGGTGTCCCAGTTGGGCCAGGCGGTGTCCCGGGTGTCCCGGGCGTCCCGGCGGTAACGCATGTCGCTAATTTCATAATCAATGTTGTTCGGCGCCTGCGACGAGCTCTCTTTCTAAATCCAGCTTATCTTATCCAATCCATCTTGTCCAATCCAATCCATTTTATCTTATCCAACCCATATTGTCCCATCTTATCTTATTGCACCCAATCAAATCTACCTAACCCACGGAGAGAGAGAGAGAGAGAGAGACAGAGAGAAAGAGAGAGATGAGATCAAGGTTACAGGCTGGAGGTCAGTCAGGGTGGGCATTTGATTTCAATCCCCCCAACCTCCTTATCGCCCGCAGGGCGGTCGTCGGAGGTTGGGGGGTGAGATCGCAGTGAAACGGAGACCCCCACCGGGAAATCGGTTTCGGTTTCGTGTTCGTGTCGTGCGTGCGGGCGAGGCGAAGCTGCGCGTGATCCAGACCCCCCACCGGGAAATCGGTTTCGGTTTCGCGTTCGTGTCGTGCGTGCGGGCGAGGCGAAGCTGCGCGTGATCCTCCTGTAGCTAGGCCGAAGTAGGAGCGAAAGTGCGTTCCCGTCCGCCGGTGGCTGGGAGGTGTCCCAGTTGGGCTGGGCGGTGTCCCGGGTGTCCCGGGTGTCAGTAGGAGCGAAAGTCCGTTTCCCGTCCGCCGTTGGCCGGGAGGTGTCCCAGTTGGGCCGGGCGGTGTCCCGGGTGTCCCGGGTGTCCCAGGCGTCCCAGCGCTAAGGCATGTCGTTAATTTCATAATTCATTTTGTTCGGCGCCTGCGGCGGGTTTTCTTTTCCAATCCAGTTTATCTTATCCAATCCATCTTGTCCAATCCAATACCTCTTATCTTATCTAACCCATATTGTCCCATCTTGTCTTATCCCACGCCCCTGCGGCGGGCTTTCTTATCCAATGCAGCTTATCTCATCCAATCCATTTATCCAATTCATCATGTCCAATCCAATACATATTGTCTCAATCCCCCCCCAACCTCCTTATCGCCCGCAGGGCGGTCGTATAGGTAATGTGTGGCCTAGCGGGGGGGAAGCGAAAGAGTGAGACAGGTAATCAGTGATCAATAAATACGTAGCACCCCGCAGTTGCGGGTAAGAGCGAGTGGGCGGTGGGGACGTTTGCGGTTTGGCGAGGCTCTGAAGAAGCCCGCCGCAGGCGCCTAACACCCGCAAGCTGTGCAAAGGGCTCGCCGCAGACGCCGATGTTTCGTTGAAGCAATGTGTCAGAACATGAAAAAACACATACACAGAAAGGGTTTTATTGGTTTTACGCTGGAAGGGGGCGTCGTTGAGAGGGTGCCTGGCACGGATGCGGGGATCGGGGTGGCGTCGGTGTTTGGAGCTGGCGGTTTGCGTGGCAAGTGCGTTAAACTGGCCGCATTTGTTTGGAACGCGTGACGGGTGGAAAGGCCGCTCACCAGTAATTGGCAGCCCTTTGCCCGCGTGCCAGAACATATCGTCGCGCGCTCGCAGCGGGGTGTGGGAAGGGGGCCCTGGGAAGAGAGCGCGAGTCTCCTTCCCAAGAAGTCCCTTCGATAGGCAGCAAGCAATTCTTGTCCAATTCATATGCCGCACGGCCAACCGAATGAACGAACAAGTGTTTCGGCGCGCAGTGTTAGCTTCGCTTGCGCGCATCCTCGCTTCCTTCCGTTGCTTCCTTCGTTTCTTTCTCGCCCTCCTCTTCCTTTTCCTCTTCCCCTGCTGTGCCTTGTCCCGCCCCCCCTTCCTTTCCAGCTCGGGGCTGTCACCGCGCGCGAAAAGCGCAACCCAAAGGGCGTTGCTGTAATTCCTTTGTGTGCCACGAAGTCTCGTGTAATTCCTTTGTGTGCGGTCTGGTTACACTGCCAACGCGGGGGCCACGCAATGACATTTCCTTTGTGTACGACCAGTTTCGCCGCCCCCACAAGAGCACGCGCGATCCCTTTGTGTAGAGCTTGTTTTTCCCGCCTCGAGGAGCGCACTGGGCCTGGCGCTACAAACGCAAGGCCGCGGAGCCCGGCAGTGCGACGCAACTGTGCCGGATACCACACCCAAAACGATCCTACGTGGATTTTGGCGCTTACGCCGAAATCGCGCTGGCAGCTGGCCAGTCACATCGCCGGCCTTGCATGCCCGCGCGCGCTACTGCGTTCTGCTGCCGCGACGCGTGCTGCTGTCAATTGATGAACAAACTGACGTTGCATGGTGGTTTGGCTGTGCCAAACCACCATGTAGTGCCCGTTGGCAGCGGAACGTGGGATCTTGTCGCCGACGACAGCGCTGCCACACCATACGTGTCAACTGCATTGTAGTGCACTGCCGTGCATCAGCCCTGGTCCGGGTCGCCGTGGATTCATTGGCATGGGTGCACATGCGTTGCACCGTTGGTGGTGCCAAAACCCTCTGTGTGAAATTCCTTCGTGTGTTTTTTCTTGCTCCTAATGTGGCTGGGTCGCTGGGTGGGTCGCGGGCGGGTCGCGGGTGGGTCGTGGGTGGGTCGCGGGTGGGTCGCGGATGGGTCGCGGGCTGCAGGTCGCGGGTGGGTCGCGGGCGGGTCGCGGATGGGTCGCGGGGGGGTGTAGCGGGTGGGTCGCGGGCGGGTCGCGGGCGGGTCGCGTGGCGGGTCGCGGGTGGGTCGCGCGCTGGGTCGCGGGGGGGGCGGCGCCAAACAAGAAAAACAACAACATAAACAACAACAACAACAACAACGACAACAACACCAACAACAACGACAACAACAACAACACACATCAATCAACAAACCACAATAACCACAACAACAACAACAAACATTCGCATCGCGGAATCCCATTTCAGCTACGCACCCCGTGGCAGGAATGACCGTCCGGCCCCCTTCAAAAAGAGAAAGAGAGAGAGAGAGAGAGAGATAAATAAAGAAAAACAGAAATAAATTAGGAATGAAAACGGGAGGGAGAGAGAGAAAACAAGAAAATACAGGGTGGGAAAAGAGAGAGAGAGAGAGGAATGAGAAAAACAGAGATTACATAACATTCAGAAGCAAATCATCATCTATAACGACTATACGTATTGCGTATCCAAAAGTGAGACAGATGTAAGGAACTGCCAAGAGCGAGAGAGAGAGAGAGAGAGAGAGAGAGAGAAAGAGAAAGAGAGAAAGAGAGAGAGAGAGAGAGGTAGAGGAAAAGGGGAACAAGAGCGAGAGATAGAGATATTGCATACCACGGAGAAAATACCAGCATCAGGAAACCAGAGAGGTATAGAGATATATGTATGTATGTGTTTATAGAGAGCAAGAAAGAGAGAGAGAGAGAGAGAGAGGGAGAGAGGGAGAGAGAGATAGGCAAAAAAGAGGGGTCGCCCACCGACAGCCGCCCAGCGAGAGCCGCCCACCGAAATTGGCCGGCTACTTTCGCCAATCTCTTGAGGGGGCGCTCACCGAAAGCTGCCCACCGAGAACATCCCGCCCAGATCGGCTGTTTTTTTCGCCAATATCTTCTGTGTCTGCTATCACCCGCTCAGTGTTAACACTGGAATGCACGGGGGATGGACGTTTGAGCGATGGAAAGGGGAGCTGTTTCGCATAAGTTCTCACATTTCTCATGCCCGCCTATGGCGGGAACCTCCAAAGAGAACGTGTCTTCCTGTTGGCTATCCTCCTGCGCAGGGTCCTCGTTTTGAGTACAGCGCGGTTGCCGCCTTCTTCTCCTTCCCGCCTCCCTTCTCCATCCCGCCTCCTGCCTCCTACCTATCTCTAACCCTGCGTCTTGCCTCGCCTCCCTCGGTGGCCGCCGACTGTGCATAGACATTGCCTTCCCTGGGCCTTGAAAGCTGCGCAAATATCGCCGCTCTCGTTGGATCCTGGGAGGCCCAGCGAAGTGACGTCATACCCAGATCAGAATGAGACCTCGCCTTCCGTGCGGACTGCGGGCTGCGGAACGGTCACCTCGCTCTTGCCACGGTTGGGCCACGCCGGTTCAAGCAAGTGTTGTGTGGCCGGGCGCGCGCCGAGGAGGGGGTTTTAGTTGTTTTTGATCGTACGTGCGCCTACTCTCTCCCGCAGGGTGATGTTTACTGGGAGCTCGCGTACGAGGAGGTGCCGTTCGAGACGAAGCTCTGGCACGAGCGGAAGGGCGGGTTTTGATTCGTCGTCCGTGCAGCAGCTCAATTCGCGCGTCCTCCGCCTGCTCCTATTCGTTTTCCTCCTCCTCCTGCTCCGCCTCCTCCTTCTTCTTCTCGTTCTCTTCCTTCCTCTTTTCCCCTTCCCAGATGTCTTCCGCAACCACAGTCTCACAGTGGTTGCTGGCCGCGCAACAGTAGACTCCGCGCCAGGGGAAGACCGTGCAGGTGGTGTGATTAGTGGACCGCCCGCTTCCCCGCCACGCATCTGCGAAGCGCTGGCCAAAAGGTGCACCGGCGACGGCTATCCTCGCCGTCTCCTTCCGCGTCCGTTTTTTTGCGTTGGAGCGGACTTCCAGATCTGGGTTTGCAGCGTTCGTGCGGTGAGCGCGTAGGAGGAAAACAACAGTTAGGCACAGAGGCCTATACTTCAACCAGTTGGACGCAGGACGAAGAAAGGCCAGAGAGAGTATGAACGGCTGTGTACGGGGGGCCCGCCAAGGCAAAGAGTATGCGTCCGTCTGGCTGGTCAGGGGGGTGATAGATTACGATCCGTCCTCGTCCGCCTCCCCCTCCTCCTCCTCGGGAATAGCGGGATCCGTAGCCAGTTTGGTTCAAGAGTTTGTGTGTCGAGGTGTTCCGTCTTCAACACGCAGGCGTTCAAAGTTTGACAGTTCTCATTTCCAACGCGGTGTCATGACTACGATAGCGTCGGCGCATGCTCGCTCTGTCGTTGCCGTCCTATGCGTCTTCACAGATGCCGAAGCCAAAGTCAAGGACAAGTTTTTGGGATATCTCGACCAGATGGCAGGTGAGGGGAAGGAGAGAAGCGATGTGACCACCGTTGCAGAGACACTCGACCGTGGCGCTGGTGTGCAGATTGAGGACTGGGGCGGTAAGAGTGACGTGATGTCTATAACTTTCGTGGAGTCCGACCGGGCCCACCTCCAGGTGCGCGCTTACGGGGATCTCTCGAGCAACGTGTCGGGGGGGACTCTCAACGTCAAGATGTACAAGGGCTCGGCTGCTGAAGGTTCGTCTACAGGAGACTGGGTGAAGCGTGAACTCGCATGGCACAGCGTCCCTCACACATACGAGGAGGACGTCTGCAAACATTGTGGCAGAAGCCACAGCAGACTCGCATGCCCCCTTCCATCTGGGAGCACTGAGCTTCGCTCCGCCCTCGACACGTGGCCACCAGTGGTGACTGTTGGCGGCCACAAGTTAAAAATCAAGGTCGTCGGTTCCGCCGGCAAGGCCACGACGTGCTTGCGGGTGCACGCGGATGTCCCCCGAGGCAAGAGTGGCGAGCTGTTCCACAGGGTCCAAGCGCCGCCAGTGGCGCATGCAGGACGGGCTCTGATGTCTGGAGCCGCAAGCTGTAACTGTCCCTACTCAGGGCCCGTATGTGGTGAAGACGGCCAGACATACGACAGCACCTGCCAAGCCAGTTGTGCAAATACTGATACAGCTTATTTGGGCAAGTGCGGCTACCAGGTAGCTCGTGATGGGCGAGCCTTCAGTTCGTGGTGGACCACGACCGAACAGGAGCCAGACGTCTGCGAAGATGACGATGCCGACCTCGTGTTTTAGCCCAACAATCCAATATTCCTGGGGTCACTGGTTGCGGGGATGCTGGTGGCATTTGCTTCGTCAGCGAAGATGTGCAAGGCAGATGTTGCCAAACGTGTGCTGCAGCTTTGATGGGGTGCAAGGGCTACAACGACGTACTCGGGATATTAGAAGTGGGGCCTGACGATTGCAGCGAAGTGGCTGGCTGGGGCTGGTGTTCAGCTTTCGGGGGCTTGTGTTGCGAAGCGTGTTCTGCGGAGGCCACGACAACGACCGACAAGGAGCTCTGCGCGGACGGCTGCTACAACGGGTGGCAGGGCGACGGCTATTGCGACAGCGCGTGCTACAATTGGGAGCGCAAGTATGACGGAGGCGACTGCGACGCCACGCCAGATCAAGAGCCAGAGCCTGAGCCTGAAATGTGGTGGACCACGACCGAACAGGAGCCAGACGTCTGCGAATATGACGATGCCGACCTCGTGTTTTAGCCCAACAGCCCAATATTCTTGGGGTCAATGGTTGCGGGGATGCTGGTGGCATTTGCTTCGTCAACGAAGGGTCTAAGGAAGATGATGCCAAACGAATGCTGCAGCTTTGATGGGGTGCAAGGGCTATAACGACGTACTCGGGCTATTGAAGTGGGGCCTGACGATTGCAGCGAAGTGATTGGCTGGGGCTGGTGTTCAGCTTTCGGGGGCTTGTGTTGCGAAGCGTGTTCTGCGAAGGCCACGACCTGCGCGGACGGCTGCTACAACGAGTGGGCGGGCGACGGCTATTGCGACAGCGCGTGCAACGATTGGGGGTGCAATTATGAGGGGGGCGACTTCGCCGCGCCAGGGCCCGAGCCAGAGCCTGAGCCCGAGATGTGGTGGACAACCACCGCAAAAGAGCTCTGCGCGGACGGCTGCTACAACGGGTGGCCAGGCGACGGCCGCTGCGACACCGCGCGCTACACTTGGGAGCGCAACTATGATGGAGACGACAGCGACGCCACGGTTGAGCCAGAGCCAAGCCTCTGCGCGGACGGCTGCTACAACGGGTGGCTGGGCGACGGCTACTGCGACAGCGCGTGCTGCAATCGGGAGTGCATATATGACAGAAGCAATTGCGACGCCACGCCAGAGCCAGAGCCAGAGCCTGAGCCCGAGATATGGTGGACACCGACCGACAAGGAGGCAGATGTGTGCGAAGATGAGGATGGCGACTTCGTTTTTCTTGCCCAACAGCTCAATATGTCCGGCCCGTAGCAATTTTGGCTCAAGTTCGAAACGCTGCCCTGGTGCTTCGAGCGTGGGCGCAGCCAGGGGGTTGGTCCATACGCCCCGAGGTTAGGCTTCCCAATATTTTTCCAGTCGTGCGCCAAAGCACGCGTAGCTCGAACATCGCCCGCGCTTCCTTCGCCTCGGACACGCTCTCCCGACTCTTCAGACATGCCGCGGGGAAGTGACCTTCTTGCAGCGATTGGGTCGTTGAGGGCTGAACTTCTCATTGCGATTGGACGTCAACTTCGAGCTGCAAGCGCAACAGGTGGCAGCGGCGCAGGAGATGCAGGCTGTCGTCATTAACCTGTCCGCCCAATGGGGGGAGTTCAGAATGTCACGGGCGCGGCCATCGCGATAGACGACGCGGAGGGCCCCCGCGACTGCCGCGACCGCGCTGCTATTTCGAGGGCGGTTGCCATGGCGGGGGCTAGGATCAGCCTTCTCCAGGGGCAAGTCTCAGCCATCTCACGCCCAACATCGAGTGCAGCGAGCCCCGCCAGTGGAAACAGTCGCAAGCGGCCAGCGAATAGATCTTTACATGGCAGCTTCTTGGAGACCAATCAGTCTAGCGGGAAGGGCCAACATAACCCATGCAGGGCCTGGATTGGGGCTTTGGCCCCGCGAGGTTTTGTCGCAGTATAGAACGGAGCATTGGGAGTGGTACAAGGCGCAGATTCCAGAAGAACTCCCAGCTGATGTGGAGCCTTTATTTGAACGCGCGGGTCGGTCATACCCGGTGATATTCACGACGGGGGACGCTGCCGGCCGCTTTAAGCTGTGGGCCTTCACCTCGCCCTCCACGTGGAATGATTCCCGCAGCCGATCAAAATCTTCCCCGATTCGGGTTCGTGGAGGTATCCCGTTGCACGATCGATTGAGGAAGGGCGCGTTCTCCTGCTTCTGGGGGCCGATGAAGGCGAAGTTGAGTGATGAGGTTGTTTGGGGTGGTAAGAAGCGCATGGGTTGCTCTTGTCATTGCTCAGGACAGTTCCAGATATTGACGGACGACGATTCTCGGGCGCTTTTCACCGGGGGGGCGTGGAAGTTTAGCGATGCGGGGATTGCTTTCATCGTTGACATAGCGACGAATGAGAAGCCGCGCATCCAGGATGGGGCTCGACGGACCCCCGCGGCGTTGCAGGCCACGACACGGCGCAGATGGGAGATGGCCGCGACGTCGTTGGCGATGAACGCGGCCCAGCTGCCGGGTGAGAGTTGGCCTCTTTTGCGGCGCCAGTTTTGCCGCCCAATTTGCGCAGCGCCGTGCGATGTGCCTCGTCGGGGGTTTGCGCCCCATGTTTGCTCTCCCTGTCCCTTCTCGATCTGTCCTTGGTATGCTGGAGCATGCTTATGTCTGTTCATTCTCTCCGCCAGCATCGCGCTGCTTGGGAGATGAGTCCGTTTGAGCGTCTGTCGGACTCAGGATATGGTTGCTGCCCAGGAAACCCATGGCCACCCAGGAGACATCGACCACCACTCATAACCCCACTGGCACCTTGGGCTACGCGTTCTTCCCCGATACTGCTGGCGGCGGAGGATTGATCGCTGCGGCCAGCAACAGGCGTCGTATGGTTTTTCTCGCATATTCATCGCCAACCGCGACAGCGGGGGCAGCATGGGCAATTCAATATAGTCCATGTGCGCGTGCCGGCACATCGGACCATTTCAGCGCATGCATGTATGTGCTACGCTTGCTCCGCCGCGAGGCCCCCATGTCGGCTGGGCACTTCGCGGCTATCGCGGGAGATTGGAACTTTACCCTCGAGGGTGAAGGGCGCCGAAGAGCCCGCGGAGGTCTAGTGTCCTGGGGGTCGTCGTCATGCGCGGGCCTTCCGCAAGCTGCTTCTTGACTTGATCGAGTTCGACCAGGGTGGATGCCCGTAGAGCAGTCGTGGACAAGACCATGGATCATATTGAGTTGGACAGACTTTCTTGCTCGGCCCCCGGCGCTACTCTCGCTGGCATGGCGATCTCGGCGACGACGATTGGACGTTTTCAACGTGATATGCCACATGGCCTTACCTGTCTCTATTACTCTTTCGACGCGTGTGTGTGCCTGGCAAGTCTGACGGCAAGAATGCCCCGCCGTGGCTGGCCAATGCCCCCGAGTTCGCCGAGGGGCCGGACAGGCCCCCGCCCGCGCCGCCGCCGACTGCAGCAACTGATGAGCGCCGGGCATGGACCAAGGCACGTCCGCATTCTGCTGCTGATCGAGCCCGCCGGCGGATTAACCTTCAAGTTGCTAGCGCGCATGAGGAACGTCGCCGCTGGTCCATGGCTGCGATCCGTGGCCTTCGCCTGAAAGGCGCCAAGATGATTGATCGGGCCCTCGCATATTATCCCAAGTTGTATGAGCACATTGATGACGCTACTCTTGGATGCACTGATCTTTTTGCGATCTGCCAGCGCGCGCGAACTGCACCGGGGGGCCCTGGGCGCTGAGGCCCTGGAACTTGAGAGCGACCCCCCCCCCCCGATGAGTTCCAGCGGGCGAAGGGGGGGGGTTAGATCGAACGTCGTCGTAGTTTCTGGCCGCAGCTTCGTCGTCGCACGTGGATTCGAGGAGCGGTTGACGAAAGCGCCCAACCACGCCCCGCCCCTGAAGCGTCTGCCGAGGCTCCGAGGCCCCGCTGGGGAGAGGGCTTCTGCGAGATGCAAGGGGGCCGCTCTGCGTGCCCCGAGCTGGTCTTTCTTGCCCGACAGGCGCCCTTCAGAGCTAACGTATCTTGGGAAGTTGGCTATGCGACATTCTACGGGGGGATCATTAAGAAACGAAAGCAGAGCACGCATGGACCTCATGGGTTCCCATGCCACTGCTGGCGTCTTGGAGATGCCCCGAGACGCCTCTCTGACTGTTGTCGGGACTTGATCCAGGAGAAATTCGACGCCTTCCCGCGGGGCACGTCGAATGTTTTCACGGCTTTCATTCCGACGGGCGACTCCCAGGACGACGTCGGAAATGAAGTATTCAGCGCGCCAGCGAACGCGCGTCCACTTTCCATGGCCAACACTGAGGCGAAGCTGATGAGCGCTCGCATGTGCCGCCCCTTGAACGAGCTCGCTCAGCTAGTGGTTGCATCGTCTCGGGCGTGTATATCTGGGCGCAGTATGACTGCGCGTCTTGTCCGTGCAGAGGCGCGGGCACGTTCTGAACGTCTGCTTGGCAACAGGTATAGCTCGCTGGTCCTGGACTCTGCCGCCTTCCCATCTCTCTCTCTCTCTCTCTCTCTCTCTCCCTCCCTCCCTCCCTCCCTCCCTCCCTCCCTCCCTCACTCTCCCTCTCTCTCGATTGAGTGCTTTCTGGCTGTCTTGGAGGCCGTGGGCGTGCCGAGGTTTATCCTCCTGTTCTACCGTATGTTCTACACTGATAACATCGCTCTGATCACGTTTCTGGGCGAGGTGTTTGATTCGATTGCCATTGCTCGGGGTGCTCGGCAGGGGGGCCCGGCATGGATGGTGCCATTCTGTCTCGGGGCGGCCCCGTTCCAGGCGTTTGCCAGTTTGCGTTGCCGGAGGGGGCCTGGGGGTGAAATTGGCGCATGCTGAAGACTGTCTCTACGGTCCGCGACAGACGGCTACCCGCCTCGGCCGGCTTTTTTCAGACCACTCGGATTCTAGCAGATGCTGATGGTCTCGGTCTGAACTTCCATAAGTGCGCGGCTTCAGTGAATTCGGAGATGTTTCAGCTTGGCTGAGGGGCCTCGTCGCGGCGCACAATCCTTAGCTTGCGAATACTGGCTTGTAAATACCTCGGCCTGATACATGGTCAGCTGGCGCCCCGCAGCTTCTGGAGCAAACCAGTGGCGAAGTTTTCTCCATGGGCGCGCGCGGCGTGGCAAGCTGGTCTCACACTCGCCAAGGATATTTCGACACTCCAAACGCTCTGTCTTAGCATCCTCTCAGTCGCCATGCAGTTCGCCCCCCTCTCGCGCTCTGTCACTGCCGGCTTTAAGATTGCAGCTGTTTGCGATTGGTCCGAGGTTCAGTTCTAACGATGAGATGTTGACGAATATGAGTTCCCTTGGTCCCCCTGGGCAGCTCAAGAATCTGGAGGTGGTCTCTCGGGCGACGAAATTTGGACGGATTTCGAGATGTTCGGAGATCTTGGAACGCTTGGAAGACATGGAGTGAAGTTTCAAGAGTGATGACGCATGCATGGTGCGTACTCTATCTGGTTGGGCGTCCTCTAGCTTTGTGCCTGCTCTTCTTTGCACATTTCGCAATGCGAGAGGCGCGCCCATTGCTTCGCAGAAGGGAATACCTGAGGATGGCAGGACCTTTCAAGCTGCAGTAGGTCGCTCGTTGGCGACCGCGGCTGAGTTTGTTCATGATGCTTCAGGCGACCTGCTTTTACGGATGAGGGAATGGATTGGCGATGTTCCCGGAGATGCCGCCTGCCATGTTGCTCAGAATTTATGCTCGTTGCTCTCGATTATATTGGAATTGTGAACATTGGCTTGGCGAGCTGACGCGCCCATTCTCTGAGTATCCTCCCTGTTTGTTTTTCTCTTTTCCCGATTGTAGAGAGACCTCGCTCGTTTTTTTGGTTCGCACGCAGTTGCCGCCATCACCATTTGTCTGTTGCTGGTAGTGCTTCTTCTCAGTCAATCCACGCCAGACTCCGAACCACTGCCCGCCGCCATCGATCGATCGCTGAGGCATGGCGGATTGAGAGACGAGCCCGCTTACTGCTTGAAGCAGCGTGAGGTGGGCGCAGGCTTGGATTTGAACCGCTGGATTTTTATACCGAGCGCAGGCTTGGATCTGTCCCGACGGATGTTTACCGACGTATGTGTTACTCTTGGGTGAGTAATGCCCTGCCTGGAACGGGGTCGGCGGATTTGAACACACAGGAGAGTTGAACTTCGTGAGGCATGGACCCAACCGCATTCGACAAGAAGTAAGTAAACCAACGAGATTTTTTTGCAAAGAGAGAGAGAGAAAGAGAGAGAGAGAGAAACAACAAAAAATACATCCGGGGTCACTGGTTGCGGGGATGTTGCTGGCATGTGCTTCGGCAGCGAAGAGGTGCAAGGCATCTGTTCCTGAACGCGTGCTGCAGCTATGATGGAATGCGATGACTATAACGACGTATTCGGGATATTCGGCATGGGGACTGACGATTGCAGCGGGGTGGATGGCTGGGGCTGGTGTTCTGCGTCCGGGATAGTGTGGTGTTGCGAAACATGCTCTTCGGAGGCTACGACCTGCGCGGACGGCTGTTACAACGGGTGGCCGGGCGATGGCTATTGCGACAGCGCGTGCAACGATTCGGAATGCATTTATGACGGAGACGACTTCGACGCCACGGCTGAGCCAGAGCCAGAGCCTGAGCCCGAGATGTGGTGGACAACGACCGACAAGGAACTCTGCGTGGACTGCTGCTGCAACGGGTGGCTGGGCGACGGCTATTGCGACAGCGCGTGCTACAATTGGGAGTGGAATTCTGACGGAGGCGATTGCGACGCCACGCCAGATCAAGAGCCAGAGCCTGAGCCCGAGATGTGGTCGACAACGACCGGCAAGGAGCCAAATGTGTGCGAAGATGATGATGCCGACCTCGTTGTTTAGCCCAGCAGCCCGATATTTCAGGGGTCTGGTTGCGGGTATGCTGATGGCATGTGCTTCGTCAACAAAGAGGTGCAAGGCATCTGTTGCTGAACGCGTGCTGCAGCTATGATGGAATGCGATGACTATAACGACGTATTCGGGATATCACACATGGGGCTTCACGATTGCAGCGGAGTGGATGGCTGAGGCTGGTGTTCTGCTTGCGGGGGATTGAGGTGCTGCGACACATTCTCTGCGGAGGCTACGACCTGCACGGACGGCTATTACAGCGGGTGGCCGGGCGACGGCTATTGCGACAGCGCGTGCAACGATTGGGGATGCAACTACGACGGAGGCGACTGCGACGCCACGGCTGAGCCAGAGCCAGAGCCCGAGATGTGGTGGACAACGACCGACAAGGAACTCTGCGCGGACTACTGCTGCAACGGGTGGCTGGGCGACGGCTATTGCGACAGCGCGTGCTACAATTGGGAGTGCAACTATGACGGAGGCGATTGCGACGCCACGGCTGATCCAGAGCCAGAGCCAGAGCCAGAGCCTGAGCCCAGATGTGGTCGACAGCGGCCGACAAGGAGCTCTGCGCGGACGGCTGCTGCAATGGGTGGCCGGGCGACGGCTATTGCGACAGCGCTCGCTACAAGTGAGAGTGCAATTATGACGGAGGCGACTGCGACGCCACGGCTGAGCCAGAGCCAGAGCCTGAGCCCGAGATGTGTTGGATAATGACCGATAAGGAGTTCTGCGCAGACGGCTGCTACAACGGGTGGCTGGGCGACGGCTATTGCGACAGCGCGTGCTACAATTGGGAGTGCAATTATGACGGAGGCGAGTGCGACGAAGAGCTGCCTACCGACCCTGAAGGACTCGACTGCAGTCAGTGTACCGACGATGATGGGGATTGCGGGTTCAACGTATCCGCAGAGTTTTGTTCCGTGCGGATCAGGATGAGAGGTTGTGTACGGGAACTATTGCTGTAACTACTGCGACGACGCCAGCTTGCAGTTTTTTGGTAGCTGTTTTGTCGGCTGGTAAGGTGCTTGGGCTTACAGTCCTACGCTCGTGCCCTGGTTGTTGGGCGTGGCTGCGGTGTTGCAGTGAGGCAGTGCCGCGGCGCAGAAGGCCGCCCGGGCACTTCGGTGGTGCGGGGCCCTCGGGCGGAGCCGCTCGTGCCCAGCCGAGTCCTTTCTTGCATGCCGGATTTCTTTTTGAATGAGGAGGATGAAGGGGGAGGCGGGGGAGGTGGAGGTGGTGGGGTGGTGGAGGTGGGGGGTGGGCCGGGTGGGGTTGGGGGCCGTGGCCTTCGCGACCTCTGTCCGAGCGCTTTTGCCGCCTGTTTGGTCGCGCGTGTCGCGTGTTGGCTCGGGCTATTTTCATCTGCCGGGAGCTGTTCTGATGATCTTGCTCCTTACAAAGAAGGCAGCAGCAATCTGATCTTGCTTGCTGGCAAGGACGCTTGTTTTTTTTTATCGCAGTTGGGTACTTCGATTGGTTTCCGCAGGTCACCTCGTCGACTATCGTTCCTTCGATTGGTCGTATGTGGGATTTACCCATCTGACCCAGGGCTCTCCTCCGGAAGAGCGGAAGACCGGCCTGCATTCAGTCCGTGGCAGCAATTCGGTCCAGGTGGCCGCATTGGAGGTCGGGGAGCGCGCGCAGCAGGTCACGCCCATCTTCAAACACCGTTCACCACAAAGGCAAATACCGCAGTGCTGGCTATATCGCATAGGTGCTAAAAACAGAGATGCTCTGCTCGTCATCCTTCGTTCCCCCCTCCTCCCCCCACTTCGTCCTAGCCCCTCGCAGACCTAACTTTCGCCCAGTTCGATCCGATTCGATTTCGGTGCCCCAGCGATCCGAAGCGGCCTGATGCTTGCATGTTGTCAAGTGGGCTTTCTGCGCACCCGATTCGATTTCGATTCCGTGCCGATCCACTCCGATCCGACTTGCATTCCGACTCGACCCGATTCTCCGATTCGGTGTTAGCTGATCCTGCTTTCGTCCGCCTCCCCCGCTTCGTCCTCGCACCTCGCAGACTGCGCCGGGACCCGCGCCCCTGGGGCCCGCGCCCCTGCGGGGCCGCACCCTCGGGTTGTGCCTGCCGCGGGCCCACGCCGCCCCCGCGGGCTGCGGGCTCGGCAGGTCCACGGCCGTCGCGCGCCACCCGTCCGTCCCGGTTGGAGGGCAAAGGCGACCTGCCTCTAAGAGGGCCAATGTCTCGGGCCTGCGCCAGATGCCGTTCTCGCTTGCGTGTGGTTGCGTGCTGCATGACGCCACAAGCGTCCATGGACACATGGGGTGTCGTTGCGTGCGTAGGCGCATTTGGGGTGGCTGCGTCTACACGCAACGCGGCCCTCGCTTTCGGCGCAGTGCGAGGTCGGAGAGAAGGTAGATCCGTCCATGGTACGTCCCTGTTCTAGAGCAAGTCCCATCATGGTATTCCAACGCACCGGGCAGCGCCACCCAGAACGGGGCGGGGTGGCGTGGGAGGGCGCGGAGGAGGGCGAGGCTCAGAGGAGGCGAGGGCACCGATACCGCCACCCTCGCCTCATTGCCGCCTTTTGTGGTCCTCCTGGGAGGCCCTCGCCGCCACGGTTGGATTCGCCTCGAGGTGGTTGTCACGCCCCCAGGGAGAGGCCTGGGGAGTGGCGGGATCGGTATCTGTTGGTTTCCCCAGCGGCGGTGTGCGGGGGGAACGTGGGGAGCGGGGAGGGGTGGCGGCGAGGGGCGGGCGGAGGAGGGGCGGAGGAGGAGAGGGATCAGAGTGGGGAGGGGGTCGGACGACGGCGCAGGAGGAGTGGGAAAGGAAGGAGCAGGAGCGAGCTGGGAGGAAGGAGGATGGGGCGGAAGCATGGGTGGAGAGAGGAAGGGGGGAGGGGAGGTAAACGCGAGGACGGAGGAATGACAACGGAGGACAGAGGGAGGGGGAATGTGGAATATGTACTAGGGGCGACAGGGGGGGGCATACGAGGGGGGGCAGTGGAAAGGGCAAGGGGATAGGGGGAGGGGGATGAGGAGGTGGGCGGGGAGAGGGTGGAGGGTGGAGGTAGTCAGTTGCACCACTGCCCTTTTGGAAGCCTGGTCTGAACTGGTTTGGTCGGGTCAAGCGCGTTGTGGTTGGATTCGGCAGGAATCTGGCTCACCGCGGCTGCAAACTACCAAAACTAATGTGGTTTGGTCGGGTCAAGCGCATTTTGGTTGGATTCGGCAGGAATCTGGCTCACCGCGGCTGCAAACTACCAAAACTAATGTGGTTTGGTCGGGTCAAGCGCGTTTTGGTTGGATTCTGGCTCACCGCGGCTGCAAACTACCAAAACTAATGTGGTTTGGTCGGGTCAAGCGCGTTTTGGTTGGATTCGGCAGGAATCTGGCTCACCGCGGCTGCAAACTACCCAAACTAATGTGGTTTGGAACGTTTGGAAGGGATTCTGGCACTCCAGAGTCGTAAAATGTGAAATCTACATCGGTTTTGACGGTTTCGAAATGATGTTGAAAGTTTGGAACATACTCTGGCACTCCAGGGTCGAATAACGTCAACTCTACACCATTTTCGAAGGATTCGCACGGATTCTGGCACTCCAGAGCTGCGAAATACAAAACATAGAAGGGGAAGAAGCAGAGGAACAGAGGAAGACCAGGAGACGGAGTCAGAAGTATAACGAGGAGGAAGGATAGAGGCCTCCTAGATGGGGTCGGAGTAGATGGGGTCGGTGGATCGCACCGTATCGCCGATATATCGGCGATGCATCGGCAATGCATCGGCGATGCATCGGCGATGCACCAGCGATGCATCGTCGACGTCGTCGCTTCATCGGCGACGCCGGCGCGAAGAACATCGGGCCCCGCATTGAGCCGCATCGCCGATGCATCGGCGATGCGACGCGATCCTCCGACCCCATCTACTCGGACCCCATCTAGGAGGCCTAGAAAGGATGATCAGGACAAGACGCCGAGGGGCCGAGGGGTCAGCGACGGTCAGCCCAGCCGGCCGGCCGGGCCGGGCGTCGCAGCGGGCGGCCTCTGGCTTCGGAGCGCCGCAGGTAGAGCGGTCGTCGGCGGCGGAGGGCGAAGGGGGGGGAAAGGGAGGAGGGAGAGGAGAGGGGAGGGCCTGGGGAGAGGGAGTCAGGGGGAACAGGAGAGAGGGAGGAAGTAAGGGAGAGAGAAGGAGAGGGCCGGAGAGGGAGGGGAAATGGGGGAAGGGACATTGGAGGAAGGAGAGGGGACAAGCGAGGGCTCTCTAATCCCTCCTCCTCATCCTCCTCCTCCTCCTCCTCTTCCTCCTCATCCTCCTCCTCCTCCTCCTCCCCCTCTCCCTCCTCTTTGTTTTCCCGTATCCCGCCGGGGCCCGCCCGGGGGGCCCGCCCCCTCCGACGCTTTCATCTGCAATGGCGTCGCAAGCACACGCGTCTGTTTGCACTGCCAGCCGTGACGCTGGCGGAGTCGCCGCCACAGCGTGGCGGCCTCGCTGCGGGACCCGCGCAGCGCGTGCACTAAGCGGCGAGCGGAGGGAGTCCAGACTGTCCAGAGAATTGTGTTGCTGTTGTGTTGTTGCTGTTGTTCCTGCTGCTGCGCTGCTGCTGGTTTGCTCACTACTGCTATCTGCTCTGTCTTGCTTCCACTGGGCTGGCCTAGAGGGCGGCGGCGCCAACAAGAAAGAGGGGAACCGGGGAAAAGAGAGGTGCGCCCAGCGCGCCCTGAGAGACCGAGGGCCGAGCGCCCGTCGGCCCGAGATGCCCTCGACCGTCGACCTCCTCCCCTCAGGAGACGCCGCCAGGCTGCCAGGTTCTGTGTGGCCCAGACCCAGGCCCGACCAGACCCGACGTAGCGGGCCGCGAGCTGCCTGCTTGCGGCCCGAGCCTCGACCTCCGATCGAGGCGGCCATGGATTCGAGGGCGGTCGACGGAGTATTCATCCACATACTGCCTAGAGCGCCCAGGGTTGCCAGGCCAACTCGATATCGCCGAATTATCAAAATCGAATCGCTGCCGAATCAAACCGAGCTAGAACTAGCGCTTCGACCTGCTGCCCATGTCAAAAATCTTCTGCTGGCCCGGCGCGGCGGCCGCGGCCGCCCGACTCCTTTCCGCCGCAGTCGTAGTGGCCTTTCTCCCGGGCTGCACGGCCTGGCAGTGGGCGCCAGCCCGGGAGGGGCCAAGCAAGTTTCGAGGCCGAGGGGGCCATCATGAGGAGAAGGGGGCGGTCCCCGGGGCGGTCCGAGGAGCAGGAGGAGGAGGAGGAGGAGGAGGAGGAGGAGGAAGGGGAGGAGGAGGAGGAGGAGGAGAGGAGAAGAGAGGATCGGACCCATGGGGCCAAGGACCGGGATCCCGTTTCCAGGAGAAGGTTGAGAAGGGAGGAGGGAGGAGAGAGAGGCAGGCGGAGAGGAGAGGGCGATGACGAGAAGGGACAGGGGAAAAGATGGCGAGGCCCCTGTCCCCGCTGCCCGATTCGCCTTCGTCGCCTCCGCCGTCGACTTGCTGGCCTCCTCAGCCGCCTTCTTCTCAGCCGCCTTCGTCTTGGCATCATTCTCTTCCTTAACTCTGCGCTCCTCAGCCGCCGCCTTCTTTTCAGCCTCCTCCTCCGCCTTGGCATCTTCATCTTCCTTTATCTTGCGCTCCTCAGCCGCCTTCTTCTCAGCTTCCTCCTTCGCCTTGGCCTCTTCCTCTTCCTTTATCTTGCGCTCCTCAGCCGCCTTCTGCTCAGTCTCCTCCTTCGCCTTGGCCTCTTGCTCTTCCTTAATCCTGCGCTCCTCAGCCGCCTTCTTCTCAGCTTCCTCCTTCGCCTTGGCCTTGGCCTCTTCGTCTTCCTTTATCTTGCGCTCCTCAGCCGCCTTCTTTTCAGCCTCCTCCTTCGCCTTGGCCTCTTGCTCTTCCTTAATCCTGCGCTCCTCAGCCGCCTTCTTTTCAGCCTCCTCCTTCGCCTTGGCATCTGCCTCTGCCTTTACCTTGCGCTCCTCAGCCGCATGTTTTTCAGTTGCCTCCTTCGCCTTGGCCTCTGCCTCTGCCTCTTCCTTTATCTTGCGCTCCTCAGCCGCCTTCTTCTCAGCTTCCTCATTCGCCTTGGCCGGCTCTTCCTCTTCCTTAATCCTGCGCTCCTCAGACGCCTTCTTTTCAGCCTCCCCCTTCGCCTTGGCCTCCTCATCGTCGTTTGACCTGCGCTCCTCAGCTGCCGCATCTTTCTCTTCCTTAATCCTGCGCTCCTCAGCCGCCTGTGCATCAGTTTCCTCCTTCGCCCTCGCCTCTGCCTGCTGCCTCTGCTGGAGCTCGTCGGCAATCGCCTGATCAGCCTCCTCTTGCGCCTTCGCCTTCGCCTCGGCCGCCATGGCCCTCTTCTTTTGAAGCTCCTCCTCGTACTTCGCTTTGAACTCTGCCTTTCTCCTCGCTAGTGCCTGTTCCTCCTTCTCGAAATCGGCGAGTGCCTCCTCGGGCGCCCTTTGTTCTTCAGAAGGCTGGGCCTGGGGGACCTGGGCCAGGGCACTCGGGCTTCCCGGGAGACTCGGCGGGGGGCCATGGCCCTGGCCCTGACCCTCAGCAGGATGGTCGAGCACGGCTTTCAGCGGCAACGGACCCGCCTTCTTCTCAGGGGCTGCTTTCTGGATCCGGACCTTGACGTCCATCGCCGTTTGCAGCAGCGCGTTTTTTTTCCCCATGCCAATGAGGTCGGCGCTCAACGCCCGCATGTCCTGCAGGCCGATGGTCTCCAGCGGGGGAATCAAGCTCATCCTGATGCCCTGCGACTCCGTGTTGTTATTGTGCTCGGCCTTGATGAAACCAGCTGGCATATACACCATCTCCTCTGGCGCCACGACACCATAGTAAATGTGTACCCCTTCCGCCAAAGCCTCGCGAATCTTGGTGGTTGTAGCGGCTTGCAGCCACTGCATTGTAGCCAGCATCGATATTGGATGGCGAAGCGCCTTGGCGCCTTTCTGACCACGCACGAAACCGCCAAGTTCCGCAAATGGCGCAGCCACGATGGTGCGCGCGCCAGAGAAGTTGTAGCGAACGCAGGTCAGAGCGGCCTGCTCGATCCCGAACGTATCGCTGTTGGCACCCCTGATCCAGACGTCGGCCTTCATGACATGCTGCAGCACTTCGGCCTCCGCGGGTAGCAAGACGCCGCCAACGTCTGCACACATTGGAAAGCACTCCTCGCGCATGGTCTTCTCAATCTGGGCCTCCACACTCTTATCCTGAAACTTGCCGTGGAACTGGCCATTGCTTTTGTCTGGCCTGACCCTGAACGAGTTCCCTTTGTCATGCATCTCCTTCTTGAAGTTCTCGTCACCTTTGGCAATGCTGGTAAGCGGGTCCACGTCTGTGACGATGAGCGGAGCCGATATGTCTGATGCGTTCATCTTGCGCAAGTCGACCAAAGCTAGGACTCGCATGCGATGTTCTGGCAAGGGGGTCCATTGCCAGAAGGGCTTATCGTCTGGCTTCTGCGGGGACACCTGCGGCTGCTGCTCCTTGCTCCCGGGATCGCCTGCGCGCTTCTGCCTCTTCATCTGGTCTTTCTCCTCCTGCGCCTTGCGCTTGAGCGACTCGTTGCGATGAAGCACCCTTGCGCTGTAGAGTTCTGAAATTGCCAATCGGGATTCGGAAGCGTGGAATTGTTTGCGCCGCCCCGCACATGAAGCCCGGCCCGGCCCACAAACCCCATGCCACCACACGGGGCTCGTAGGTCCGAGCACGGGGCTCGCAGGTCCGAGCACGGACACTGCGCGGAGCGGGGCAAGCAGTTCGACGCTGCCACATTAGAGGCCTCCTAGATGGGGTCCGAGTAGATGGGGTCGAAGGATCTCGCCGCATCGCCGATACATCGGCGATGCATCGGCGATGCATTGGCGATGCATCGGCGATGCACCGGCGATGCATCGTCGACGTGGGCGATGCATCGGCGCCGTCGACGTGAAGCAAATCGGGCCCTACATCGAGCCGCATCGGCGATACATCGGCGATGCGGCGCGATCCTCCGACCCCATCTACTCCGACCCCATCTAGGAGGCCTAGACACATAGACCTTGTTCACGCTCTTCGTCAATTCGGACACGGCCTTGAAGAATGTCAACTGCTCCTGCTCATGCTCCTTGATCGCCTTCTCCGTGCTCAAGGCAGCCGAGACCGGGACGTTGATCCTCGTCTTCAGCTTGCTCAGGGTCTCCAGGTTCCGGAAGCCGAAAGACGGGGGTGCTTTGGCAATCTTCTCCAAGTCGGGCTGGGCTTCGTCGTCGATGACAGTCTGGCCGTCGTCCGTGATTTTGAATTGGGCGATGTACTGGGCCAAGCTGCTATCGTCCTCGCCCTTCACCAGGTTCAAAGCTTCCGCGCGGCTCGACACCACGGCGATCTCTCGCTGGAACAGCGTCCTCTCGTCGCTGCCGTCGAAGTCCAACAAGGCCGCTTCGATGTTCTGCGCCATGGCCATGACAGACTGCTCGACAGTATTGAACGACTTCTGCAAGGCGCGCGTGACCTGGGAGCGCAAGGGAGAAGTGAGAGCGACGAGGGAAAACAAGGAGGAGGAGGACTCCTCCTCCTCCCTCCTTGTTTTCCCTCCTCCTGGAGGAGGAGGAGGAGGAGGAGGAGGAGGGAGGAGGGCCCCTCCTCCCTCCTCCTCCCCCCCCTCCTGGAGGAGGAGGAGGAGGAGGAGGAGGAGGAGGAGGAGGAGGAGGAGGGAGGAGGGAGGAGGAGGGACGACGACGACGACGTCCGACGACCCCCTCCTGGAGGGGGTCGTCGTCGTCGTCGTCGTCGTCGTCGTCGGAGTCGTCGTCGTCGTCGTCGTCGGCGTCGACCCCAAATGGACCTTGTTGCGAAACACCTCATCCACCGTGGATGGCGGCGGGTCCGCGGGGTCCTCCTGGCCGCCCTCTGCGTCCCTGCCGTTGTCCATGCCCTCGCCCTCGGAACCAGCGTCGCTCTCCTCGGCCGCCCTTCTCCCATCGACCAGGCTGCGCAGGTCGACGTTGGACAAGACCCCGGGCGCGGCGGTGACTGGTAAGCGCTCGCCGTTACCATCCTCGTCGGGGCGGAGCGAAGCCATGGCATTCTCGAAGCGATCCCTCCGCTGCCTCATGGCCTCCGCGCGGTCCTGGTCCTGTGCTGACAGCGATCAACCCAGCGCCACTTGGCCCTCAGCCCGAAGCCCGAGGGCCCTGCCCAGAAAACGGACGACCGTTTTGGGAACTGATTGTTTGTTGTTTTATGCCCTGCGGCCCCTCGACCGCACGTGCATTCCAAAAACAGTCGCCAGGTTTCGGTGGACGAACGAGCTCAAGCAGCGCAGGTATCGCTATTAGCAACATCCAGGGAAGTGTCCTGGGCGACGAAGGCGGACCCGGCGCTGCCGCTGTGCATCTGGTTCACCATGTCATTCACGGTGTCTCTGTCCCCTCTCCTGTTTTGCCTTCTCGTAACCTCGATCTCGTCAGACTCCGCCTCCTCCTCGAAACTGCTCTCGTAGTCGCCCAGCTTGATCTTGAATCTTTTTTCTCCGCGAGGCCCGCCCCAGTCTGGGATCTTGCTTGCGTCGTCCTCCATCTCCTTCCACTCCTTCAGCGCGGCCGACCTTGACACCCTGCCCTGAGCGATCTCGCCCTTCCACTCGATGAACTCCTCCAGCCACATCCACTTTTTCCTGGCCGACCCGCGGACCCCTGATCTGAGTGAGTACCTCTGCTTCCACATCACCATGTTGAATGTCTTCGGCTCGTTGCCTCCCTTGCAGTGCTTGCTAAAGGCCTTCTGTAGCTTGTTGAAACCCTTTTCGTCCTCTTGCTTGAGCTTGCGTGCCCATGCGAGAGTCTCCGTGCCACTTGATTTTGCCCTGCGCATCGTCTTTTTCTCATCAGAGGCGCAATCTTTGCACTTCCCCTGGTCCTGCCAGAACGAGCTTAATGGCTTCGCTTTCTTGCAAGCGCCTCCGCACTTCTTTGTCTTCTCAGCCTCAGTTGTCATGCCCCAGTGCCCTGCCCTGCCCTCATCCATCCATCCATCCCTCCCTCCTTCGTCCTCCTCCTCCGACCTTCCTCCACATCAGAGCATCCTTGGGTCCTGGCCTGGCATCCTGGTCCGGCCCTGGCCTGGACATACTGGCCTGATGGCCTGCCGGGCCTGCCGCGCAGGTCTGGAAGGCTGGGGTCGGGACATCTGGGGCCCCGTGCAGGTCTGAGGGCTGGGGCCGTCGCCGTCGGATGTCTGGGGGGGCCCCAGGGGGGCCGGGGCCAGAGGCCAGAGGTCTGGAGGCTGGAGGGCTGCGGCCCTCAGCCCCGGCGCCGTCGACGACGAGGACGGAGCGACGACGACGACGACGACGACGACGACGACGAAGACGACGACGACGACGACGACGACGACCTTGCCAGGACGATGCAGAATGGCCACTTGCTATCCTGAGATCCGAATTGCAACGTTTGGGCGTGGCTTAGTGGGGTGGTCATAAATGGGGGGGTCAGAAACGGTCCCCTTTCGTGCCCCTTTCGGGCCCCTCTGGAGCCCCAGGGGGCTCGTTTAGGTACCGTTTGGGTACCTTTTCGGACCACCCGCGGCACCCCCCCATTTATGACCCCTCCATTACGCAACGCCCAAAACGTGCCAAGTACTAAGTCCCGGGCAGCCTGGCAGAGGCGGTGGAAGGAAGGGGAAGGGGGGCCGACTCGGCCGAGAGGATGCTTTACCATCAGTTGCAAGCAGAGCGATCCATGATGCAAAAGGGCCTCGGACCTGAGGCCCAGAGGGAGGCGAGGGACTGTAAAGAGCCCTCCGAATCCGAAGGCGCGGAGAGGACCGCGCCTGCATCTGGACAGTCTGGACAGAGGAGGTCAGCAGGAGGAAGAAGTCGAGGAGAACGAGTCTGCAATAAGAGCCAAGAGGATGAGGGATTGAAAGGCCGTAGCGGCAGGAGGAGGTCAGGAGGACAGGGAGAGATGAGTTAGGGATAAGGCATAACGAGGATGGAAGAGGAGAGACGAAGCACGGTAGAGTACAGGTAGGACGGCTGGAGCAATGAGGCTCCCCCTGTCGTCATCCCGATCATATGCCGCCCTATCCTGCCTATGATAAACTCCAAAAGGAAGTGCGCACTGGTCACTGATCGACTAACGCACTTCAAGGAGCGCGCCCCCTCAGGCACCCACCGAGGTCCTGGTCCTGGCGCCCGCCGGGCCCGAACTTGAAGAAGCCGGGGATGCCGCTGCTGGGCGCTTCATGGTGCCGCCGCGGCGGCGATGGCCGCCGCGCTCGAGGTACACGCGGTCGATGCTGTTGGGGGGGCGCCGCTGCGTGTTGCCGAGCAAGTAAAGCGTGACAGCGCCAATGGCCGTGGCGTTCATGGCGTTGCCTGCTGCCGATTTGGTCTGGGTGCGCGACAAGAACTGGGCGAACTCCGTCGGGATCCCCATCACCTTCAAGTGTTCCGAGGGGAGGAGCAACCGCTTTTGCTTCCAGCTCCATACCTCGGTCTTCTGCAACAGGGCGGGGATGAACTCTGATAAGGAGCTGAAGCGTGGGTTCTGGCAAATAGTCGTGTAGACGTCGTCGTTCAGCCGGCCGGCCTGAGCGAGCTTCTCCTCGTGGTTCTTCAGCCTCTTTTTCACCGAGCTGCTCAACATCATCCTCATCGGCCACCTGTTCCCTTTCTCGTCAGTCGCTGGCATGCTCGCCCTCTGGGCCATGTCCACGATCTCCTTCCTCACCTCTTGCTTTGTGGTTGACGCCATGAACGCAGCGCCTGTTGCCACTGGGCCCTTAGGCGTCTGCCCGAACATCGCAATCAGGTTGGTCTTGTCGAAGGGGCCGTACTTGCCTGTCCACCTCAAGGCCCCCACATTTGGGAACTGGACGATCATGTACTTGCGGTTCCTTACGCACGGCATCCCAACTTCGTGCGGGCTAAACACTGCTGCATGGACGGTGTAGTTCTTGTCCGAGAGCAGTTCGGCCAAGTGAAGGTGATTGAAGCTCCTGGTACACTCCAAGATGCAACCGTGGTACAAGACTCCCCCGGCCTGCCTCAGCTCCCAAACCAACGTGAGGAAGGCCAGCGCTCCTTTGCCGAAAATCCCCAACATCTCACCTCGACTTGAATGGTCGACGCAGGTGAAGCCAGCTATCAGAAGCTTCAGCGCAGTGTCAAGGTTGCTCGAAGCCCCATCAGGTAGTAACCACCCCATCTTACCAATAGCATCTTCCGTTGGAAAACAATCGCAAAGACCTTTGTGCACGTGGCAGAACGCTTTCGTTCCCAAGACTCCATTCGTAGTGGTCGACGATTCGTAGTCCAAGAAGATCTTGTGAGCGTCCTTGACGAACTGAGCGCCCATTGCCTTGGCCGCCGCAGGCATCTTTTTCTTCTTTGCGTCGCTAGTGATCTTGAGGTAGCGCTTCGTGTACTGGTCCGTGAGGTCGGTGAACTGCCCGAGGAGCACGGGCGGCAAGCGTGACCTCATGTCTCCCATCACATGTGCACCATGAAGGCCTGGGAGTGTCTTGATCAGGAGTTCTCGGCAATGCGGCAAGATGTCGCATGCCCGGAAATGCTTCACCCCGATGGCGGTCTCGTCGGATAGCGGCATCGTCAGGTTTGAGAGGGCGCGGTGCTCCATTGAGCGGAAGATCGCATCCAGAACGTGTTCCGGTTGGCCGCAGCCGCTGTAATCCGTCGTCGTAATGATGCCACCTTTCATGTGCTGCCAAATCTCGTGAAATTCGGGTTCCAAGGCCAAGCCTTCGATCAAGTGCTCGATGGGCTCGTGGACTTGGGGGGTCAGCTTGTCGGACTTGTCGGCCCGGCCGGGCGTCTTTGTCACAGTCGTGGCATCGCAGTCGGACTTCGCGGTCGTCTTCTTTGTCTTTGCAATGCGCATGCGTGGAGCGGTGGACGCCTTCGGGCCCGGCCGGGCCCCCTTGAACTTCGATTTCCCCATTGCAGAATAGTTAGCCGATGGCCGATGAGAGATGGCCGCGGCGATCGGCTCAGCCCGTCAGGCTTGTCACTGATATAGTCCCCACAGAGATAGACACGTCTGAGCCTGAGCCAACGTCGCTATGGATGGATCGAGAGCACAGCGAACCATGATATAGGAATGGGTGGGAGATATGGAGGTGGAGGGGGCAAGGAAAGGACAGGGAAGAAAGGACAGAATGAGAGCAGGATGAGAGGAAGGGGCGAGGAAGGGGCGAGGAAAGGGGCAGGGGACGAAGGCGGAGAGGAGGATTTGAGCAGGAAGGGAAGAACGACATGGGGCAAGAGCGATGCTGTCGGGACTGCCTGCTAGTGGGGAGTGCGAAACGCTTCCGGCCCAAGCCGCGCAACGTGGCCGTCCAGCTGGCTTTCTCGCGAGACCCCGCTGAGCCCTGCAGGCCGCCCGGCCGCTCGATGGGTCGGCCCAAGACAGCCTGACGCGGCGGCTGGAGGCGATGGGGGGGATTGCCACTAGTTTTCTTTCAGCTTTCCCAAACAATGCTTGCACGCTGGACATTCCTCGCTTCCACCACGCCAATAGCACCGCATATGTTGCATATACACACTGCGAGGGTTCACTGTTCGGGGTCCAAACCTGCAGACGCGTCATTTTCGCTCTTACTTCAGACCTCGGAGGTTGGGGGGTGTGAACGGAAGCGACCCATACGGGAAATCGTTTTTCCTTTCCAGTTTGCTAATCAAACGGCTCTCCTTACCCTCTCACCTGGGGTCTGTCCCTCCCCTCCACCAACCCCTCCCCTCCATCCACCCCCCCTCCACCACCCCCACCCACCTCCCCCCTCCCCCCCTCCGCCCCCGCATCCACCGCCTGCATCCCCCCTCTCGGATGTCCCTTGGAAGCTTTCTGGGCTCGAAGAGGCCCCAGGAGGCTCTGAGAGGGCCCAGGACTGGCCCAAGGGGCTCCGGCTCCGAGAGGGCCCCAAGACGGCCCCAATACGGTTCAGGAAAGCTGGTCAGCAAGCGTTGTTTGAGAGGCCTCCCCAAAAACACTTCCCACAGTTGCCCAAGAGATGCCCGAGAGACCCCAAGACGTTCTGAGAGGGCCCAAAAGCTGGCCTCAGGGTCCCCGAGAGGGCCACAAGACGGCCCAAGACGGCCCAGGAAAGTTGGCCAGCAAGAGTTTTGGGCTCCGAAAGGGCCCCCAGGAGGGTTCCAAGAGGTCCCCAAGAGGGCTCCAAGGGGCCCCAAGCGGGCCCCTTTGCTGTCGAGCTGGCTGGCGGGCCCCCTTGCTGTCAAGCTGGAGCCGTCTTGGGGGCCTCTTGGAGCCGTCTTCCCCAACACTCACCACCGCCATCGTCACCACCACCCCACCACCACACATAGTAGAAATATAAAAACCATCTGGCTGGAAGAGCCATCGCAAACCGACCGCCTCCTCCAGAGCCATCGCAAATCGACCACCGCCATCGCCACCATCACCACCACCGTTAAAGAACCCAGAGCCATCGCAAATCGATTGCTTCCCCCTCCCCCCAAACCTCCTTATCACCCGGAGGGTTGTCCTACCAGTAGCACCATTATTATGACTTGCTGTTCACTGTTCACGTCATTCAACGGTTGCCATTTTTAGTCATTGTGTACATGTTATTGCACGTAGCTTCATTCATGATATGGGGTATTCTCGCTCGCAGTGTTAGGTACTCCAGCTTATGCCATCACCCCCTTGCCCCCGGTAAGCTCGGGCAATCTCAGAGAGCGCAAGACGCGCGGCAGAAGGCTGAGAGCCGCGCCCCATCTGCCGCGCCAGCGCCCTCCGCGGCCGGCGCCGGGGTCCTGCCCTCCCTTGTTCGGCGCCTCCTCGCCGGGGCCTCGCCCTCAGCAGGCGCCTCGCCCGCCTGCGCCGCCCGCCTCCTCGCTCCTCGGCCCTGTCTGGCGCCCCCTCCCTCCGGCGGCGGAGGCGGCGGCGAAGGCGCGCCGCCGCCGAGCTGGAACATGTCATCCCACTCCGACATCGGCAAAGCGCAGCGCAGGGCTCCCCCAGGCTCGCTGACAACCAAGAGACGCCGAGCTCGGGGGGCCGCGGGGCCTGGCGGCCGGAAGAGAGGCGCCGACACTGCTGTCGCGATCTCCAGCTCTCGACACGAAACGGCGGCGTCTGGGGACCTGGGGCCTGGGGGGGCCCGGGGGGGCATCTTCTGGAAAGCGTGGTCAAGTCCCCCTCCCTCCCCCTTTTGTGAAAAACGTGGTCAAGTCCCCCTCCCCCGCGTGGTCAAGCGCCCCAAAAACGTGGTCAAGTCCCTCTGCCCCCTCCCCCTTTCATGGAAAGCATGGTCAAGTCCCCCGCCCCCCTTTTCCTGACCTGAAAAACTGGGTCAAGTCCCCCTCCCATGGAGAGGCTCAAGTGAGATCTGGGGTCAAGTGAGATCTGGGGTCAAGTGAGATCTGGGATCAATCCTTACACCCGTGTCCGGGGTACCCTTGTCGCACCGTCTGGGATTTCCAGTGGCCTGATGAAGCGCCCCGCTGAGGGCGAGGATGTTGCTTTCTGGGCGAAGCTCGAGAACATGCTCCAAACAAGGGGAAGACGTGGACGACGACGACGACGACGACGACGACGACGTGGATGCAGTCTGGTTTCTAGGACGTCTTATTTTGCTCGTGGGCAGTGGACCTGGTTCAGAGCTGGCAAGTGGATCATGCTATACACGTATATATGATAAGCTACCGCTACCCGAGAACGACCTGGTCCTGGCCCCCGCCACGAAGCCAAGCACATTCCTCCTCCCATCCTCCCCCTTCCCTCCTCCCAGCCCTGCCCTCCGTCTTCACTCCTCAGCGAAAACCGAGGAATCCCCCCGCCGCTATGCCAGGCCTATCTCGGCGCCGACGCGGAGGCGCTGCCGCTGGACCTTTCGCCCGCTGGCTCGCCGGCTGTGCCGAGGCCGCCGTCTTGCAGCTGGGCAATAGAAAACTCATGGGAGCAATGAGGGCATTTCATCCTCACAAGGGGCAACTCCGGGCATTTCCATAGCATGTGTTGTGTCTTCTGTCTCTTTGCCATTGCCCGCCTCACTGCGTCATCCTCTGCCTCTGCTGAATTTGACTCTACAAGTGTGTCGCAAATCACAGGCTCTGGCGGCTCATTGGGTATCGATCGTGCTACCGACGGCGGTTCGTCCGGACTCGATCCTGCTCTGGGCGGCACCGGGTAGACCTCAAATATCTGTTGTGACCCTAGTGCGGCCTTGGAGTCCCAGCCGCTGCCGCTGCCGCCGGTGTCAGGGAACATGACCGGGTACTCAAGCGTGGCAGGTACTTGCGAGTCTCTGGGGGGGCCTTCGTCATCAATCGGAGTCCGAGGTGCACCTGTCTCATCGAGCGTGTCGCTTGTCAAGTCGACCATGGGGCAAGGGGCAGGGTGAGGTTCGGGTTGGGGTTCTGGCACTGGCACTTGTTGGTGGCCCTCTTTTACTGGCAAGAGCGCGTCGGGGTTGCGGCTGCGGCGGCCTGCGCGTCCGCCCAAGCGGCGCCCCGGGCCCCAGCCCTGCGGGCCGCCCCGCGGGCCTTCGGAGGACCCGGAGGACTCGCTCTCCGACATCGCGGGCCCCGGGGCCTTCCCAAACCTGTGAGGCTTCGATATCGATGCGGCACGGCTCGAGCCGAGATGCGGTTGACAGCCGACAGCCCGATCGACATTGAAAGCTAGTCGTTCGTTCATGAATCCAAACGTCGGGGCATCGGGGCAGCAGGAGGTAAATTGACGCCATATTATATGCATGTACAACATACATATTTATACATATATATATGCACAACATACAACATACATAGAACATGTATATACATATGTGTTTACACATATATGTGTATGTATGTATAACATATGTATATAACATGTATGGATGTACAACATACATATGTATATACATATATATATGTGTGTGTATGTACAACATACATATATTCATCTATATATATATATCTGCACAACATACATACATACACATATACGTGTATGTATATATGTTGTATACATATACACACCATATATATGAATACACACTATATATATATGAATACACACTATATATGTGTATGTATATATATATGTGTAAATATATACATGTATATATATGAATATACACTACATGTGTATGTATATATAGTACAACATATATAGCATCAGTAATAGTAGTACAACGTGTATATATATATATATGAATACATATTATATGTATAAGTAGTATGTTACACCACTGATACAATGTATTCCATAGTATGTGGTATTCATTCCATACTATGTACTACACTTTGTTTACAACGTCGTGGGAGGAGGAGAACAAGAAGAATACTTATAGGGCTGGCGCGCAGCCCTCCCCCTCAGTTTTAACCCTCGGAAGCCCTCCTCAGCCTCAGGGTTAAAACTGATGGGCCCTCAGAGGGCTCTCGAGGGTTAAAACTGAGGGGCTCTCGAGGGTTAAGACTGAGGGGCTCTCGAGGGTTAAAACTGAGGGTTAAAATTGAGGGGCCCTCAGAGGGCTCTCGAGGGTTAAAACTGAGGGGCCCTCTCGTCGTCGTCGTCGTCGTCGTCGTTGTCGTCGCCGTCGCCGTCGTCGTCGTCGTCGTCGTCGTCGTCGTCGTCGTCGTCGTCGTCGTCGTCGTCGTCTTCGTCGTCGTCAGGGCAGGAGTGGGAGGTCAGGGGGCTCAGGAGAGAGGGAGGCGACCTCAGGGCGCTCAGAAATCCTAGGGGGTATGTTCCTCCTGCCTTTGAGGACCGACAAGCCCCCTTCCCCCTTCCCCATCTCTGCCAGGCGATCGACGCCAGCAACAACAAGAGCAGCAAGGCAGGGGGCGGGCGCTGCCGCTGGCCTGTGATTGTTCAGAACTGTATTGAATATCACAACTCTGGGTTTATCATCACCAGTGCCACGTCGTGAAATTATTCGGGACGGACCACCTGTGTTTGTTGTTTATCGGGATCCGTTTAGATATGCGTGCATGACCGCGCGCGAGGCTGACGGTCATCAGAAAGCTGAGGGATGGGCAGGATTCATCAAGAATCGACGGTTTTATTTCAAACGTGTTAGAATTAAGCGATAAACAAACAAATTGGCACGAAACCTTCCAAATCTAGCAAAACAATCCTGATTCCATACGTTTGCATCCGTTTGGGGCGTCCCAGGCCTGGGGAGGGCCCCGGGGCCCCTCAGGGCCCTCTGGGCCCCTCCCTGGCGCCCGTCCTGGCGCGCCCTCCCCCCCGAGGCTCCTGGGGGGCTCCCGGAGGGGTCTCGGGCGCGTCTCGGACGTGTCTCGGACGCGTCTCGGACGCGTCTCGGGCGGCTCGGGCGTGTCTCGGACGTGTCTCGGACGTGTCTCGGACGTGTCTCGGACGTGTCTCGGACGTGTCTCGGGCGCGTCTCGGGCCCCTCCCCGAGCCCCCTGGCGCCCTGGGCGGAGGTTCCTGGGAGCCCCCCTGACCAGGGAAGCGATTTTCCTCATCATGGGCCCACTGGGCCCCTCTCAGGCAGCAATCGCGCCCATTTCTGGCGAAATTGTTCCCAAATCGCATTGAATCGGTTGGATCGCAGGAAATCGATCCAAAATTATCCAAAACATACAAAACCACGTTATTGCAGTGGGGCGACCATCGAATTGCATAAAAACGAATGAGAATGATGAAATTACTTCCCAGGTGCTCCAGAACACGGATCCGTGCAACCTGATCCGCTGATGCTACAAAACAGAAGCAAGGAGTGCAATCACTAAGTCCACTGGGCCGACTACCCCTCGCCGACCTTGCGAATTGCCTAGCAAGGCAAACATTCCCTCGCCAACGGGGCGCAACGCAGTTCGCAGTTCCTTCCTCTGTCTTGCTGCCAGTCGCTGCTATGCCCCTCCTTCTGCTGCTCCTCATCCTCCAACTCCTCTGCTTCCCACACATGGTCCATATATCTACCTTGGCACACGTCCGCTGTAGCACCATATATCCAAAGAGTAAGTACCCTGCTCCGTCAAGTCGCCGAGCAGGGAGGTAACATTCAAGTTCCCGACCTTCGTCAAATTCACGATGTCGGCACAGTAACAGCAAAACGTGGCAACGTGTGCCTGGGGTGTTCCCACGCATTCGGGGCTTCCCCAGGACTTGCGTTCTGCCAGCAAAACATGGCAACATGGCCTGAGGTGTTCCCACGCATTCGGGGCTTCCTCGAGGTCCGTATACTGCAGCGGCTGAGCCATCCACGGCTCACACTTTACCAAGATAATATTCGTACTAGTCCACAACCTGCGTCATATTCACGAGGCCGTAGTGAGTATAAGATTATGCCATCACCCTGTGATTGTGTGATGTGCTATCGTCCTGAGCAGCCTGAGCAGATGGCTGCACAGAACTCGAAATACTTTCTTTTGGCAGACTTTTTGGAACACTTCATGCACTCCAACTCCTCTGCTTCCTACCTGCATCATCCTCCCTTCTCACTTCTCACTCCCTATCCCTCATCCCTCCCCCACCTCTCCCGCCCTTCCAATGTCGCTTGATCGGATGAGTGGTTTTGTTCAGACCCCCCCTTCCCCCCTCCCCCCTCCTTTGTTCCGGGGGGGGGGTCCCTGGGTGAGGCAGCAAGTCTGTTTCAAGTCTCAAGAACCGAACGATTCGCCCAGGACGGAGGGTGGGGGAGAGGGGCCAAACGGAGCGACTCGCCCGACCTCCACGCATGCCACGCACTACTACTCGTAGTAATCAGCCAGGGCCCGGGCCTCAGCCTATGATAAACTGGAACTCTTCATCTAGCATCTAGCAATTCTCGCGAGGGCCGCCCAGATTCGAGTAGTGGCCCCACAAACCCAATTAGGTACCACCAGCATGTGTGGCGGCCTTCTGAATTTAGGACAATCATCCAATCATATGTCAGGCGGTGGGATTGTACTCGAGGCCCCCTCACTTTGAGTAGCTCAGGCCAGCCCTGCACAGGAGGAGCCGGGGAGGGGTGGAGAAGATGGGGGTGGATGGATAGGAAGGAGGAGGAGCACGGAGACGACGCGGGCGAGGAGGAAGACTCGCCTGTGCCAAGGACCGCCGCAAGGTGAGGTCGACGGCCCTTGCCCTTGCCCGTCGACACGTGTTGGCCATATTGCGGGTCCCATCCATTAGTTCAACAGCGAAAACTTGATCGCATGGTCAAGGGGGCGCCTGAATCTCCCATTAGCCTCCTCCCTCCCCCCCAGCCCCCAAAGCCTTCAGGGTTGGGCCAGAAACTCTACCAGAGACCAGATCGAGATTGGAACAGGATTTGGCACAAAGCATTGAGCATTGAGGTGCACCCCGAACCTTGGCTGGATCTGGAGGCGGCGGCCGCGCCAGCCATTGCCCCAGACTCGTGTAGATTTCTGACATAGTTGCCGCCGCCGACCGTGAGATCTCTTGGGCACATGGCACATGGCTCTCGCTAGTCAGTTGCACGAGGCCCTTTTGGGCCTCGGCTCCGGGGAGCATCAGGCAAGATACGATGGTTTTGGGCGTTCGCGCGAGGTTTGACTTTCCCAGGAGGGCAAAACGATGATATCTACCCAATTCTTGCGACCGCAGCCAGGGAGCAGCGCATATTTGACAAACTCGGTGGCGTTTCAGGGCAACATCAGGCACGATACGATGGTTTTGGGCGTTCGCGCGAGGTTTGCCTTTTCCAGGAGGGCAAAACGACCAGATCTACCCGATTCTTGCGACTGCAGCCAGGGAGCAGCGCATATTTGACAAACTCGGTGACGCTTCAAGGTAAAATCATCGGCGGGGGTATGATTTTCATAAGTTTGGTCAACATCGCCAGCCCACCCGAGTAGAAACCGAGAAAACATTAACATTCCTAGGAATCTCTGGGACCCTGGCCTTAGATGGCTACCGCGGGCCATGGGCTGTCCGCGAGGAGGACGCCCAACCACCAAAGGGCCGCGAGGAGTGCAGGCACGAGGAGCGCCGAGGCCACGAGCAACCAGAGGGTCCGAGGATGCCACCGGGGGCCACGAGACGAGGGAGGCCTTTCGACAGCCGTTTGCAGCAAGCTGCATACTGCATAATCCTCCAACTCACGCGCTCACCTCCTTACTCCTCCTCGCCCCCCCCATTCCTTCACCGCCCATCGCATATCCTGCCCCCCAGTGCTTCACATTTCCCTCCGTCCGAATCGACCTCGAAGGACGGTGCAGTCAAGACGATGGAATAGGGACCACTGTAGGTCCGGAAGGACCCCGGGCCTCCCGAGGTCCGTCTTTGATTGTTCTTGAGGCCCCTCGGAACGCTAGACATACCCATGGCCCCCAAAACTGGTGACTTCATGATTTATGCTCCCTCACCACAGAACTTTGGCTGCACCGCACTGCAGTTGCTACCGCGGCCTAGCCATTTCTCCTCAAGAAAGCGATGTTGGCATACATCGGCCTCATTCGCCCGCTCCAGTGGCGCAACAGGAGGCGCGCCCGCGCGCCTCTTTCCCCAATCGCCCTCGCATTATATTATCTTTCTCCTCCACCTCCCCATCTTTCCCTTCTTGTTATTTATGATCCTCATCCTCCTTCTCCTCCTCCTCTTCCTGCTCCTCCTCCTGCCCCTCCTATCCCATGCGCCTCCCTCCTCGCCCTCATATGACTGTTTCGTCCTCGTCCGCCTCCTCGCCACTCCTCCCTCTCTCTTTCTCCTCCTCCAATTATCCGAAGCTTCTCCTCCGAGCCTCCGAGCCTCCTCCTCCTCCTCCAACGCTCGCGCCCCGCACTAGCCCCAGGCGCGATGGCAGCTCTCAGTCCGCCGCCGCAGCAGCAGCAGTGCCCGCGCCGCCCGGCGCCAAGGCTGACCACCGGCTGCGCGCCCTGCTGCCTCCGGAGGGGTGGCTGAAACTGTTGCTAGAGAGAGTGCCGGGTGGTCGGGGCATTCTCGACGGCGTCGGTTGGGACAAGGGCGGGGCCAGCAAGGATGATGATTGCAGACTCCCAACAAGCATCGGCAAATCTGGCGTTCAACTCATCGGTTTGGTCAAATTGGGCCCTGGCCAGCTCATCGACTTGTTCACAGAGTTGGACCGCGAGGAATCGCTTCTGTACAACTATTTTGGTAATTGCCCAAGATCTTTTACATTACGTGTCGCTGATGTGGTGGCCTTGCAACGCCCACAAACAATGTTCCTCAACGCGGACGGCAAGCCCGTCTCCTTGCGGTCCCTAGTTCGGGTTGGGGGGAGGGAGGGAGGGAGGAGCCCTGGGAGGAAAGAGGAGGGATAAGGGATATGGGAGTAGGAACGGGAATGACGGAGGCATGATGGGGGAAGAAGCGAGGAGGGAGAAGGGTGAGGGCGGCGAAGGAGAGAGGAGAGAGGAGAAAGAGAGGAGGGCTCATCGTCGTCGTCGTCGTCGTCGTCGTCGTCGTCGTCGTCGTCGTCGTCGTCGTCGTCGTCGTCGTCGTCGTCGTCGTCGTCTGCGCGGCTGCCGTAGCGGCGCTGCTGATTGTCGTCGTCGTCGTCGTCGTCGTCGTCTTCGTCGTCGTCGTCGTCGTCGTCGTCGTCGTCGTCGTCGTCGTCTGCGCGGCCACCGAAGCGGCAGGAGGAATGATAACGATGCTGCCGTCCCAGGTCCCTGCTGCTGCTGCCGGGCCACGAGTTGCACGAGGAGCGATTCGAGGGGGGCCGGCGCGCGCCCTAGCAGCGAGGATCGGTTGACCGCGGAGGTGCAGGGCCGGGCCCCCAAGCCGCCCAGGCCCCAGGTGTTGGGCCCCAGGCTTCCGTCAACCCTACTTACTGCCCCCGTTCCTCAGCCCTCCCGCTGCTCTTCTCCGCCCCGTGGTGACATGGGGGCTCCGCTGCGGGAATCTCTCGGCCTCGATCCGATCCTTCGGTTTTTCTCTGAAGATCTGAGAGCCTCGGAGCTTCGACCCCTCAAGGCAGCTCAAGACCTCTGAACCTCTTGGAGCCCCAGGCTCAGGAGCTGGTCCAGAGAGGTGCTTTGAGGGGGGTCGAATCTCGAGGCTCTCAGTTTTCTGAGACAAAGCACGCCCTGCCGGGCCGGGCGGAAGCGGAGGAGCGAGGGGGCGGGCGGGCCGGGCGGGCCCCCGGGCGGCCCAGGTGCCTGCACGACGTCTGCGACGCGTTCGGCATCCAGCTCCAGCCCCGCCAGCACATCCCTGCGGCGGGGCAGGGAGTGGCGGGAAGAGCATTTCTCTGCATCTGGCATCTGGCATCCTTCACTTCCTCCTCCTCCCTCCTCCCATTTCTTATACCGCTGCATCACTACGAAATTGATTTACCCAAGAATTGAAACGCCAAGTAAAATTTTACTTGATTTTTTGTAATTGCGCGGGTCATAGGGGGGTAGGCTGAGTGGACGGGTGCAGGGGCATTCCAATGTTCGACCCGTACGACACTGCGATAATGATACACACGCCCAGCATGCGTAGCCAGGTCGGGGTCGGCTTCTGTTTTGCGTTGTCGGCCCTCGCCGCGCTCCCAGCTACAGGCCGCATGCGTCGCCACCACTGGTGCGCGGGTCGTGGAGCAGGACAAGAACTGTGAAAGGCGACTCAAGGGTGGACGAATCCTACCCACCCGCAATGTCACGGAATCTGCGCCGCAGGTTCTGAATTGCAAGTGGCGGGGCCCGCCCACAGACAACATGAAACGCGACCGCGACGGACGCGGTCGCCCACCGTGCAATCAAAGGTGGTGCCACCAGGAAATTTGGCCCACTAGCGCGGTTAAGGCGCCCCAAGCCATAAGACGTCAAGCCACCATCCTTTCCCGGCATCCTTGGCTGCTGCTTCGGCCGTCCAAGGGTACCCTTGGCGGCGCATTCATCCTTGCCGTTTGGGGTTGAAGCCCGTTGCACGGCGGCGTCGCAGGGATGGGGGAGGCAAGGGTACCCTTGGGGATACTTCCGTATCCTTGCCCATGTTCTCGTTTGGGCGGGCGCATCCCCGCGCGTTTCTTGCCGCGTAATGGCGTTGCACGGCCCCTTGGGCATCCTTGCAGATTTTTGGGTTGTCGCCTTCTCCCCGATCTTGGGTCAGTTTTGACCCGGCAACGGTATATCTTCATGTTCCCCACGCCCCCTTCGTTGCCTCCCCCCTCCTCCCCCGCGGGAGCTTGTCGCCCGCTGCTCTGAGGCGCCCTTGGCCCATGATGGCATCCAGATTCAAAAATGTACCATTGGTTTTCCTCAAGCGGTTTCCGTGGTGACACGTGTCACCTGCTTTTCTTCTGAAGATTCCCTGGCTCATGTTGGCGCCGAGAATCGAACGATTACGTTTGGTTTTCTCCAAGCGGTTTCCGCGGTGACACGTATCGCCCGTTGCTTTTCTGAGGCTTCCTTGGATCATGGCGGCGTCCAGAATCAAAAATGCACCGCTGGCTTTCCTGCAGCGGTTTCCTCGGTGACACGTGTCACGAGTTGCCTTTCTGAGGCTTCCTTGGTTCATGTTGGCGCCCAGTCAAAAATGCACAGTTGGTTTTCTCCATGGGGCTTCCGCCGTGGCACGTGCCATCCAGACGGTCACATCCAGTTCGTCATTTGATGTCGTGTTTGCCTGTCATACCTTTTCTCCCGTGACACTTTTCCACGCTGGTCGGCGGCGTGCGGTTAACAACTTTTCAATAAGTAACCTTTGTCGATTTTCTTGTTCCCTGCTCCTCCCCTTCCGCCAGCGAGCAGCTCACCAGAAGAGATCTAATAACAAATTGTGTGCGCAGGCTTTCCACGCCACGCTACCCCAGCCCATGTCGTACTCAACGGGGTCCTGCCCTCCATTTTCGCTGGAGGCACTAGGTTCTATTACATCCAATTTTATTTAGACACTACGCTGGCTTCGTTTTGCACTAACGTGCCTTACCGCGCCCTTTCCAACCCCTACTCCTACACATGCTGTGATCAAGGTCAACCGCATCTCTGCAACTATCCTGCGCCGTACGATTCGTAGCATTAGCGTGGTCCGCAAACCTACCCCGCAGCTCATCCCACCTCACCCTGGCATATTCAAACGCCAGCCAGACGCTATCCACGTGTAACGGTGGTGCAAAGGGCGGCAAGACCGAGTTCGACGCGGGCGTCTCCTCAGGGTTCGACGCGTAGATTTCGTAACACACGCGGCCGCCATGGCGGCGTCCACGACGCAAATGTCACCGCGGTAGCACAGCGCAACTCAACGCCCAATCCGCATGCGCAGACCACGTGCACATGTCCTGCCCAATCTATCCAATGCCCGCTCCCCCCATCAGGCTTTGCTCTACACGGGCTCCTGCAACTAATCGCAACTCTTGTGTACCAGTGCAATCTACCTCCTTACCGCGTCCAATGCACAGCCAGCGCTGCTCTTCTTCGTTTGCCGCGACTGTTAAGGCGTCGTTGCTATTTTGATGTGGATCGCCATATGCTTTAATGTATTCATCCTACGCGAACTTTACGGCGCGCCTGCATCGCGCAATTTTAGCCCCCCCGCCGCTCCCCCTCCCGCCCCTACCGCCACCCCTCATCCCACCCGACCCCACTCCATCGCGACCCCGCTCTGTTCGCGCCCTTCCCCCCCCCCCGCGTCCGCGCGCAGCGCCCGTGCACAGCAGCGCCCGCGCGTGGCATCCGTGCGCGAATGTCCATGCGCCACGTCGGTGTGCCACGCGCGCGCGCGACGCCTACGCACAAGTCCCGTGCGCCGCATCCGCGCCACAACGCTGCGCCCTTCCCATGGTTCATGGCCACTTATGGAATTGCACCCGAGGCCCCAGTAGAGACGCTGACATGCGTCCGCGCCGCGCATCATGCCGCACCCTCGCACGGACCGCGGCCCCATAGGGGGCTCCATCTGGGCCCCCTGTGGCGACGTGGACATGCGTCCGCGCCACCGATTACGGCGCGCCCCATCACGCGGTTCGCGGCCCCACATGGCGCTCCACTTAAAGCACCCGTGGCGACGGTCGCACGCTCCTGGGCCACCCATCGCGGCGCGCCCTCGCGCGGTTCGTGGCCCCAGAAGGATCTCAACGAAAAGCTGCCCAACCATTGCGACGCTCTCCATCGCGCGGCCCGTCGCCTCAGAAAGAGTTCCACCCAAGGCCCCAGTGGCGAAGTTCGCACGCGCGCGCGCAACCCATTGCGGCGCACCCCTCGCACGGTCCGTGGCTGCATCGGAGTTTTCACTTGAGGCGGCGTCGCACAAGCGTCCGTGCCGCCCATTACGGCACGCCCCATCACGCGACCCGTGGCCACATGAGGAGCTCCACCTAAAGTCCAAATGGCGACCATTGCCCGCGCCACTCGCGGGCCCATATGGAGCTCCAAGCGACGTGTACTGCGTTTGGCCGCCTATGACGGCACGCGCACGTGCGGTTGCGCCGCCCATGGCGCTTGCGCCGCCCATGGCCCGCCCACCCACCCAGAGACCCCCGCCCAGCTCCACCCCCGCCACCGCCAACCCACCACGACCACCGCCACCCCCACGCACGCCCCCCCCCCACCACACTCACCACCACCGCCACCACCAACCGTCAACCACCACCACACAAACACGACACACACACACACGACCGGCACCACAGACACACACACACCACGCACCAAACACATCACGGCGCATCTATCGCACGGTTCGTGGCCCCATAGGGAGCCCCACCGAACGCCCCAGTGACACGCGCATTTGCGTGTCCACAATCGCGGTCCCATCATTGCACACGATTGAGCTCATGCCCAAGGTGCAGTCGGAGTCCATTAGTAGGTCGGGCCTGCCAAATCAAGGGTACTCTGTGTCCTGTGCATCGCGCTTCGTGTCCTCTGCATTCCCCGGGCAAGGGTGCCCTTGTGTCCTGTGCTTTCCGCGGGTGTCGGCGGCTTGGCCCGCGGCGTTCTGGGCGCGTCGCGCCTCGGGGAGGTCGCGGCCCTGGTCATGGGTACCCTTGTGTCCTCTCAGATTTGGGGGTTCGGTTCGCTTCGATGTAAGATTGCGGTTTCAGCGCCGCGCCGCCGGCGCCGCGGCGAAGGGTATATTCTGCGATGTCCTCTGAGTGCGGCCGCGCCGCCAGTGAACCAACGACGCGTTCACTCGAGGTCGCCCCCGCGCAGCAGGGTACTCCTGTGTCCTGTACTTGCCCAGCCCTGCAAGTTCATTCATCGTCGCGTTCGGGCAGGTCGCGGGGCGCGCAAAGGATACCCTGCCGCCCTGTGCATTGGCTTCTCTTCGGCGGGCCCCTGGGAACAGCAGTGGAGGCGCGCTTTTGGCGGAGTCACGCGGGCGCTCAGCCTAAGTCTCATAGAGCGTTCTGTATTGTTCCGAATAGAGAAGGCGCCGTGTTGGCTTGCAAGCTAGAGCGCGCGCGCGCGCGGACGCGCGCTGGCGCGCGCGTGAGGAGTTCTGTATGGTCCACAACAGAAAAGCTGCCATGTAATTTCAAAAACTGAATTTGACATTTCTGTGGCCCTTTAAGGAGGCCGACGGACGCACCGACTTTCCATTGTGGACAATACAGAAGTCCCCACGCGCGCGCGCGCGTGAGGAGTTCTGCATTGTCCACAATACAAAGACCGCCATGTAAGTCCAAAAGCTGAATTTGAAATTTCTGTGGCCCTTTAAGGAGGCCGACGAAAGTGTCGACTTTTCTATTGTGGACAATACAGAAGTCCCCACGCGCGCGCGTGCGCGCGTGAGGAGTTCTGTATTGTCCACAATAGAAAAGCCACTTTGTAACTCGAAAAACTGAATTTGAAATTTCTGTGGCCCTTTAAGCAGGCCGACGGAAATCTAGAATTTTCTATTGTGGACAATACAGAAGTCCCCACGCGCGCGGGCGCGCGTGAGGAGTTCTGTCTTCTGCACAATAGAGACGCCGCCCTGTAATTCCAAAACTAAATTTGGAATTTCCGTGGCCTTTTAACGAGGCCGACGGAAATGCAGACTTTTCTATTGTGAACAATACAGAAGTCCCGACGCGCGCGCGTCCGCGCGCGCGCGCGTGAGGAGTTCGGTATTGTCCACAATAGAAAAGCCGCCATGTAATTCCAAAAACTGAATTTGAAATTTCTGTGGCCCTTTAAGCAGGCCGACGGAAATGTCGACTTTTCTATGGTGAACAGTACCGAAGTCCCCGCGGACGCGCGCGCGTCCGCGCGCGCGCGCGCGTGAGGAGTTCTGTTTTGTCCACAATAGGGAAGCCGCCATGTAATTACAAAAGCTGATTTTGAAATTTCTGTGGCCAGTTAAGGAGGCCGACGGAAATATCGATTGTTCTGTTGTGAACAATACAGAAGTCCGCACGCGCGCGCGCGCGCGAGGAGTTCTGTGTTGTCCACAACAGAATAGCCGCCATGTAATTTCAACAACTGACTTTGACATTTCTGTGGCCCGTTAAGGAGGCCGACGGAAATGTCGACTTTTCCATTGTGGACAATACAGAAGTCCCCACGCGCGCGCGTGCGCGGACGCGCGCCAGTCCGCGCGCGAGCGCGCGAGGAGTTGTGTATTGTCCACAATAGAGAAGTCGCCATGTAATTCCAAAAACTGAATTTGAATTTTCTGTGGCCCTGAAGGTCGCCGACGGAAATGTCGACTTGTCTATTGTGGACACTACAGAAATCCCCGCGCGCGCGGGCGCGCGCGGACGCGCGCGCGTCGCGCGCGCGCGCGTGAGGAGTTCTGTATTGTCCACAATAGAAAAGCCACTTTGTAATTCCAAAAACTGAATTTGAAATTTCTGTGGCCCTTTCAGGAGGCCGACGGAAAAGCTGACTTTTCTATTGTGGACAATACAGAAATGCCCACACGCGCGCGTGAGGAGTGCTGTATTGTGCACAATAGAAAAACCACAACTTAATTCCAAAAACTGAATTTGAAATTTCTGTTGCCCTCTAAGGAGGCCGACGGAAATGTCGACTCTTCTATTGTGAACAATACAGACGTCCCCACGCGCGCGCGCGCGTCAGCGCGCGCGTCAGCGCGCGCGCCTGAGGAGTTCTGTATTGTCCACAATAGAAAAGCAACTTTGTAATTCAAAAAACTGAATTTGAAATTTCTGTGGCCCTTTAAGGAGGCCGACGGAAAAGCTGACTTTTCTATTGTGGACAATACAGCGGTCCCCACGCGCGCGCGCGCGCGCGTCCGCGCGCGCGTCCGCGCGCGAGGAGTTCTGTATTGTCCACAATAAAAAAGCCGCCATGTAATTCCAAAAACTGAATTTGAAATTTCTGTTGCCATTTAACGAGGCCAACGGAAATGTCGACTTTTGTGTTGTGAGCCATACAGAAGTCCCCGCGCGCGCGCGTCCGCGCGCGCGCGTGAGGAGTTCTGTGTTGTCCACAACAGAACAGCCGCCATGTAATTCCAACAACTGAATTTGAAATTTCTGTGGCCCGTAGGCCGACGGAAATGTCGACTTTTCTATGGTGAATCGTACAGAAGTCCCCACGCGCGCCCGCGCGTTCGCGTCCGCGCGCGCGTCCGCGCGCGCGCGCGCGTGAGGAGTTCTTTTTTGTCCACAATAGAAAAGCCGCAATGTCATTCCAAAAACTGAATTTGAAATTTCTGTGGCGCTTTAAGGCGGCCGACGGAAATCTCGACTTTTCGATTGTGAACCATACAGAAGTCCCCGCGCGCGCGCGCGTGAGGAGTTCTGTATTGTCCACAATAGAGAAGCCGCCATGTAATTCCAAAAGCTGAATTTGAAATTTCTGTGGCCCTTTAAGGGGGCCGACGAAAATATAGACTTTTCCATTGTGGACAATACAGAAGGCCCCACGCGCGCGCGCGTGAGGAGTTCTGTGTTGTCCACAACAGAAAAGCCGCCATGTAATCCAAAAGCTGAATTTGAAATTTCTGTGGCCCTTTAAGGAGGCCGACGGAAATGTCGACTTTTCTAGTGTGGACAATACAGAAGTCCCCACGCGCGCGCGCGCGCGCGTGAGGAGTTCTGTATTGTCAACCATAGAAAAGCTTATGTACTTCCAAAAACTGAATTTGAAATTTCTGTGGCCCGCTAAGGAGGTTTATTTTTTTTTGTGGACAATACAGAAGTCCCCACGCGCGCGCGCGAGAAGTTTTGTATTGTCCACAATAGAGAAGCCGCCATGTAATTCCAAAAACTGAATTTGAAATTTCTGTGGCCCTTTAAGGAGGCCGGCGGAAATGTCGACTTGTCTATTGTGGACAATACAGAAGTCCCCCGCGCGCGGGCGCGCGCGGACGCGCGCGCGTCCGCGCGCGCGCGTGAGGAGTTCTGTACTGTCCACAATAGAAAAGTCATTTTGTAATTCCAAAAACCGGATTTGAAATCTCTGTGGCCCTTTAAGGAGGCCGATGGAAATGCCGACTTGTCTATTGTGGACAATACAGAAGTCCCCACGCGCGCGCGCGCGCGGACGCGCGCGCGTCCGCGCGCGCGCGTGAGGAGTTCTGTTTTGTGCACAATAGAGAAGCCGCCATTTAATTCCAAAAACCGAATTTGAAATTTCTGTTGCCCCTTAAGGAGGCAGACGAAAACGTCCACTTCTCTATTGTCAACCATACAGAAGTCCCCACGCGCGCGCGCGTCAGCGCGCGCGTCAGCGCGCGCGCGCGTGAGGAGTTCTGTATTGTCCGTAATGGAAAAGCCGCCATGTAATTCCAAAAACTGAGTTTGAACTTTCTGTGGGCCCTCTAAGGAGGCCGACGGAAATGCAGATTTTTTTTATTGTGGACAATACAGAAGTCCCCGCGCGCGCGCGCGTCCGCGCGCGCGCGCGTGAGGAGTTCTGTATTGTCCCAAATACAAAAAAACCTTCATGTAATTCCAAAAACTGAATTTGAAATTTAAGGAGGCCGACGGACATGTCGACTTTTTCTATTGTGATCCATACATAAGTCCCCGCGCGCGCGGACGCGCGCGCGTCCGTTCGCGCGCGCGCGCGTGAGGAGTTCTGTATTGTCCACAATAGAAAAGCCGCCATGTAATTCCAAAAACTGACTTTGAAATGACTGTGGGTCTTGAAAGAGGCCGACGGAAATGTAGACTTTTCGATTGTGAATAATACAGAAGTCCCCACGCGCGCGCGCGTGAGTTCTGTATTGTCCACAATAGAAAAGCCGCCATGTAATTCCAAAAACTGAATTTGAAATTTCTGTGGCCCTTTAAGGAGGCCGACGGAAATGTCGACTGTCTATTGTGAACAATACAAGGTCCCCCCGCGCGCGCGCGTGAGGAGTTCTGTATTGTCCACAATAGAGAAGCCGCCATGTATTTCCAAAAACTGAGTTTGAAATTTCTGTGGGCCTTTAAAGAGGCCGACGGAAATGTCGACTTTTCTATCGTGAACAATACAGAAGTCCCCACGCGCGTCCTCTCGTTTGCGCCGTCCGCGTCCGCGCCCATGTTCTCTGGTCTTCTGCCATGGCGACAGGTCGCTCTCCCGCGGAAGGGTGGTCTGCGCGTCCTCTCGTTTGCGCCGTCCGCGTCCGCGCCCATGTTCTCTGGTCTCCTGCCATGGAGACAGGTCGCTCTCCCGCGGAAGGGTGGTCTGCGCGTCCTCTCGTTTGCGCCGTCCGCGTCCGCGCCCATGTTCTCTGGTCTTCTGCCATGGCGACAGGTCGCTCTCCCGCGGGAGGGTGGTCTGCGCGTCTTCTCGTTTGCGCCGTCCGCGTCCGCGCCCGTGTTCTCTTGTCTTCTGCCATGGCGACAGGTCGCTCTCCCGCGAGAGGGTGGTCTGCGCGTCCTCTCGTTTGCGCCGTCCGCGTCCGCGCCCATGTTCTCTGGTCTTCTGCCATGGCGACAGGTCGCGCGACCGCCCCCAGAGGGAGGTGGGCGCGCGCGGCGCATCATGATTTACTTTTCTGCGCGGTGGGCGGCGCGGCCTGTCGGACACCCCTGGTGTCCTGTCCGACGTTGGCCCCCTGTCGCGGGGGCGCGGGTCGGCCGCGGGTGACCGCGGTCACGGCCCCGAGAGGGTGCCCTTGTGTCCTGTGGTTCTGGGAGGTCATGTTGCCGCCGGAAGAGTATTGTGTCCTGTCGCGTGTCCTGGGCAATGGACTCTGCCTGTGCGTCAAACTCCAGCCCCGCGCCTTTCCTCTTCCCCTCCCCCTCTCCCGCCCCCCCCCCCCCTCCGCCCCTCCCCCAGCCCGTCCCCCGCCCGTCTAATATGGGCGGGCAGGAGGAGAATTGAGTACGGCAGAGCAAGGCAGAGTCGGGGGCAAAGGATGGGGAGTCATAGGTCACGAGAGAGCGCGCCGTGCCAGCGTGGGATGATCTGTGGGCGCATGCAGTATGAGGTGCAGGTATCTGAGTTCCACTCGCCCACGTTTTTCGACCCCACGGGTGCCCTCGAGCACGCGCCTCTGCCATCCTGGCCGCGCGCGTGCGATCTCCAGTGTTGGGCCACCCTCTGGGAGGGCAGCCCTTGGCCTCTTCGCGCACGCCCTGGCCCATGTTGGGGCATCGCGCGCGCGCCCGCAGAACGGGGCGCCCCGTGTGCCCAAGCATTCCGCGGCCGCGCCGCCTGGTACTTGCGGCGGTATCCTACTCGTGGCGGGGGAAAAAGAGGGGAGAGGCTCTGTCCGTCGGGGCCGCTGGTGGCGTTCAGCGTTAAGCGGCACTCGGCCACCGGCAACGAGGGGCGCCGTGTCCGAATGCGTTTCTGGCGCACGTGCCCATGTCTTCGAGGGGGGGGGGGGGGGCGGGGGGGCTAGGTCGCCCGTGCGCCGACAGGTGGCGTCCACCCGAGAATGCGACAGTGGAGCGCTCGGTGGCACAGGGCAGCGCATCGCGGCTGCGCGAGCGTTGCGCCGCGGCTGGGGCGCTGGGCCCGCCCGCCAAAGTTTCGAAGGGGGGGCGGCGTTCCTCAATCGAAGATGCGAGCGAGCAAGGTGCGTCGCGGCGGAGAGAATCGCAGGGGCGTCGTCATGAGCGTTCTGTCCACCTACGTCGCCCGAGCACCTCGGGCCGCGCGCCTGGCGCGCGCACCCCGCCAGCGGTTGGCGAGGGGGGAGGGGGGGGGGGGGCTGGTCGGACGCCCGCACCGCATGCGCCGCCGCAGCCATCAGCGCCGCCAGATGACGACGAAGCGCGCCGCAGCGCATGGCGCGCCTCGACGCCGCGCGACCGCGCGCGACGGCGCACGACGGCGTACGACAGTGTACGACGGCGTACGACGGGACGAATTCAAGCAAAATTTTGCTTAAATTTGCTTGAATTTTGCTTGAATTTTGCTTGAATTTTACTTGGGGAAGCATTTTTCTGAAAAAATGCTTTCCGATAGTAGAATTTTGAAAATTTGCTTGAATTTTACTTTGCAAGCAAAATTTTGCTTGAATTTTGCTTGGCAAGCAAAATTTTGCTTGAATTTTGCTTGGCAAGCAAAATTTTGCTTGAATTTTGCTTGGCAAGCAGAATTTTGCTTGAATTTTGCTTGGCGCGGCCCACTAAGCAAACTTCGAAGCAAATTTTGCTTGGTCGGCTGCGCCAAGCATCGATGGCGGTCGTGGTCTTATGTGGCCACTACCGCCATCGATGCGAACGGATAGCTAGTGGAAGGGGCGTAGCAACAACAAATGCTTGGATATTACTTGGGGGCAGCGCAAAGCAAATTTTAAGCAAATTTCTAGCAAAATTTTGCTACGCGAAGCAAAATTTAAGCAAATTTCTAGCAAAATTTTGCTACGCGAAGCAAAATTTAAGCAAATTTCTGGCAAAATTCTGTTTCGCGCCTTCCACATCTTACCCGCTCACATCGACTGCGGTCGTGGTCCTATATGACCACTACCGCCATCACTGCGCACGGAAAACGTAGTGGAAGGGGCGTCGCAACACTTTGCGTTTTACTTGGGGGAGGGGGGAAGTGTGGCAGCGCCAAGCAAATTTTAAGCAAATTTCTAGCAAAATTTTGCTACGCGAAGCAAAATTTAAGCAAATTTCTAGCACAATTTTGCTTCGCCCCTTCCACATCTTACTCGTTCGCAGCGATGGCGGTCGCATCTGAGTTGCGCGGGGGGACGTGGGTGGCAGCGCCAAGCAACATTCCAGCAAATTTCTAGCACAATTTTGCCACGCGAAGCAAAATTTAAGCAAATTTCTAGCAAAATTTTGCTACGCGAAGCAAAATTTAAGCAAATTTCTAGCAAAATTCTGCTACGCCAAGCAAACAAGCAAGTTGTCCAGTAAGCTGTTGCTACGAATTGCGATTCGAACGCGCCCAATATTTCGCAAAGCACCCCCTCCTCGCAAAGGCCACCCCCCTTCCCCCGTCCTCCCGATGTCTGCAAAAGTCCTCACCCCACCTCCCCATGCCGATTTGCGCAAGGTCCCCCCCGCCCCCCGCCCCCGTCCTTCTGATTTTTGCAAAAGCCCCCCACCCCCCTTCCCCCCCGTCCTTCCGATTTTTGCAAAGCCCCTCCTCCCCCGTCCTTCCGATTTCTGCAAAGCCCCCCCCCTTATTCCGATTTGTGACTCCCGATCTTTGCAAAGTCCCCCCCCCCGTGCCGTCGGAGCCCATTAGTAGGTCGGGCCTGCCAAATTAAGGGTACTCTCGTGTCCTGTGCGTCGCGCTTCGTGTCCTCTGCATTCCCCGGGCAAGGGAACCCTTGTGTCCTGTGCTTTCCGCGGGTGTCGGCGGCTTGGCCCGCGGCGTTCTGGGCGCGTCGCGCCTCGGGGAGGTCGCGGCCCTGGTCACGGGTACCCTTGTGTCCTGGCAGATCTGGGGGTTCGGTTCGCTTCGATGTAAGATTGTGGTTTTAGCGCCGCGCCGCCGGCGCCGCGGCGAAGGGCATGCTCTGCGATGTCCTCTGAGTGCGGCCGCGCCGCCAGTGAACCAACGACGCGTTCTCTCGAGGTCGCCCCCGCGCAGCAGGGTACTCCTGTGTCCGGTACTTGCCCAGCCCTGCAAGTTCGTTCATCGTCGCGTTCGGGCAGGTCGCGGGGCGCGCAAAGGGCACCCTGCCGTCCTGTGCATTGGCTTCACTTCGGCGGGCTCCTGGGAACAGCAGTGGAGGCGCGCTTTTGGCGGAGTCACGCGGGCGCTCAGCCTGAGCTTCATAGAGCGCTCTGTATTGTTCCGAATAGAAAAAGACGCCGTGTTGGCTTGCAAACTAGAGCGCGCGCGCGGACGCGCGCTGGCGCGCGCGCGAGGAGTTCTGTATGGTCCACAACAGAAAAGCTGCCATGTAATTCCAAAAACTGAATTTGAAATTTCTGTGGCCCTTTAAGAAGGCCGACGGACGCGCCGACTTTTCCATTGTGGACAATACAGAAGTCCCCACGCGCGCGGGCGCGTGCGGACGCGCGCGCGTCCGCGCGCGCGCGCGTGAGGAGTTCTGTATTGTCCACAATAGAAAAGCCGCCATGTAATTCCAAAAACTGAATTTGAAATTTCTGTGGCCCTTTAAGGAGGCCGACGGAAATGTCAACTTGTCTATTGTGGACAATACAGAGGTCCCCACGCGCGCGCGCGCGCGTGAGGAGTTCTGTATTGTCAACAATGAAAAAGCCGCCATGTAATTTCAAAAACTGAATTTGAAATTTCTGTGGCCCTTCTAATGAGGCCGACGGAAATGTCGACTTTCTATTGTGGACAATACAGCAATCCCCACGCGCGCGCGGACGCGCGTGAGGAGTTCTGTATTGTACACAATAGAAAAGCCGCCATGTAATTCCAAAAACTAAATTTGAAATTTCTGTGGCCCTTTAAGGAGGCCGACGGAAATGCCGACTTTTCTATTGTGAACAATACATGCGTCCCCACGCGCGCGCGCGTGAGGAGTTCTGTATTGTCCGCAATAGAAAAGCCGCCATGTCATTTCCAAAACTGAATTTGAAATTTCTTTGGGCTTTTAAGGAGGCCGACGGGAATGTCGACTTCTCAATTGTGAACAATACCGAAGTCCCCAAGCGCAAGCGCGCGCGGACGCGCGCGCGTCCGCGCGCGCGCGCGTGAGGAGTTCTGTATTGTCCAATGGAAAAGCCGCCATGCAATTCCAAACGCTGAATTTGAAATTTGTGTGGCCCTGTAAGGAGGCCGACGGAAATGTCGACTTTTCTTTTGTGAACAATACAGAAAGTCCGCACGCGCGCGCGCGTGAGAAGCTCTGTATTGTCCACAATAGAAAAGCAGCCATGTAATTCCAAAAACTGAATTTGAAATTTCTGTTGCCCGTTAAGGAGGCCGACGGAAATGTCGACTTCTTTATTGTGGACACTACAGAAGTCCCCACGCGCGCGCGTGCGCGGACGCGCGCGCGTCCGCGCGCGCGCGCGTGAGGAGTTCTGTAGTGTCCACAATAGAAAAGCCGCCATGCAATTCCAAACACTGAATGTGAAATTGTTGTGGCCCTCTAAGGAGGCCGACGGAAATGTCGACTTTTCTATTGTGGACAATACAGAAGTCCCCGCGCGCGCGGGCGCGGGCGGACGCGCGCGCGTCCGCGCGCGCGCGTGCGTGAGGAGTTCTTCTGTATTGTCCACAATAGAAAAGCAAAGTTGTCATTCCAAAAACTGTATTTGAAATTTCCGTGGCCCTTTAAGGAGGCCAACGGAAATGTCTACTAGTCTATTGTGGACAATACAGAAGTCCCCACGCGCGCGCGCGTGAGGAGTTCTGTACTGTCCACAATAGAAAAGCCGCCACTGAATTCCAAAAGCTGAATGTGAAATTTCTGTTGCCTTTTCAAGATACCGACGAAAATTTCGACTTCTCTATTCTGAACAATACAGGAGTCCCCACGCGCGCGCGCGTCAGCGCGCGCGTCAGCGCGCGCGCGCGCGAGGAGTTCTGCATCGTCAACAATAGAGAAGCCGCCATGTAATTTCAAAAGCTGAATTTGAAATTCCTGTGGGCCTTTAAGGAGGCCGACGGAAATGTCGATTTTTCTATTGTGGCATACAGAAGTCCCCACGCGCGCGCGCGTGAGGAGTTCTGTATGGTACACAATAGAAAAGCCGCCGTGTAATTTCAAAAACTGAATTTGAGATTTCTGTGGCCATTTAAGGAGGCCGACGGACATGTCGACTTTTCTATTGTGAACCATGCGGAAGTCCCCGCGCGCGCGTGAGGAGTTCTGTATTGTCCACAATAGAGAAGCCGCAATGTAATTCCAAAAATTGAATTTGAGAATTTTCTGTGGGCCTTTAAGGAGGCCGACGGAAATGTCGACTTTTCTATTGTGAATAATACAGAAGTCCGCGCGCGCGCGTGAGGAGTTCTGTATTGTCCACAGTAGGAAAGCCGCCATGTATTTCCAAAAACTGAATTTGAAAGTTCTGTGGCCCTTTAAGGAGGTCGTCGGAAATGTCGACTTTTCTTTTGTGAACCATACAGAAGTCCCCGCGCGCGCGCGTGAGGACTTCTGTATTGTCCACAATAGAGAAGCCGCCATGTAATTCCAAAAACTGAATTTGAAAATGTAGATTTTTCGATTGTGAACAATACAGAACTCCCCATGCGCGCGCGCGCGTGAGGAGTTCTGTATAGTCCCTAGTAGAAAAGCCGCCATGTATTTCCAAAAACTGAATTTGAAATTTCTGTGGCTCTTTGAGGAGGCCGACGGAAATGCCGATTTTTTATTGTGGACAATACAGAAGTCCCCACGCGCGCGCGGACGCGCGCGCGTCCACGCGCACGCGCGCGCGTGGAGTTCTGTATTGTCCACAATAGAAAAGCAAACTTGTAATTCCAAAAACTGAATTTGAAATTTCTGTGGCCCGTTAAGGAGGCCGACGGAAACGTGGACTTTTCTATTCTGGACAATACAGAAGTCCCCACGCGCGCGCGCGCGTGAGGAGTTCTGTATTGTTAACAATAGAAAAGCCGCCATGTAATTCGAAACGCTGAATTTGAAGTTTCTGTTGCCCTTTGAGAAGGCCGGCGGAAATGTCGACTTTTCTTTTGTGGACAATACAGAAGTCCCCGCGCGCGCGGGCGCGTGAGGAGTTCTGTATTGCCCACAACAGAAAAAGCCATTTTGTAACTGCAAAAACTGAATTTGAAATTTCTCTGGGCTTGTAAGGAGGCCGACGGAAATGTCGACTTTTCTATTGTGGACAATACAGAAGTCCCCACGCGCGCGCGCGCGTGAGGAATTCTGTATTGTGCACAATAGAGAAGCCGCCATTTTACTCCAACAACTGAATTTGAAATTTCTGTGGCTCCTTAAGGAGGCAGACGGCAATCTCGACTTTTCTATTGTCAGCCATACAGAATTCCCCCGTCAGCGCGTGAGGAGTTCTGTATTGTCCACAATAGAAAAGCCGCCATGTAATTCCAAAAACTGAATTTGAAATTTCTGTGGCCCTTTAGGGAGGCCGACGGAAATGTCCACTTTTCTATTGTGGACAATACAGAAAGTCCGCACGCGCCTGCGCGCGCGGACGCGCGCGCGTCCGCGCGCGCGCGCGTGAGGAGTTCTGTATTGTCCACAATAAAGAAGCCGCCATGTAATTGCAAAAACTGAATTTGAAATTTCTGTGGGCCTTTAAAGAGGCCGACGGACATGTCGACTTTTCTATTGCGAACAATACAGAAGTCCCCGCACACGCGCGCGCGTGAGGAGTTCTGTATTGTCCACAATAGAGAAGCCGCGATGTAATTCCAGAAACTGAGGTTGAAATTTCTGTGGCCCTTTAAAGAGGCTGGCGGACATGTCGACTTTGCTATTGTGAACAATACAGAAGTCCCCACGCGCGCGCGCGTGAGGAGTTCGGTATTGTCCACAATAGAAAAGCCGCCATGAAATTCGAAAAACTGAGGTTGAATTTCTGTGGCCCTTTAAAGAGGCCGACGGAAATGTCGACTTTGCTATTGCGAACAATACAGAAGTCCCCACGCGCGCGCGCGTGAGGAGTTCTGTATTGTCCACAATAAAGAAGCCGCCATGTGATTGCAAAAACTGAATTTGAAATTTCTGTGGGCCTTTAAGGAGGCCGACGGAAATGCCGACTTTTCTATTGTGAACAATACAGAAGTCCCCACGCGCGTCCTCTCGTTTGTTCCGTCCGCGTCCGCGCCAATGTTCTCTGGTCTTCTGCCATGGCGACAGGTCGCTCTCCCGCGGAATGGTGGTCTGCGCGTCCTCTCGTTTGCGCCGTCCGCGTCCGCGCCCATGTTCTCTGGTCTCCTGCCATGGAGGCAGGTCGCTCTCCCGCGGGAGGGTGGTCTGCGCGTCCTCTCGTTTGCGCCGTCCGCGTCCGCGCCCATGTTCTCTGGTCTTCTGCCATGGCGAGAGGTCGCTTTCCCGCGGGAGGGTGGTCTGCGCGTCCTCTCGTTTGCGCCGTCCGCGTCCGCGCCCATGTTCTCTGGTCTTCTGCCATTGCGACAGGTCGCTCTCCCGCGGGAGGGTGGTCTGCGCGTCCTCTCGTTTGCGCCGTCCGCGTCCGCGCCCATGCTCTCTGGTCTTCTGCCATGGCGACAGGTCGCGTGACCGCCCCCAGAGGGAGGTGGGCGCGTGCGGCGCATCATGAATCTACTTTTCTGCGCGGTGGGCGGCGCGGCCTGTCGGACACCCTTGGTGTCCTGTCCGACGTTGGCCCCCCGTCGCGGGGGCGCGGGTCGGCCGCGGGTGACCGCGGTCGCGGCCCCGAGAGGGTACCCTTGTGTCCTGTGGTTCTGGGAGGTCATGTTGCCGTCGGAAGAGTCTTGTGTCCTGTCGCGTGTCCTGTGCAATGGACTCTGCCTGTAGTCCGATTTGCGCAAAGTCCCCGCTCGCCCCCGTCCTGTAGATTTTTGCGAAATCCCCGCCGTCTCCAATATGTGCAAAATCCCCCCCATCGCCCCCCCCTCGCCGTCCTTCTTATTTTTGCACAAAGCCCCCCCCCGCCCGCCCCCCTCCCCCCCCCCTTTCCCGTCCTTCCAGTTTTTGCAGAGCCCCCCCCTTTCCCACCCCCGTCCCTCAGATTTTTGCCCCCCCCCCCCCCCCCCCCCCCCCCGCGGCCCGCGCGCCCCTCCCCCCCCCCCGCCCCCGCGATCCCCCCCCCCTCCGCCGATTGCGGAGCGGGCCTTTCCGCGTTATATTTCGGTGCGAACCTTGGCGGCACATCAGGCGCGTGCGCCTTGGCACCCCGTGCCCCCCCCCTCCCAGGCGGGCGAGCGGGCGGCTGCGGCGGGCAAGCGGTTGCGCATGTTGCGCCGGGGTGATTGGTCGAGGGCGCGGGGCCTTTCGGGGCGGCGACGCCGTCCGATGGCCGATCCCGAGCATGCCCGACGTGGAAGTGCAGAGGCGGGCAGCGAGCGATTGCAAGGCGCGCCGCGGATACGGGCGGGCGCCGTGGGCGAGCGGCAGGGGGCGATAAGGGGGATGGTTGGGCTTGGCTTGTGGCCGACAGGGCCTGATGGCGCGCGGGCTTGGCGGCGCGCGGGAAAGCGGCGGTGGACTGTCGGGGGGGAGCGGGGCAGCGGCGGGCGGGGCGTTGCGAACGGGAAGGGGGGAGGGGGGCACATGCGGGAGGGGGAAGGAGGCGGGGGGGGTTCTAGTTTGGTTTTGCCCTGCCAATGCAATCCATATTCCGATCGGGCGCTCCTCCCGCTCTACGTTCGCCATTCTTCGCCGACGGGCTCTGATTGCAATTGCCATGCTGGAAGACATCGTTGACGCGCCGCGGCGCAGCATCCTACAGCGTTGCCCCGTTGCCTGGGAAGCGTCGGGTTGCTTGTCGGCCCACAAGGCCTACGTCGCGATCGCGCGAGCCCAGGGCCGCAGTGCGTCTGCCCAACCCCGTCCCTTGTTCCAACAGGTTTGTGCACTTCTGCTATGCCCTCTGCTTTCCTGCTTTCCTAACACCGTTGTAACCCCCACTGCATCAGTTCCCAAGGCAATTCTGCGTTGGGGCCCTCGGTCTGAAGCGACGGCGCCACGCGTCACCTTACTTCCCGCCCTCCCCCTCCCCCCAATCATCCCGCCACTGTCCTGCGCTCCGTGCGTCAATGTCGGCGCGCCCCTCCACGCGCTTCGTGACCGCGTAGGGAATTTCATGCGAGTTCCCAGTGGCGACGTCTGCATGCGTCCGCGCCGCCCATTACGGCGCGCCCATCACGCGCTTCATGGCCCCGTACGGATCCCCACGTAAAGCCCCCGCGGCGACGTTGACATACGTCGGCGCCACCCATGGCGACGCGCCCCCCACACGGTCCGCAGCCCCATGGGGGGCTCCGCCAAATCCACCCAGTGGCGACGTCCACATGCGTCCGCGCCGCCCGTAACGGCGCACCCCTCAAACGTTTCGTGCCGTCATGGGGAGCTCCGCCCAAGACCGCAGTGGCGATGTCACATGCGCCAACGTTCCATAGGGTGCTCCACCGAAGGCCTCAGCGGCGGCGTTTACATACGCCCGCGCAGACCATGACAGCGCACCCGCGCGCCGTTCGTGGCCACGCAGCGAGCTCCCTGTACGGCACCACCGGCGATGTTTGCATGCGCTTGCGCCGCCCATGACGGCGCGCCTGTCGCAGTGTTCATGGCCCCAAAGCGAGCGCCGCCGAAGGCCCCAATGGCGACGTGCACATGCGCCCGCGCCATTCATTACGGCGCACACTTCGCACGGTCCGCGGCCCCATAGGGAGGTCCACGTAAAGCCCCAGTGCCGACGTACGCACGCGCCCGCGCCCCCAAGAAGGGCACACCGCTCGCGCGGTTCGTGGCCGCGTAGGGAGCTCCGCCTATAGCTCCACTGGCGACCTCTGCGTGCACCCGCGCCGCGCATCACGGCGCACCGCTAACGCGTCCCGTGGCCCCACGGGGAGCCTCGCTTGAAGCCCCGACGGCGACGTTTACGCGCGCCCGCGTCGCCCGTTACGACGCGCCCCTCAGACGGCCCGTGGCCCATGAGGAGCCCCATCTAAGGCCCAAGTGACGACGTTGGCATGCCCCCCCCCTTCCCCGCCCCTTCCCCCCACACCCTCCCATTCACTCCGCCCGCCCACCCACCGCGACCACCAGCATCAACACGCGCACACGCACGCACACACACGCGCACACACACATACCACCACCACCACCACCACCATCGCCACCACCACCACCACCACCCACCACCACCAGCACCACACTTATACACACCACACACACCAACACACACACACAGACACGCGCACGCACGCACACACACACCAACACACACAGACCACACACACACACACGCATTGTGGCGCACCCCGCGCGCGCTTCGTAGCCGCATGCGGAGCTGAAAGGGACGCGCCAGTGACACTTGCCGATGCGTTGCCCCGTAGGAGGTTTCACCGAGGAGGGTGTTCACAAGTGCTGCGCTCCCAATTGCACATGGTATGGCTTTTCGTCACGATGAGTATATACCAGCTCTACGTCGTCCTACTACCACATGCCACACACTGGTTTCACATGACTCTTTCCTGTTCTGGAGTACTGGTCGGTGCTCATGTGGGTTTCGCGCTTCGTTGCTCAGGAGCCAGTCGTACTCGATTCGCCTTCCGCATTACTGGAACAAACTTGCTCGACGCATACACTAACTCTCGTGTTTTCTCTAGTCTATTCCTACCCTATGGAGATTACGTCCAGTCTGCTGCTCTGTGACGCGTATCGGTACCCTGCTTTATTTTTATAATGTGCATACTCTAGCGGTGATGCGCTCGTTGTCTACTCCTCTCTTACTTAGGGAGGGGGAATAAGGAGGTGCCCGCGCCCATGTTATTGCTGTTTTGATTTGTTTTTCGCAGCCAACGAAATGTTCAGGATTGTGGCCTCACACGAAGTTCAAAATCTCACGGACGAGCCTGAACCACATGCAGCCTCGACGGGCGACGTTGCCGCAGTTGCTTGCTGCGACATGAGGCGGGCGTGGTTCCCACGCGCCACTCCAGCCATGCCGACCGTCGGCGCCGTCCTTCCCCTACTCTTCTAATGTCCCTCTGGCACATCATCATTCTCAATCGTATCCTCCCTGGTTCGATCCCGCCTCACAAGTCTTCGGATCTCTCACATCGCCCGCCCCCATTCATCAGCATCATATTTTCCAGCCTTCCCCATCGTGAACAAAAAACACCAAGTAAAATTTTACTTGATTTTTCAATTCGTATGTAATTCAATTCTGTAGTCGTTGAGCTATATGAATTTCTGCTATCGGGCCGGGCGAAAGGGGGGGATTGGGAAAGGGGGGGTTATGAAATTTGCTGCATGCAGCTGGTTTCGGCCTCACCGAGGGGCCCATTCCTCGATACATAGCCGCCTCCGGCGCTTCGAGGCGCCGGGAAAATCAGCTACGTGAGCTGATTCTCAAACCCCCCCTTTGCTATCCCCCCCTTTCGCCCGACCCGATGCTACGTCAAGGTCTTCGGGAGAGGGGTGGGCGACTGAACATTGCAAGGAGGATCAGATCAGAGGGGGGATAAAGGAGGATTGGCGATGAGAGATCCAGCCTCCCGCAAGCTCGAGGCTCGAGGCTCGAGGTAAGGGCAAGGGCGAGGGCAGCGGTAACAGGCAGCAGGCAGGCGGCAGGCGGCGGCATTGACGGGAGGCGACGACGGATAAGCATGTCTTGATGGGGAGGATGAGGGGAGGGCGGAGTGGGGGAGTGAGGGAGGGAGAGAGTAGGAGGAGTGGATGAGGAGGTGGAGGAGGAGGAGGATAGGGATGGACAGAAATGAGGAGGAGGAGGAGGAGGAGGAGGAGGAGGAGCTTCCTCCCCCCAGAGCTGATTGCCAACGGCGGATGGGAGGGGAGGTCCTGGTACCATGGGCGATCGGTCATCTTATTTTGCATAGACGGTGGCGTTGCGTTCTTCTCCGAGAGGAAGACAAGTGCCCAGTCCGTCGATCTCTAGCCGAGCTTGTCCGCGAACCCCAATGGTTGATTGAGTTGCGGGAGGCTGCGAGAAGGTCACAATTTCCTCGACAGCGCCCCCGTGATTTCCATCAGAGCAGTGGTGACAGTCTTTTATCAGAGGTCGCTGATAAGCTCAGGCGCTGGTCCGGTAAGATCCTGAGCGCCGGCGCCGAAGACGATGACGACGGTGACCGAGACAGGCTGGCGCATCTGCTGTACTCTTTGGACGCATCTCTCGACCATAGCCGCAGAGAGTTACAAGGGATGACCATGACCGGCCGCGTGGAGCATAGCGCCCAGAAGCTTATCCATACGTTGCGATGCATGTCCACCTTCCGGAACAGAGACCACATGCACATGCAAGAGAGGTTGGAATCCATGTTGCGCGCCGCTTTGCCGCCGTATATGCACGATCATGTCCTTGCCGCGGCTGCCAAATACAAGCATCTGGACAAATCAGGAATCAGCAGGGCACAGTTTATATTCGATGCTGCAGTTCTCAGAGTATTTGCCGAGCGTTTTGATATGACAGAAATGCAAATCTTTGTCTGGGCGGATGCCTCGCCCCAGCGAAACGTTGGCGAGATGTTTCTTACCGAACTTTTGATGGTCAGAAAATCGGATATCGAACTGTGCTGTCAAAGGGCTTGGGAGTTGGCGAATATTAAAGTGTGCACTTCTGGGCCATCTCGTTTCCAGATCAATCACAATGCAATTGCCCGCTGGGCCCGACTGACACGAGAAGTGGAAGGGTACTTGTTGCGGCATGTGTGCGTTCCGCAGTTCTTGGGGTCTGGTGCGTCATCGCTAACATACAAAGCGAAATGTGTAGTTTTCTTGATGTATCTAATGTCACGAGAGCCCCGGCTTCTATCCTTGCTAGGGGCTTGCAGAAACGTTGTAAGTTTCACCAGCGATATGGGGACTGAATTGGGCTTGGCCGATTTTGAGTGCACGATGAAAGACATTCTTCCACCATGGGTATTGGGACAAGCTGAGAGTGGCGATGGTCAATTGTCCGCCGATCTGGGGTTCGACCTTGCGACGATCGCTGATTCTGCCGGAGGCGTGGACCCCGCCGTGGCCAGTGCGAAGATCTTTGGCCTTGCCATGCCCATCGCTGGAATGATGCACATAATCCATAATCTCAGTTGGTTTGTAGACTGCCGCTTGTCGCACTTTCCAGAATGGTTGAAGGGAATGACATCGCTTGTTACGCTTCTGCACTATGAGCACAACCGCCGACGATACGTCATCAGTTGCGTCAGGGGCAGTGATTTCTCGGGGAGAGCCAACTCGATCAACAGAGTTGGTGTTCCCTTGTTCACTGAATGGAGATGGGGTTCAGTTATCACGGTGATCCACAAGCTCGCCCCCCTTGAGTGCGTCTTGAGGAATACTTTCTCGGCTGAGAAGTTCAAGCGGGGCGAGGACGGCGAGGGCGAGGGCAGCGCCGTGGTCTTGGCGCAAGAGGGACATGGCGGCCAGGACCGCCCCAATGCGGCAGCTTTGGCCGAGCATTTCATCCGATCCGGGATGCATAGGCCGGGGAAGGATTGGCGGACAGGAGAGACGAACATGGAGGAAGGAGGAGCGGGGCTATCGACCCGACTGCCCCTCTGCTGAATCCTCCTCCTCCTCCTCCTCCTCGATCTCCTCCTCGGCCTCCTCCTCCTCCTCCTCCTCCTCTTTCCTCCTCCTCCTCCTCCTCCTTCTCCTCCTCCTCCTCCTCCTCCGCCTCCTCCTCCTTCCTCGCCCTCCCAGTCATCGCGTCCTCGCCGACATCCCCATCCTCCTTGTTCTTCTCCTCCTGATCCACCGTCCACCCTCGGAGCCTCCGGCTTCCCTCGTATCTCCCTGGACAGCCTGGCCCCCTGGTCTCCTCCTGGGGCCCTGACCTGACCCGGGCCCCGGGCCTCCCCGGCCCTCGTCTTCTCAGCATCTCAGAGCGATTGGGATGTTTCGCCAAAGTTGCCGCGGGTCTTTCGTTTCGAGTTGCCCCACCGTCGTCGTCGTCGTCGTCGTCGTCGTCGTGGGCTCCCACGACGACGACGACGACGACGACGACGACGACGACGACGACGGGCCAGACTCTGACGGTCAGACGGTCGTCCCGGGTCGGCGCAACTCGCAGGCAGAGGTAGATGAGGGCGAGCAGAACAAGCCTAAACAAGGGCAGTTGGACGTGAACCTCACGGAGCGCACGATCAAGTCACAGTTTTTTTGGACGTATCTGAAGATGCTTGACCTTGTGCACTCCGCCCTGGACGGGCTTCGCGCGTGGTCGGAGGGCTGTTGTTGCCACGACTTCTGGAGGGATCTGGACCGTCATCAAAGGTCTGCCGTGCGCGTTGCACTCAAGAGCTTGGACTCGCAGACCGACGCGGATGTTGCACTTGAGCAGTTGATAGACGATGACCAAGACGCCGGTGGCTGCACACATGGATGTGCAATGAGAGGGCTGCGGGCGCCTCAGCTGGCGATGGGGTCTTGGAAGATCGCAGCCCAACAGATACTACAGCTTGGACTGGAATCACTTCGCGAGTCTCTGGCCCACAATCATCGGCGAGTGAGTGACGAGCAGCACGCAATCGTTGTAGCAGACATGGAACTTGCAAAAAGTGCTATATTTGACGAATTGTCGAACAAGCTGCACTTCTGGACAGCCCTGCCATGGAAACTCGCGGGGATGGCGCACCCAGATGAGGAGTCAGCAAGGAGCCTGGCGTCAAACATATTGGCAGAGTGGGACGTGATTGACAAAACTCCAAAGAACCACCACCCCCTGACGATAACTATCTTGGGTGACCCCACCACTGCAAGCGAGATCCGGCAGTTCGTCCTTGGGCGGCGCAGAAAAGATTTACCCAAGTTGATGGATTGGTTACGCAAATTAGTTTTTATGCCTACCAACGAACGTACCGTTGAGGGCAGGTTCTCTCAGGTTACGCTGGCGCGCGCCCATCGCCAAGTATCGCCAGCTTATTTCAGCACAGCTTTGCGGATTCCGCAGTGGGAGAGAGAACTCAAGCGAGACGCATCTATATTCGAGGCCACTGCGGCCGAAATGGAGCGAGTTAAGAAAAAGTTCAAGATGGGGCATGTTTTGGGGATTGAGCGAGCTCCCTTGCTGCAAGATGATTTAGAGAAGAGAGCGGCTGGCGTCCGCGTTCAGTCGACAGAGTTTCATCTTAAGTGCGCGCACGTAGTATACACCATGGACTTGGGCGAACAGTTTCGCAGCTTCAAGCGGGCCAGGAAAACAGATGAGAAGGCCAGGGAGAAAAGGGCCAGACAGAGGGTGCATCTAGGCGGCTTGCCACGCACTGGGGTGACATTCGATATTCTTTCAGAGAAGGCAGTCATGGATCATTTCAAAGCTTGCTATTCCAGTACTGCTATCTATTCCATGGACCTCGACGTTTTGCCCGAGGTGGAGACTTGGGCGAACCCTTCAGATAAGCGGTGCAGGGCGCCGCTAGACTTGCACGGGGAGTTGGAAAACACCGACGACTTTCTCGGCGGCGGCGGCGACGAAGAAGTACCTTCAGTTATGTTTTTCAGTGTTCTCAGGAAGGGCTACAGTCGATCTCGCGTCATTCCAATTCCAGCAGCAGCAGCTTTCAAGATGTCCCCAGATGACATGGGCATCGTCCTCCACCAACGTGTCTTCTCAGACGTGGCTGGATCGGTCCCACTCCCGCTTTCTTTCCCTCCGCCCTCCGCCCTCTCCCCTCGGCCTCGCCCCCCTCGCCCCCGCTCCTTCCACAGCCCGCGGCCTGCCCGCCCCGGGGCGGTCCCGCGCCTGGTCCGCGTTGGAGGTTCGGGCGCAAGCTGGCTCTGCCCGGCTGCTCCTCGGGGGCAGGGGGGCTGCGCAGCGCGGAGATGATCGGAGGTCGGGCGAGGACGAATGGGCGGGTAAGACGAGGCAACGGTGGAGTTGGATAGGGTGATGGGGATGGGTGATAGGGCGGAGCGAGATGGGGGGTCGGCCGCCGGCCGCCCCTCTCCCTCTCCGCTCCGCTCAGCCTGTCACCTGTCCAATCCCCTGGCCCCTCTTGGTCGCCCTCGTAACCCCGCTCCCCTCCCCTCCCCTCTCTCATGTCTTTGCATCGTGTCCCCCAGCCGCAGCCCCCGTGCCCTCTCGAACTCTTGCGGCCCGCCGTCGCCGCCTGGAGCGGCTACGATTGATGTTGAGCTGGCCGCGACTGGGGCATTCCTGGCGCCCTCTCGGCGCCTTCCGAGGGCCTTCTCGGGCCACTCTCGGGCCTCTTGAGGCCAACGGAAGCAAGCAGTAGCGCATTGCGTTGTGCTCATGAGGCCCTCTGGGGCCCTCCTGGGGCCTCTCTGGAGTCCAACGACAGGAAGCTGCAACGCATTCCGTTTTGCTCTTGAGGCCCTCTGGGGCAATCTTGGGGCCTTTGGAGGCCAACGGAAGCAAACTGCAACGCATTGCGTTTAGCTCGGTGGGAGAAGGGGTGGAGGGAGAGGGGGACGAGGAGGGGGAGGAGGGAGGAGGAGGTAGGTGGACAAGGGCTCCGTTTCCGCCCGCTCCCCTGCCGCTTCCCATCAGTGGGATTCTGAGGCCATCGGAGGTTGGGGGGTGTGAACGGAAAGGACTTGTGACCACAACCGGGGAATCGTTTTCGGTTTCGGTTCGCGTCGTGCGCGCGGGCGAGGCGAAGCTGGGCGAATTCCTGCACAAGATGGCATTCGGGGGGGCCCCGCCGCGCATCTTACGAGAACCAGCGCGCCATCTTGAGAGAACGGGTGCGCCCTCTAAAGAGAACGGGGTCATCCTCGCGAAAACGGGCCGCCGGGCGTGGGTGTCCCAGCGGTTGTCCCGATGGTTGTCCCGATGGTTATCCCGATGGTCGTGGTTGTCCCGATGGTTGTCCCGATGGTTGCCCCGATGGATGTCCCATCACCACCGCCATCAAAGAACCCAGAGCCATCGCAAATCGACAGCCCCCCCTGCCCCGCCCCCCAACCTCCTTATCACTCGTAGGGTGGTCCTATCTGTAGTTTCCCCTCCCAGCGCGTCGACGTCGCCCTCACAACCCCCCCTCGCCCCACCCCAGCCCCTCGCCGTCGCCGCCGCTAGGTGTACGTGAGCGTGCTGCCCAGCGCCCTGGCGCAGAGCCCCGTCGCCGTGATGTCGCGGGTCGGCGACGTTTACCGGAACTTGGAGGGGCGGGGTGGCGGGTCGTTCGCTGTGACTTGTTCGGGGGGGGGCAAAGAAGAGCAGATTGGATCGGCGTGCCCTCGTGCTTTCGGGCCGGCAAGCGATGCAGGTGTCCGAGGCTGACGCCGCACCGCGCCCGCACTCCAACACCTCCTCTGCCCCTTGACCCCGTCGCCCATGCTCAGCGAATTCGCGGTGGCGAGGGCAGCGACAACGACGGGGGCGGCCGCGGTTGGGCCGCCCGAGCCAAGCCAGCTTCTTGCAGCACGTCGTCCGCGTCGCGTCTTGGAGAGATACTTGGGTCTTGGGTCAGGGGTTAGGGTTTGATCATCATCCCCCCATTGGCGTTTGGATGTTTGCACATGATACGCATGTGTATCACATATTAGATAGGCTTCGAGTTCTCAGAGAGGGCCTGCGTGTTTTCAGACAGACGTTTATCAGTGCTGTCTGGGGCTCGGTTTCGGTCGGGAATTGGAATAGGGAAGCAAGTGTTATTGATGGTTCGGGTTGCCAGGCCCACAGGCCGCCTAAGCACGCTAGGAGCAATGCGGCTCTGTCAGCTGACATGGGCAGGGCAGGCGCCCTTCAGAAAGTGGAGTATTGATCCCAAGATGTATTATGCAATCAGGGATGTTGAGGTTACCATGGATATGGTTAAATGCTGCGGGGAGCTGGTGCAGAGCCGCGCTTTTCCTAATGGAGAGGTGTACATCGCTTACGGGGAGTTCAACGCAGGTCCTCTCAGAGATGTGTTCGATCGATTGCAGAACTTTGGACTCTTGGAGCTGAAGGGCGAGCAAGAAGGCTCGTCTTCTGAATGGCAGCTGAGCCATATGGGCGCCAAGAAGATATTTCCCATACGCAGACTTTTCAATTCTCAAAATGCCATCGAATTCAGGCCCCACTTGCCTCTGTGTGATCTGTCATCTCTGGACATGCTGAATGTGCTTACCACAAACGGGTGGACATGGGAGCGCACGCCGAAAGGCGGCGCGCCGCCATACGTGCATGGTGAGTCGGACAAGTACTTCTTCACTTCTGGTGTCCAGCTCTCATTGAAGTATGCGGAATGCCTCCTTCGAGCATCTGAGTTGGCGGCCTTGGGTGTTGGAGAGATTGAGCACAACAAGACAGCAGGGCATTACGCGAAACTGATTAAGCAGCTGAGGGGCGACACCACCGCCGCCGCCATCGAAGACGGCGACCAGGAGGATGCACTGGCCATGGAAGATATTATGCTTGATGATGAGATGATGGAGGGCATCGAAGACGTCGAGGCGTCCCGTGGCATGGACGTCGAACGGGCAGGCTCGCACCGCAGCGACGACTCAGCCAACGGCGACACCGACGACGAAGATCCTTCACGGTGCAAGTCGCCGCCTCCGCCAGACTCGCCAAGCGGCGGCGGCGGCGGCGCCGTCGCCGGCTCTGCCACGCCGGTGGGTGGAACAGATACACCCAGGAGCCGCGGCAGCGGCGGCGGTGGCAGTCCAGCGCCTGGGTCGCCAGTGCTGTCGCTGCCGGGTTGGTCCCCTCCGTCCCCTCCGCTGGGGCCGATGCCGGCGCCCAGTTCGCCAGGCTCGCCGGGCGGCGGCTGCTGCGGCGGGTCTCCGCGGTCGCCGACGCCGACATTGCAGACTGGTGCAGGTGGCGGCTCCCATGGCCACGGCAGCGGCGGCGGTGGCAGCCCAGCGCCTGGGTCGCCGACAGCTCCTACCCCTCCGCGGTCGCCGACGCCGCCGTCGCAGCCTGCTGCAGCTGGCGGTTCTGGAGGCCCAGGCGTTCCAGACATGGGCGATGGTGGCGGCGGGGCTGCAGGCGTCGCGGATCCTGATAGCCAGCAGTGGGGGCCTTTCTACTTCTCGTGGCTGCCGCCCACTGGCCCGAACACAAACAACATACGTGGGGCGTGGCGGGCCCGGTGCCCTTACCACAAGTTAAATGATAAGACAGCTTGCACGCATCGCCGAGGGCTTAAAAAGGACGACGGCTCGGACAAGGCCGATATCTTGAGGCAGCTGAAGTCGTGGTGCCTTTACGCCGTCTGCTTCGACAAGAAACGACTTCACGCAGGATTGGATGCGACAGATTTGCCTATCTTACCTGATGAGGCGGGCTGGTGGGTGGGGGGAGCTGGGAAGGGAGGAAGAGGAGAGTGCCAAACGTTTCCATTTCTCGGGCTGGGTGCCAAACGCACCCTCATTGGGATGACAAGGGTGTCGAGAAGCCTTCGCCCACGTCTTGGGCCGGAGGGGAAGGGTCGCCATGCCCCTCCCACTTATCGGGCTCGAGAAGGCAGGCAGCGGTGTAGCAGGGGATATTACGTGCTTATAGTATGTATGTGTATATGCGCGCACGTGCACCTACATACATACATGCATACGTGTGTATATCTATACATATGTCTACACGTGCACACAACTGCAGAGATGCTGGCATAGCGCATATAGCTGTATGCAGGTATACATACATACATACATACACATGTATTTGTGTATGTGTATATGTACACATAAACAACGATACTCACACCATGCAGAGCGTATGCTTATGTACATATATGAACATGCGCACAGAGAGGCATTCTATACATATCTACTGGCATCACGCATGTAGGTACGCGCATGTATGTACATGCACGCGTGCGTATGCTCAGTGCGAATACACCGACACGCATGCAATGACACGTGCGTGCGCATCACGTATATCCTTCTGGGACTGTAGAGGGTGCCTAGCCTCTCAACTTGTGGGCGAATGTCTCGACGTCGCCCGCCGCGGGCAAGTTATTTTCTTAGCCCACCTCGACATTCAACCTTCAACCTCGACTCCCCCTCCTCATGGCACTTGTGACCCGCGCTTTGCCCCCAGACCCTGGACATGGAGTTGAGAGAGCTCGCGGACCCGCCGGTGCCGCTCCTGACTGACGAGGAGCTGGACGCCGCAGAGGCCGCTCTTGCTGCCGATGGTGGCGCGGGCGCCCGGGGCAGGGGCCGCGGCCGCGGTAGAGGTCGGGGGCCTCGGGGAGCTGGCGGCGGTCGCGCCAGAGGGCGCAGTGGCCGCGGCCGTGGCCGCGGCGGCAGAGCAGCTGGCGCAGCAGCTGGCAGTGCCAGCGACAGCGGCCGCGGCAGCGGCAGCGGTGGCGACAGCAGCAGCAGCAGCAACAACGGCAGCAGCAGCAGCAGTTCGAACAGGTCGCCTTCCAGTGACTGAGATGAGTGGTACTTGAAAATGCGACGGTCGTTCCTTGCTACTTCCTACCCCTTGGCTGGTCTCCTCTCGGCTCGGCCTCGAACGAGGCCCAACTTGGGCGTGGACAGTGGCCCGTGGACCCCAAACATTGACTTGCCGATAATGTTGCAGTGATGTTATATACCAATCCTGATGATGGTCATCATCGCCATCATCATGATCATTAGAGCCTCACCCCTGGGCCCTTGGAATTGAATGGGCTGTGCGGAGGCCGTTGACCTGTCGTCTCTTCTCTGGGGGGCGGCGCCAGGCGGCTGTCGACTCCAGACTGGGCCAGGGGCCAGGGTTCCAAACCTTAACTGCAAGCACTGTTTGGGCATCTGCGGAATGGCGTTTGACTGAGGAGGAGGAGGTGGAGGAGGAGGAGGAAGAAGGTGAGGAGGACGAGCGGCATGGAGGACGATAGGGTGGAGGAGGCAATGAGGACGAGGACACGAGGAGGAGGGGGAAATCATATATAGGAAAGGGAAGACATGCGAGGGCCCTCGGCGAGGGCGCGAGAGCCATGTGCCATGTGCCCAAGAGATCTCACGGTCGGCGGCGGCAACTATGTCAGAAATCTACACGAGTCTGGGGCAATGGCTGGCGCGGCCGCCGCCTCCAGATCCAGCCAAGGTTCGGGGTGCACCTCAATGCTCAATGCTTTGTGCCAAATCCTGTTCCAATCTCGATCTGGTCTCTGGTAGAGTTTCTGGCCCAACCCTGAAGGCTTTGGGGGCTGGGGGGGAGGGAGGAGGCTAATGGGAGATTCAGGCGCCCCCTTGACCATGCGATCAAGTTTTCGCTGTTGAACTAATGGATGGGACCCGCAATATGGCCAACACGTGTCGACGGGCAAGGGCAAGGGCCGTCGACCTCACCTTGCGGCGGTCCTTGGCACAGGCGAGTCTTCCTCCTCGCCCGCGTCGTCTCCGTGCTCCTCCTCCTTCCTATCCATCCACCCCCATCTTCTCCACCCCTCCCCGGCTCCTCCTGTGCAGGGCTGGCCTGAGCTACTCAAAGTGAGGGGGCCTCGAGTACAATCCCACCGCCTGACATATGATTGGATGATTGTCCTAAATTCAGAAGGCCGCCACACATGCTGGTGGTACCTAATTGGGTTTGTGGGGCCACTACTCGAATCTGGGCGGCCCTCGCGAGAATTGCTAGATGCTAGATGAAGAGTTCCAGTTTATCATAGGCTGAGGCCCGGGCCCTGGCTGATTACTACGAGTAGTAGTGCGTGGCATGCGTGGAGGTCGGGCGAGTCGCTCCGTTTGGCCCCTCTCCCCCACCCTCCGTCCTGGGCGAATCGTTCGGTTCTTGAGACTTGAAACAGACTTGCTGCCTCACCCAGGGACCCCCCCCCCGGAACAAAGGAGGGGGGAGGGGGGAAGGGGGGGTCTGAACAAAACCACTCATCCGATCAAGCGACATTGGAAGGGCGGGAGAGGTGGGGGAGGGATGAGGGATAGGGAGTGAGAAGTGAGAAGGGAGGATGATGCAGGTAGGAAGCAGAGGAGTTGGAGTGCATGAAGTGTTCCAAAAAGTCTGCCAAAAGAAAGTATTTCGAGTTCTGTGCAGCCATCTGCTCAGGCTGCTCAGGACGATAGCACATCACACAATCACAGGGTGATGGCATAATCTTATACTCACTACGGCCTCGTGAATATGACGCAGGTTGTGGACTAGTACGAATATTATCTTGGTAAAGTGTGAGCCGTGGATGGCTCAGCCGCTGCAGTATACGGACCTCGAGGAAGCCCCGAATGCGTGGGAACACCTCAGGCCATGTTGCCATGTTTTGCTGGCAGAACGCAAGTCCTGGGGAAGCCCCGAATGCGTGGGAACACCCCAGGCACACGTTGCCACGTTTTGCTGTTACTGTGCCGACATCGTGAATTTGACGAAGGTCGGGAACTTGAATGTTACCTCCCTGCTCGGCGACTTGACGGAGCAGGGTACTTACTCTTTGGATATATGGTGCTACAGCGGACGTGTGCCAAGGTAGATATATGGACCATGCGTGGGAAGCAGAGGAGTTGGAGGATGAGGAGCAGCAGAAGGAGGGGCATAGCAGCGACTGGCAGCAAGACAGAGGAAGGAACTGCGAACTGCGTTGCGCCCCGTTGGCGAGGGAATGTTTGCCTTGCTAGGCAATTCGCAAGGTCGGCGAGGGGTAGTCGGCCCAGTGGACTTAGTGATTGCACTCCTTGCTTCTGTTTTGTAGCATCAGCGGATCAGGTTGCACGGATCCGTGTTCTGGAGCACCTGGGAAGTAATTTCATCATTCTCATTCGTTTTTATGCAATTCGATGGTCGCCCCACTGCAATAACGTGGTTTTGTATGTTTTGGATAATTTTGGATCGATTTCCTGCGATCCAACCGATTCAATGCGATTTGGGAACAATTTCGCCAGAAATGGGCGCGATTGCTGCCTGAGAGGGGCCCAGTGGGCCCATGATGAGGAAAATCGCTTCCCTGGTCAGGGGGGCTCCCAGGAACCTCCGCCCAGGGCGCCAGGGGGCTCGGGGAGGGGCCCGAGACGCGCCCGAGACACGTCCGAGACACGTCCGAGACACGTCCGAGACACGTCCGAGACACGTCCGAGACACGCCCGAGCCGCCCGAGACGCGTCCGAGACGCGTCCGAGACACGTCCGAGACGCGCCCGAGACCCCTCCGGGAGCCCCCCAGGAGCCTCGGGGGGGAGGGCGCGCCAGGACGGGCGCCAGGGAGGGGCCCAGAGGGCCCTGAGGGGCCCCGGGGCCCTCCCCAGGCCTGGGACGCCCCAAACGGATGCAAACGTATGGAATCAGGATTGTTTTGCTAGATTTGGAAGGTTTCGTGCCAATTTGTTTGTTTATCGCTTAATTCTAACACGTTTGAAATAAAACCGTCGATTCTTGATGAATCCTGCCCATCCCTCAGCTTTCTGATGACCGTCAGCCTCGCGCGCGGTCATGCACGCATATCTAAACGGATCCCGATAAACAACAAACACAGGTGGTCCGTCCCGAATAATTTCACGACGTGGCACTGGTGATGATAAACCCAGAGTTGTGATATTCAATACAGTTCTGAACAATCACAGGCCAGCGGCAGCGCCCGCCCCCTGCCTTGCTGCTCTTGTTGTTGCTGGCGTCGATCGCCTGGCAGAGATGGGGAAGGGGGAAGGGGGCTTGTCGGTCCTCAAAGGCAGGAGGAACATACCCCCTAGGATTTCTGAGCGCCCTGAGGTCGCCTCCCTCTCTCCTGAGCCCCCTGACCTCCCACTCCTGCCCTGACGACGACGAAGACGACGACGACGACGACGACGACGACGACGACGACGACGACGACGACGACGACGACGGCGACGGCGACGACAACGACGACGACGACGACGACGACGAGAGGGCCCCTCAGTTTTAACCCTCGAGAGCCCTCTGAGGGCCCCTCAATTTTAACCCTCAGTTTTAACCCTCGAGAGCCCCTCAGTCTTAACCCTCGAGAGCCCCTCAGTTTTAACCCTCGAGAGCCCTCTGAGGGCCCATCAGTTTTAACCCTGAGGCTGAGGAGGGCTTCCGAGGGTTAAAACTGAGGGGGAGGGCTGCGCGCCAGCCCTATAAGTATTCTTCTTGTTCTCCTCCTCCCACGACGTTGTAAACAAAGTGTAGTACATAGTATGGAATGAATACCACATACTATGGAATACATTGTATCAGTGGTGTAACATACTACTTATACATATAATATGTATTCATATATATACACGTTGTAGTACTATTACTGATGCTATATATGTTGTACTATATATACATACACATGTAGTGTATATTCATATATATACATGTATATATTTACACATATATATATACATACACATATATAGTGTGTATTCATATATATATAGTGTGTATTCATATATATGGTGTGTATATGTATACAACATATATACATACACGTATATGTGTATGTATGTATGTTGTGCAGATATATATATAGATGAATATATGTATGTTGTACATACACACACATATATATATGTATATACATATGTATGTTGTACATCCATACATGTTATATACATATGTTATACATACATACACATATATGTGTAAACACATATGTATATACATGTTCTATGTATGTTGTATGTTGTGCATATATATATATGTATAAATATGTATGTTGTACATGCATATAATATGGCGTCAATTTACCTCCTGCTGCCCCGATGCCCCGACGTTTGGATTCATGAACGAACGACTAGCTTTCAATGTCGATCGGGCTGTCGGCTGTCAACCGCATCTCGGCTCGAGCCGTGCCGCATCGATATCGAAGCCTCACAGGTTTGGGAAGGCCCCGGGGCCCGCGATGTCGGAGAGCGAGTCCTCCGGGTCCTCCGAAGGCCCGCGGGGCGGCCCGCAGGGCTGGGGCCCGGGGCGCCGCTTGGGCGGACGCGCAGGCCGCCGCAGCCGCAACCCCGACGCGCTCTTGCCAGTAAAAGAGGGCCACCAACAAGTGCCAGTGCCAGAACCCCAACCCGAACCTCACCCTGCCCCTTGCCCCATGGTCGACTTGACAAGCGACACGCTCGATGAGACAGGTGCACCTCGGACTCCGATTGATGACGAAGGCCCCCCCAGAGACTCGCAAGTACCTGCCACGCTTGAGTACCCGGTCATGTTCCCTGACACCGGCGGCAGCGGCAGCGGCTGGGACTCCAAGGCCGCACTAGGGTCACAACAGATATTTGAGGTCTACCCGGTGCCGCCCAGAGCAGGATCGAGTCCGGACGAACCGCCGTCGGTAGCACGATCGATACCCAATGAGCCGCCAGAGCCTGTGATTTGCGACACACTTGTAGAGTCAAATTCAGCAGAGGCAGAGGATGACGCAGTGAGGCGGGCAATGGCAAAGAGACAGAAGACACAACACATGCTATGGAAATGCCCGGAGTTGCCCCTTGTGAGGATGAAATGCCCTCATTGCTCCCATGAGTTTTCTATTGCCCAGCTGCAAGACGGCGGCCTCGGCACAGCCGGCGAGCCAGCGGGCGAAAGGTCCAGCGGCAGCGCCTCCGCGTCGGCGCCGAGATAGGCCTGGCATAGCGGCGGGGGGATTCCTCGGTTTTCGCTGAGGAGTGAAGACGGAGGGCAGGGCTGGGAGGAGGGAAGGGGGAGGATGGGAGGAGGAATGTGCTTGGCTTCGTGGCGGGGGCCAGGACCAGGTCGTTCTCGGGTAGCGGTAGCTTATCATATATACGTGTATAGCATGATCCACTTGCCAGCTCTGAACCAGGTCCACTGCCCACGAGCAAAATAAGACGTCCTAGAAACCAGACTGCATCCACGTCGTCGTCGTCGTCGTCGTCGTCGTCGTCCACGTCTTCCCCTTGTTTGGAGCATGTTCTCGAGCTTCGCCCAGAAAGCAACATCCTCGCCCTCAGCGGGGCGCTTCATCAGGCCACTGGAAATCCCAGACGGTGCGACAAGGGTACCCCGGACACGGGTGTAAGGATTGATCCCAGATCTCACTTGACCCCAGATCTCACTTGACCCCAGATCTCACTTGAGCCTCTCCATGGGAGGGGGACTTGACCCAGTTTTTCAGGTCAGGAAAAGGGGGGCGGGGGACTTGACCATGCTTTCCATGAAAGGGGGAGGGGGCAGAGGGACTTGACCACGTTTTTGGGGCGCTTGACCACGCGGGGGAGGGGGACTTGACCACGTTTTTCACAAAAGGGGGAGGGAGGGGGACTTGACCACGCTTTCCAGAAGATGCCCCCCCGGGCCCCCCCAGGCCCCAGGTCCCCAGACGCCGCCGTTTCGTGTCGAGAGCTGGAGATCGCGACAGCAGTGTCGGCGCCTCTCTTCCGGCCGCCAGGCCCCGCGGCCCCCCGAGCTCGGCGTCTCTTGGTTGTCAGCGAGCCTGGGGGAGCCCTGCGCTGCGCTTTGCCGATGTCGGAGTGGGATGACATGTTCCAGCTCGGCGGCGGCGCGCCTTCGCCGCCGCCTCCGCCGCCGGAGGGAGGGGGCGCCAGACAGGGCCGAGGAGCGAGGAGGCGGGCGGCGCAGGCGGGCGAGGCGCCTGCTGAGGGCGAGGCCCCGGCGAGGAGGCGCCGAACAAGGGAGGGCAGGACCCCGGCGCCGGCCGCGGAGGGCGCTGGCGCGGCAGATGGGGCGCGGCTCTCAGCCTTCTGCCGCGCGTCTTGCGCTCTCTGAGATTGCCCGAGCTTACCGGGGGCAAGGGGGTGATGGCATAAGCTGGAGTACCTAACACTGCGAGCGAGAATACCCCATATCATGAATGAAGCTACGTGCAATAACATGTACACAATGACTAAAAATGGCAACCGTTGAATGACGTGAACAGTGAACAGCAAGTCATAATAATGGTGCTACTGGTAGGACAACCCTCCGGGTGATAAGGAGGTTTGGGGGGAGGGGGAAGCAATCGATTTGCGATGGCTCTGGGTTCTTTAACGGTGGTGGTGATGGTGGCGATGGCGGTGGTCGATTTGCGATGGCTCTGGAGGAGGCGGTCGGTTTGCGATGGCTCTTCCAGCCAGATGGTTTTTATATTTCTACTATGTGTGGTGGTGGGGTGGTGGTGACGATGGCGGTGGTGAGTGTTGGGGAAGACGGCTCCAAGAGGCCCCCAAGACGGCTCCAGCTTGACAGCAAGGGGGCCCGCCAGCCAGCTCGACAGCAAAGGGGCCCGCTTGGGGCCCCTTGGAGCCCTCTTGGGGACCTCTTGGAACCCTCCTGGGGGCCCTTTCGGAGCCCAAAACTCTTGCTGGCCAACTTTCCTGGGCCGTCTTGGGCCGTCTTGTGGCCCTCTCGGGGACCCTGAGGCCAGCTTTTGGGCCCTCTCAGAACGTCTTGGGGTCTCTCGGGCATCTCTTGGGCAACTGTGGGAAGTGTTTTTGGGGAGGCCTCTCAAACAACGCTTGCTGACCAGCTTTCCTGAACCGTATTGGGGCCGTCTTGGGGCCCTCTCGGAGCCGGAGCCCCTTGGGCCAGTCCTGGGCCCTCTCAGAGCCTCCTGGGGCCTCTTCGAGCCCAGAAAGCTTCCAAGGGACATCCGAGAGGGGGGATGCAGGCGGTGGATGCGGGGGCGGAGGGGGGGAGGGGGGAGGTGGGTGGGGGTGGTGGAGGGGGGGTGGATGGAGGGGAGGGGTTGGTGGAGGGGAGGGACAGACCCCAGGTGAGAGGGTAAGGAGAGCCGTTTGATTAGCAAACTGGAAAGGAAAAACGATTTCCCGTATGGGTCGCTTCCGTTCACACCCCCCAACCTCCGAGGTCTGAAGTAAGAGCGAAAATGACGCGTCTGCAGGTTTGGACCCCGAACAGTGAACCCTCGCAGTGTGTATATGCAACATATGCGGTGCTATTGGCGTGGTGGAAGCGAGGAATGTCCAGCGTGCAAGCATTGTTTGGGAAAGCTGAAAGAAAACTAGTGGCAATCCCCCCCATCGCCTCCAGCCGCCGCGTCAGGCTGTCTTGGGCCGACCCATCGAGCGGCCGGGCGGCCTGCAGGGCTCAGCGGGGTCTCGCGAGAAAGCCAGCTGGACGGCCACGTTGCGCGGCTTGGGCCGGAAGCATTTCGCACTCCCCACTAGCAGGCAGTCCCGACAGCATCGCTCTTGCCCCATGTCGTTCTTCCCTTCCTGCTCAAATCCTCCTCTCCGCCTTCGTCCCCTGCCCCTTTCCTCGCCCCTTCCTCGCCCCTTCCTCTCATCCTGCTCTCATTCTGTCCTTTCTTCCCTGTCCTTTCCTTGCCCCCTCCACCTCCATATCTCCCACCCATTCCTATATCATGGTTCGCTGTGCTCTCGATCCATCCATAGCGACGTTGGCTCAGGCTCAGACGTGTCTATCTCTGTGGGGACTATATCAGTGACAAGCCTGACGGGCTGAGCCGATCGCCGCGGCCATCTCTCATCGGCCATCGGCTAACTATTCTGCAATGGGGAAATCGAAGTTCAAGGGGGCCCGGCCGGGCCCGAAGGCGTCCACCGCTCCACGCATGCGCATTGCAAAGACAAAGAAGACGACCGCGAAGTCCGACTGCGATGCCACGACTGTGACAAAGACGCCCGGCCGGGCCGACAAGTCCGACAAGCTGACCCCCCAAGTCCACGAGCCCATCGAGCACTTGATCGAAGGCTTGGCCTTGGAACCCGAATTTCACGAGATTTGGCAGCACATGAAAGGTGGCATCATTACGACGACGGATTACAGCGGCTGCGGCCAACCGGAACACGTTCTGGATGCGATCTTCCGCTCAATGGAGCACCGCGCCCTCTCAAACCTGACGATGCCGCTATCCGACGAGACCGCCATCGGGGTGAAGCATTTCCGGGCATGCGACATCTTGCCGCATTGCCGAGAACTCCTGATCAAGACACTCCCAGGCCTTCATGGTGCACATGTGATGGGAGACATGAGGTCACGCTTGCCGCCCGTGCTCCTCGGGCAGTTCACCGACCTCACGGACCAGTACACGAAGCGCTACCTCAAGATCACTAGCGACGCAAAGAAGAAAAAGATGCCTGCGGCGGCCAAGGCAATGGGCGCTCAGTTCGTCAAGGACGCTCACAAGATCTTCTTGGACTACGAATCGTCGACCACTACGAATGGAGTCTTGGGAACGAAAGCGTTCTGCCACGTGCACAAAGGTCTTTGCGATTGTTTTCCAACGGAAGATGCTATTGGTAAGATGGGGTGGTTACTACCTGATGGGGCTTCGAGCAACCTTGACACTGCGCTGAAGCTTCTGATAGCTGGCTTCACCTGCGTCGACCATTCAAGTCGAGGTGAGATGTTGGGGATTTTCGGCAAAGGAGCGCTGGCCTTCCTCACGTTGGTTTGGGAGCTGAGGCAGGCCGGGGGAGTCTTGTACCACGGTTGCATCTTGGAGTGCACCAGGAGCTTCAATCACCTTCACTTGGCCGAACTGCTCTCGGACAAGAACTACACCGTCCATGCAGCAGTGTTTAGCCCGCACGAAGTTGGGATGCCGTGCGTAAGGAACCGCAAGTACATGATCGTCCAGTTCCCAAATGTGGGGGCCTTGAGGTGGACAGGCAAGTACGGCCCCTTCGACAAGACCAACCTGATTGCGATGTTCGGGCAGACGCCTAAGGGCCCAGTGGCAACAGGCGCTGCGTTCATGGCGTCAACCACAAAGCAAGAGGTGAGGAAGGAGATCGTGGACATGGCCCAGAGGGCGAGCATGCCAGCGACTGACGAGAAAGGGAACAGGTGGCCGATGAGGATGATGTTGAGCAGCTCGGTGAAAAAGAGGCTGAAGAACCACGAGGAGAAGCTCGCTCAGGCCGGCCGGCTGAACGACGACGTCTACACGACTATTTGCCAGAACCCACGCTTCAGCTCCTTATCAGAGTTCATCCCCGCCCTGTTGCAGAAGACCGAGGTATGGAGCTGGAAACAAAAGCGGTTGCTCCTCCCCTCGGAACACTTGAAGGTGATGGGGATCCCGACGGAGTTCGCCCAGTTCTTGTCGCGCACCCAGACCAAATCGGTAGCAGGCAACGCCATGAACGCCACGGCCATTGGCGCTGTCACGCTTTACTTGCTCGGCAACACGCAGCGGCGCCCCCCCAACAGCATCGACCGCGTGTACCTCGAGCGCGGCGGCCATCGCCGCCGCGGCGGCACCATGAAGCGCCCAGCAGCGGCATCCCCGGCTTCTTCAAGTTCGGGCCCGGCGGGCGCCAGGACCAGGACCTCGGTGGGTGCCTGAGGGGGCGCGCTCCTTGAAGTGCGTTAGTCGATCAGTGACCAGTGCGCACTTCCTTTTGGAGTTTATCATAGGCAGGATAGGGCGGCATATGATCGGGATGACGACAGGGGGAGCCTCATTGCTCCAGCCGTCCTACCTGTGCTCTACCGTGCTTCGTCTCTCCTCTTCCATCCTCGTTATGCCTTATCCCTAACTCATCTCTCCCTGTCCTCCTGACCTCCTCCTGCCGCTACGGCCTTTCAATCCCTCATCCTCTTGGCTCTTATTGCAGACTCGTTCTCCTCGACTTCTTCCTCCTGCTGACCTCCTCTGTCCAGACTGTCCAGATGCAGGCGCGGTCCTCTCCGCGCCTTCGGATTCGGAGGGCTCTTTACAGTCCCTCGCCTCCCTCTGGGCCTCAGGTCCGAGGCCCTTTTGCATCATGGATCGCTCTGCTTGCAACTGATGGTAAAGCATCCTCTCGGCCGAGTCGGCCCCCCTTCCCCTTCCTTCCACCGCCTCTGCCAGGCTGCCCGGGACTTAGTACTTGGCACGTTTTGGGCGTTGCGTAATGGAGGGGTCATAAATGGGGGGGTGCCGCGGGTGGTCCGAAAAGGTACCCAAACGGTACCTAAACGAGCCCCCTGGGGCTCCAGAGGGGCCCGAAAGGGGCACGAAAGGGGACCGTTTCTGACCCCCCCATTTATGACCACCCCACTAAGCCACGCCCAAACGTTGCAATTCGGATCTCAGGATAGCAAGTGGCCATTCTGCATCGTCCTGGCAAGGTCGTCGTCGTCGTCGTCGTCGTCGTCTTCGTCGTCGTCGTCGTCGTCGTCGTCGTCGTCGCTCCGTCCTCGTCGTCGACGGCGCCGGGGCTGAGGGCCGCAGCCCTCCAGCCTCCAGACCTCTGGCCTCTGGCCCCGGCCCCCCTGGGGCCCCCCCAGACATCCGACGGCGACGGCCCCAGCCCTCAGACCTGCACGGGGCCCCAGATGTCCCGACCCCAGCCTTCCAGACCTGCGCGGCAGGCCCGGCAGGCCATCAGGCCAGTATGTCCAGGCCAGGGCCGGACCAGGATGCCAGGCCAGGACCCAAGGATGCTCTGATGTGGAGGAAGGTCGGAGGAGGAGGACGAAGGAGGGAGGGATGGATGGATGGATGAGGGCAGGGCAGGGCACTGGGGCATGACAACTGAGGCTGAGAAGACAAAGAAGTGCGGAGGCGCTTGCAAGAAAGCGAAGCCATTAAGCTCGTTCTGGCAGGACCAGGGGAAGTGCAAAGATTGCGCCTCTGATGAGAAAAAGACGATGCGCAGGGCAAAATCAAGTGGCACGGAGACTCTCGCATGGGCACGCAAGCTCAAGCAAGAGGACGAAAAGGGTTTCAACAAGCTACAGAAGGCCTTTAGCAAGCACTGCAAGGGAGGCAACGAGCCGAAGACATTCAACATGGTGATGTGGAAGCAGAGGTACTCACTCAGATCAGGGGTCCGCGGGTCGGCCAGGAAAAAGTGGATGTGGCTGGAGGAGTTCATCGAGTGGAAGGGCGAGATCGCTCAGGGCAGGGTGTCAAGGTCGGCCGCGCTGAAGGAGTGGAAGGAGATGGAGGACGACGCAAGCAAGATCCCAGACTGGGGCGGGCCTCGCGGAGAAAAAAGATTCAAGATCAAGCTGGGCGACTACGAGAGCAGTTTCGAGGAGGAGGCGGAGTCTGACGAGATCGAGGTTACGAGAAGGCAAAACAGGAGAGGGGACAGAGACACCGTGAATGACATGGTGAACCAGATGCACAGCGGCAGCGCCGGGTCCGCCTTCGTCGCCCAGGACACTTCCCTGGATGTTGCTAATAGCGATACCTGCGCTGCTTGAGCTCGTTCGTCCACCGAAACCTGGCGACTGTTTTTGGAATGCACGTGCGGTCGAGGGGCCGCAGGGCATAAAACAACAAACAATCAGTTCCCAAAACGGTCGTCCGTTTTCTGGGCAGGGCCCTCGGGCTTCGGGCTGAGGGCCAAGTGGCGCTGGGTTGATCGCTGTCAGCACAGGACCAGGACCGCGCGGAGGCCATGAGGCAGCGGAGGGATCGCTTCGAGAATGCCATGGCTTCGCTCCGCCCCGACGAGGATGGTAACGGCGAGCGCTTACCAGTCACCGCCGCGCCCGGGGTCTTGTCCAACGTCGACCTGCGCAGCCTGGTCGATGGGAGAAGGGCGGCCGAGGAGAGCGACGCTGGTTCCGAGGGCGAGGGCATGGACAACGGCAGGGACGCAGAGGGCGGCCAGGAGGACCCCGCGGACCCGCCGCCATCCACGGTGGATGAGGTGTTTCGCAACAAGGTCCATTTGGGGTCGACGCCGACGACGACGACGACGACGACTCCGACGACGACGACGACGACGACGACGACGACCCCCTCCAGGAGGGGGTCGTCGGACGTCGTCGTCGTCGTCCCTCCTCCTCCCTCCTCCCTCCTCCTCCTCCTCCTCCTCCTCCTCCTCCTCCTCCTCCTCCTCCAGGAGGGGGGGGAGGAGGAGGGAGGAGGGGCCCTCCTCCCTCCTCCTCCTCCTCCTCCTCCTCCTCCAGGAGGAGGGAAAACAAGGAGGGAGGAGGAGGAGTCCTCCTCCTCCTTGTTTTCCCTCGTCGCTCTCACTTCTCCCTTGCGCTCCCAGGTCACGCGCGCCTTGCAGAAGTCGTTCAATACTGTCGAGCAGTCTGTCATGGCCATGGCGCAGAACATCGAAGCGGCCTTGTTGGACTTCGACGGCAGCGACGAGAGGACGCTGTTCCAGCGAGAGATCGCCGTGGTGTCGAGCCGCGCGGAAGCTTTGAACCTGGTGAAGGGCGAGGACGATAGCAGCTTGGCCCAGTACATCGCCCAATTCAAAATCACGGACGACGGCCAGACTGTCATCGACGACGAAGCCCAGCCCGACTTGGAGAAGATTGCCAAAGCACCCCCGTCTTTCGGCTTCCGGAACCTGGAGACCCTGAGCAAGCTGAAGACGAGGATCAACGTCCCGGTCTCGGCTGCCTTGAGCACGGAGAAGGCGATCAAGGAGCATGAGCAGGAGCAGTTGACATTCTTCAAGGCCGTGTCCGAATTGACGAAGAGCGTGAACAAGGTCTATGTGTCTAGGCCTCCTAGATGGGGTCGGAGTAGATGGGGTCGGAGGATCGCGCCGCATCGCCGATGTATCGCCGATGCGGCTCGATGTAGGGCCCGATTTGCTTCACGTCGACGGCGCCGATGCATCGCCCACGTCGACGATGCATCGCCGGTGCATCGCCGATGCATCGCCAATGCATCGCCGATGCATCGCCGATGTATCGGCGATGCGGCGAGATCCTTCGACCCCATCTACTCGGACCCCATCTAGGAGGCCTCTAATGTGGCAGCGTCGAACTGCTTGCCCCGCTCCGCGCAGTGTCCGTGCTCGGACCTGCGAGCCCCGTGCTCGGACCTACGAGCCCCGTGTGGTGGCATGGGGTTTGTGGGCCGGGCCGGGCTTCATGTGCGGGGCGGCGCAAACAATTCCACGCTTCCGAATCCCGATAGGCAATTTCAGAACTCTACAGCGCAAGGGTGCTTCATCGCAACGAGTCGCTCAAGCGCAAGGCGCAGGAGGAGAAAGACCAGATGAAGAGGCAGAAGCGCGCAGGCGATCCCGGGAGCAAGGAGCAGCAGCCGCAGGTGTCCCCGCAGAAGCCAGACGATAAGCCCTTCTGGCAATGGACCCCCTTGCCAGAACATCGCATGCGAGTCCTAGCTTTGGTCGACTTGCGCAAGATGAACGCATCAGACATATCGGCTCCGCTCATCGTCACAGACGTGGACCCGCTTACCAGCATTGCCAAAGGTGACGAGAACTTCAAGAAGGAGATGCATGACAAAGGGAACTCGTTCAGGGTCAGGCCAGACAAAAGCAATGGCCAGTTCCACGGCAAGTTTCAGGATAAGAGTGTGGAGGCCCAGATTGAGAAGACCATGCGCGAGGAGTGCTTTCCAATGTGTGCAGACGTTGGCGGCGTCTTGCTACCCGCGGAGGCCGAAGTGCTGCAGCATGTCATGAAGGCCGACGTCTGGATCAGGGGTGCCAACAGCGATACGTTCGGGATCGAGCAGGCCGCTCTGACCTGCGTTCGCTACAACTTCTCTGGCGCGCGCACCATCGTGGCTGCGCCATTTGCGGAACTTGGCGGTTTCGTGCGTGGTCAGAAAGGCGCCAAGGCGCTTCGCCATCCAATATCGATGCTGGCTACAATGCAGTGGCTGCAAGCCGCTACAACCACCAAGATTCGCGAGGCTTTGGCGGAAGGGGTACACATTTACTATGGTGTCGTGGCGCCAGAGGAGATGGTGTATATGCCAGCTGGTTTCATCAAGGCCGAGCACAATAACAACACGGAGTCGCAGGGCATCAGGATGAGCTTGATTCCCCCGCTGGAGACCATCGGCCTGCAGGACATGCGGGCGTTGAGCGCCGACCTCATTGGCATGGGGAAAAAAAACGCGCTGCTGCAAACGGCGATGGACGTCAAGGTCCGGATCCAGAAAGCAGCCCCTGAGAAGAAGGCGGGTCCGTTGCCGCTGAAAGCCGTGCTCGACCATCCTGCTGAGGGTCAGGGCCAGGGCCATGGCCCCCCGCCGAGTCTCCCGGGAAGCCCGAGTGCCCTGGCCCAGGTCCCCCAGGCCCAGCCTTCTGAAGAACAAAGGGCGCCCGAGGAGGCACTCGCCGATTTCGAGAAGGAGGAACAGGCACTAGCGAGGAGAAAGGCAGAGTTCAAAGCGAAGTACGAGGAGGAGCTTCAAAAGAAGAGGGCCATGGCGGCCGAGGCGAAGGCGAAGGCGCAAGAGGAGGCTGATCAGGCGATTGCCGACGAGCTCCAGCAGAGGCAGCAGGCAGAGGCGAGGGCGAAGGAGGAAACTGATGCACAGGCGGCTGAGGAGCGCAGGATTAAGGAAGAGAAAGATGCGGCAGCTGAGGAGCGCAGGTCAAACGACGATGAGGAGGCCAAGGCGAAGGGGGAGGCTGAAAAGAAGGCGTCTGAGGAGCGCAGGATTAAGGAAGAGGAAGAGCCGGCCAAGGCGAATGAGGAAGCTGAGAAGAAGGCGGCTGAGGAGCGCAAGATAAAGGAAGAGGCAGAGGCAGAGGCCAAGGCGAAGGAGGCAACTGAAAAACATGCGGCTGAGGAGCGCAAGGTAAAGGCAGAGGCAGATGCCAAGGCGAAGGAGGAGGCTGAAAAGAAGGCGGCTGAGGAGCGCAGGATTAAGGAAGAGCAAGAGGCCAAGGCGAAGGAGGAGGCTGAAAAGAAGGCGGCTGAGGAGCGCAAGATAAAGGAAGACGAAGAGGCCAAGGCCAAGGCGAAGGAGGAAGCTGAGAAGAAGGCGGCTGAGGAGCGCAGGATTAAGGAAGAGCAAGAGGCCAAGGCGAAGGAGGAGACTGAGCAGAAGGCGGCTGAGGAGCGCAAGATAAAGGAAGAGGAAGAGGCCAAGGCGAAGGAGGAAGCTGAGAAGAAGGCGGCTGAGGAGCGCAAGATAAAGGAAGATGAAGATGCCAAGGCGGAGGAGGAGGCTGAAAAGAAGGCGGCGGCTGAGGAGCGCAGAGTTAAGGAAGAGAATGATGCCAAGACGAAGGCGGCTGAGAAGAAGGCGGCTGAGGAGGCCAGCAAGTCGACGGCGGAGGCGACGAAGGCGAATCGGGCAGCGGGGACAGGGGCCTCGCCATCTTTTCCCCTGTCCCTTCTCGTCATCGCCCTCTCCTCTCCGCCTGCCTCTCTCTCCTCCCTCCTCCCTTCTCAACCTTCTCCTGGGAACGGGATCCCGGTCCTTGGCCCCATGGGTCCGATCCTCTCTTCTCCTCTCCTCCTCCTCCTCCTCCTCCCCTTCCTCCTCCTCCTCCTCCTCCTCCTCCTCCTCCTGCTCCTCGGACCGCCCCGGGGACCGCCCCCTTCTCCTCATGATGGCCCCCTCGGCCTCGAAACTTGCTTGGCCCCTCCCGGGCTGGCGCCCACTGCCAGGCCGTGCAGCCCGGGAGAAAGGCCACTACGACTGCGGCGGAAAGGAGTCGGGCGGCCGCGGCCGCCGCGCCGGGCCAGCAGAAGATTTTTGACATGGGCAGCAGGTCGAAGCGCTAGTTCTAGCTCGGTTTGATTCGGCAGCGATTCGATTTTGATAATTCGGCGATATCGAGTTGGCCTGGCAACCCTGGGCGCTCTAGGCAGTATGTGGATGAATACTCCGTCGACCGCCCTCGAATCCATGGCCGCCTCGATCGGAGGTCGAGGCTCGGGCCGCAAGCAGGCAGCTCGCGGCCCGCTACGTCGGGTCTGGTCGGGCCTGGGTCTGGGCCACACAGAACCTGGCAGCCTGGCGGCGTCTCCTGAGGGGAGGAGGTCGACGGTCGAGGGCATCTCGGGCCGACGGGCGCTCGGCCCTCGGTCTCTCAGGGCGCGCTGGGCGCACCTCTCTTTTCCCCGGTTCCCCTCTTTCTTGTTGGCGCCGCCGCCCTCTAGGCCAGCCCAGTGGAAGCAAGACAGAGCAGATAGCAGTAGTGAGCAAACCAGCAGCAGCGCAGCAGCAGGAACAACAGCAACAACACAACAGCAACACAATTCTCTGGACAGTCTGGACTCCCTCCGCTCGCCGCTTAGTGCACGCGCTGCGCGGGTCCCGCAGCGAGGCCGCCACGCTGTGGCGGCGACTCCGCCAGCGTCACGGCTGGCAGTGCAAACAGACGCGTGTGCTTGCGACGCCATTGCAGATGAAAGCGTCGGAGGGGGCGGGCCCCCCGGGCGGGCCCCGGCGGGATACGGGAAAACAAAGAGGAGGGAGAGGGGGAGGAGGAGGAGGTGGAGGATGAGGAGGAAGAGGAGGAGGAGGAGGAGGATGAGGAGGAGGGATTAGAGAGCCCTCGCTTGTCCCCTCTCCTTCCTCCAATGTCCCTTCCCCCATTTCCCCTCCCTCTCCGGCCCTCTCCTTCTCTCTCCCTTACTTCCTCCCTCTCTCCTGTTCCCCCTGACTCCCTCTCCCCAGGCCCTCCCCTCTCCTCTCCCTCCTCCCTTTCCCCCCCCTTCGCCCTCCGCCGCCGACGACCGCTCTACCTGCGGCGCTCCGAAGCCAGAGGCCGCCCGCTGCGACGCCCGGCCCGGCCGGCCGGCTGGGCTGACCGTCGCTGACCCCTCGGCCCCTCGGCGTCTTGTCCTGATCATCCTTTCTAGGCCTCCTAGATGGGGTCCGAGTAGATGGGGTCGGAGGATCGCGTCGCATCGCCGATGCATCGGCGATGCGGCTCAATGCGGGGCCCGATGTTCTTCGCGCCGGCGTCGCCGATGAAGCGACGACGTCGACGATGCATCGCTGGTGCATCGCCGATGCATCGCCGATGCATTGCCGATGCATCGCCGATATATCGGCGATACGGTGCGATCCACCGACCCCATCTACTCCGACCCCATCTAGGAGGCCTCTATCCTTCCTCCTCGTTATACTTCTGACTCCGTCTCCTGGTCTTCCTCTGTTCCTCTGCTTCTTCCCCTTCTATGTTTTGTATTTCGCAGCTCTGGAGTGCCAGAATCCGTGCGAATCCTTCGAAAATGGTGTAGAGTTGACGTTATTCGACCCTGGAGTGCCAGAGTATGTTCCAAACTTTCAACATCATTTCGAAACCGTCAAAACCGATGTAGATTTCACATTTTACGACTCTGGAGTGCCAGAATCCCTTCCAAACGTTCCAAACCACATTAGTTTGGGTAGTTTGCAGCCGCGGTGAGCCAGATTCCTGCCGAATCCAACCAAAACGCGCTTGACCCGACCAAACCACATTAGTTTTGGTAGTTTGCAGCCGCGGTGAGCCAGAATCCAACCAAAACGCGCTTGACCCGACCAAACCACATTAGTTTTGGTAGTTTGCAGCCGCGGTGAGCCAGATTCCTGCCGAATCCAACCAAAATGCGCTTGACCCGACCAAACCACATTAGTTTTGGTAGTTTGCAGCCGCGGTGAGCCAGATTCCTGCCGAATCCAACCACAACGCGCTTGACCCGACCAAACCAGTTCAGACCAGGCTTCCAAAAGGGCAGTGGTGCAACTGACTAGCTCTCGCGCCCTCGCCGAGGGCCCTCGCATGTCTTCCCTTTCCTATATATGATTTCCCCCTCCTCCTCGTGTCCTCGTCCTCATTGCCTCCTCCACCCTATCGTCCTCCATGCCGCTCGTCCTCCTCACCTTCTTCCTCCTCCTCCTCCACCTCCTCCTCCTCAGTCAAACGCCATTCCGCAGATGCCCAAACAGTGCTTGCAGTTAAGGTTTGGAACCCTGGCCCCTGGCCCAGTCTGGAGTCGACAGCCGCCTGGCGCCGCCCCCCAGAGAAGAGACGACAGGTCAACGGCCTCCGCACAGCCCATTCAATTCCAAGGGCCCAGGGGTGAGGCTCTAATGATCATGATGATGGCGATGATGACCATCATCAGGATTGGTATATAACATCACTGCAACATTATCGGCAAGTCAATGTTTGGGGTCCACGGGCCACTGTCCACGCCCAAGTTGGGCCTCGTTCGAGGCCGAGCCGAGAGGAGACCAGCCAAGGGGTAGGAAGTAGCAAGGAACGACCGTCGCATTTTCAAGTACCACTCATCTCAGTCACTGGAAGGCGACCTGTTCGAACTGCTGCTGCTGCTGCCGTTGTTGCTGCTGCTGCTGCTGTCGCCACCGCTGCCGCTGCCGCGGCCGCTGTCGCTGGCACTGCCAGCTGCTGCGCCAGCTGCTCTGCCGCCGCGGCCACGGCCGCGGCCGCTGCGCCCTCTGGCGCGACCGCCGCCAGCTCCCCGAGGCCCCCGACCTCTACCGCGGCCGCGGCCCCTGCCCCGGGCGCCCGCGCCACCATCGGCAGCAAGAGCGGCCTCTGCGGCGTCCAGCTCCTCGTCAGTCAGGAGCGGCACCGGCGGGTCCGCGAGCTCTCTCAACTCCATGTCCAGGGTCTGGGGGCAAAGCGCGGGTCACAAGTGCCATGAGGAGGGGGAGTCGAGGTTGAAGGTTGAATGTCGAGGTGGGCTAAGAAAATAACTTGCCCGCGGCGGGCGACGTCGAGACATTCGCCCACAAGTTGAGAGGCTAGGCACCCTCTACAGTCCCAGAAGGATATACGTGATGCGCACGCACGTGTCATTGCATGCGTGTCGGTGTATTCGCACTGAGCATACGCACGCGTGCATGTACATACATGCGCGTACCTACATGCGTGATGCCAGTAGATATGTATAGAATGCCTCTCTGTGCGCATGTTCATATATGTACATAAGCATACGCTCTGCATGGTGTGAGTATCGTTGTTTATGTGTACATATACACATACACAAATACATGTGTATGTATGTATGTATGTATACCTGCATACAGCTATATGCGCTATGCCAGCATCTCTGCAGTTGTGTGCACGTGTAGACATATGTATAGATATACACACGTATGCATGTATGTATGTAGGTGCACGTGCGCGCATATACACATACATACTATAAGCATGTAATATCCCCTGCTACACCGCTGCCTGCCTTCTCGAGCCCGATAAGTGGGAGGGGCATGGCGACCCTTCCCCTCCGGCCCAAGACGTGGGCGAAGGCTTCTCGACACCCTTGTCATCCCAATGAGGGTGCGTTTGGCACCCAGCCCGAGAAATGGAAACGTTTGGCACTCTCCTCTTCCTCCCTTCCCAGCTCCCCCCACCCACCAGCCCGCCTCATCAGGTAAGATAGGCAAATCTGTCGCATCCAATCCTGCGTGAAGTCGTTTCTTGTCGAAGCAGACGGCGTAAAGGCACCACGACTTCAGCTGCCTCAAGATATCGGCCTTGTCCGAGCCGTCGTCCTTTTTAAGCCCTCGGCGATGCGTGCAAGCTGTCTTATCATTTAACTTGTGGTAAGGGCACCGGGCCCGCCACGCCCCACGTATGTTGTTTGTGTTCGGGCCAGTGGGCGGCAGCCACGAGAAGTAGAAAGGCCCCCACTGCTGGCTATCAGGGTCCGCGACGCCTGCAGCCCCGCCGCCACCATCGCCCATGTCTGGAACGCCTGGGCCTCCAGAACCGCCAGCTGCAGCAGGCTGCGACGGCGGCGTCGGCGACCGCGGAGGGGTAGGAGCTGTCGGCGACCCAGGCGCTGGGCTGCCACCGCCGCCGCTGCCGTGGCCATGGGAGCCGCCACCTGCACCAGTCTGCAATGTCGGCGTCGGCGACCGCGGAGACCCGCCGCAGCAGCCGCCGCCCGGCGAGCCTGGCGAACTGGGCGCCGGCATCGGCCCCAGCGGAGGGGACGGAGGGGACCAACCCGGCAGCGACAGCACTGGCGACCCAGGCGCTGGACTGCCACCGCCGCCGCTGCCGCGGCTCCTGGGTGTATCTGTTCCACCCACCGGCGTGGCAGAGCCGGCGACGGCGCCGCCGCCGCCGCCGCTTGGCGAGTCTGGCGGAGGCGGCGACTTGCACCGTGAAGGATCTTCGTCGTCGGTGTCGCCGTTGGCTGAGTCGTCGCTGCGGTGCGAGCCTGCCCGTTCGACGTCCATGCCACGGGACGCCTCGACGTCTTCGATGCCCTCCATCATCTCATCATCAAGCATAATATCTTCCATGGCCAGTGCATCCTCCTGGTCGCCGTCTTCGATGGCGGCGGCGGTGGTGTCGCCCCTCAGCTGCTTAATCAGTTTCGCGTAATGCCCTGCTGTCTTGTTGTGCTCAATCTCTCCAACACCCAAGGCCGCCAACTCAGATGCTCGAAGGAGGCATTCCGCATACTTCAATGAGAGCTGGACACCAGAAGTGAAGAAGTACTTGTCCGACTCACCATGCACGTATGGCGGCGCGCCGCCTTTCGGCGTGCGCTCCCATGTCCACCCGTTTGTGGTAAGCACATTCAGCATGTCCAGAGATGACAGATCACACAGAGGCAAGTGGGGCCTGAATTCGATGGCATTTTGAGAATTGAAAAGTCTGCGTATGGGAAATATCTTCTTGGCGCCCATATGGCTCAGCTGCCATTCAGAAGACGAGCCTTCTTGCTCGCCCTTCAGCTCCAAGAGTCCAAAGTTCTGCAATCGATCGAACACATCTCTGAGAGGACCTGCGTTGAACTCCCCGTAAGCGATGTACACCTCTCCATTAGGAAAAGCGCGGCTCTGCACCAGCTCCCCGCAGCATTTAACCATATCCATGGTAACCTCAACATCCCTGATTGCATAATACATCTTGGGATCAATACTCCACTTTCTGAAGGACGCCTGCCCTGCCCATGTCAGCTGACAGAGCCGCATTGCTCCTAGCGTGCTTAGGCGGCCTGTGGGCCTGGCAACCCGAACCATCAATAACACTTGCTTCCCTATTCCAATTCCCGACCGAAACCGAGCCCCAGACAGCACTGATAAACGTCTGTCTGAAAACACGCAGGCCCTCTCTGAGAACTCGAAGCCTATCTAATATGTGATACACATGCGTATCATGTGCAAACATCCAAACGCCAATGGGGGGATGATGATCAAACCCTAACCCCTGACCCAAGACCCAAGTATCTCTCCAAGACGCGACGCGGACGACGTGCTGCAAGAAGCTGGCTTGGCTCGGGCGGCCCAACCGCGGCCGCCCCCGTCGTTGTCGCTGCCCTCGCCACCGCGAATTCGCTGAGCATGGGCGACGGGGTCAAGGGGCAGAGGAGGTGTTGGAGTGCGGGCGCGGTGCGGCGTCAGCCTCGGACACCTGCATCGCTTGCCGGCCCGAAAGCACGAGGGCACGCCGATCCAATCTGCTCTTTGCCCCCCCCCGAACAAGTCACAGCGAACGACCCGCCACCCCGCCCCTCCAAGTTCCGGTAAACGTCGCCGACCCGCGACATCACGGCGACGGGGCTCTGCGCCAGGGCGCTGGGCAGCACGCTCACGTACACCTAGCGGCGGCGACGGCGAGGGGCTGGGGTGGGGCGAGGGGGGGTTGTGAGGGCGACGTCGACGCGCTGGGAGGGGAAACTACAGATAGGACCACCCTACGAGTGATAAGGAGGTTGGGGGGCGGGGCAGGGGGGGCTGTCGATTTGCGATGGCTCTGGGTTCTTTGATGGCGGTGGTGATGGGACATCCATCGGGGCAACCATCGGGACAACCATCGGGACAACCACGACCATCGGGATAACCATCGGGACAACCATCGGGACAACCGCTGGGACACCCACGCCCGGCGGCCCGTTTTCGCGAGGATGACCCCGTTCTCTTTAGAGGGCGCACCCGTTCTCTCAAGATGGCGCGCTGGTTCTCGTAAGATGCGCGGCGGGGCCCCCCCGAATGCCATCTTGTGCAGGAATTCGCCCAGCTTCGCCTCGCCCGCGCGCACGACGCGAACCGAAACCGAAAACGATTCCCCGGTTGTGGTCACAAGTCCTTTCCGTTCACACCCCCCAACCTCCGATGGCCTCAGAATCCCACTGATGGGAAGCGGCAGGGGAGCGGGCGGAAACGGAGCCCTTGTCCACCTACCTCCTCCTCCCTCCTCCCCCTCCTCGTCCCCCTCTCCCTCCACCCCTTCTCCCACCGAGCTAAACGCAATGCGTTGCAGTTTGCTTCCGTTGGCCTCCAAAGGCCCCAAGATTGCCCCAGAGGGCCTCAAGAGCAAAACGGAATGCGTTGCAGCTTCCTGTCGTTGGACTCCAGAGAGGCCCCAGGAGGGCCCCAGAGGGCCTCATGAGCACAACGCAATGCGCTACTGCTTGCTTCCGTTGGCCTCAAGAGGCCCGAGAGTGGCCCGAGAAGGCCCTCGGAAGGCGCCGAGAGGGCGCCAGGAATGCCCCAGTCGCGGCCAGCTCAACATCAATCGTAGCCGCTCCAGGCGGCGACGGCGGGCCGCAAGAGTTCGAGAGGGCACGGGGGCTGCGGCTGGGGGACACGACGCAAAGACATGAGAGAGGGGAGGGGAGGGGAGCGGGGTTACGAGGGCGACCAAGAGGGGCCAGGGGATTGGACAGGTGACAGGCTGAGCGGAGCGGAGAGGGAGAGGGGCGGCCGGCGGCCGACCCCCCATCTCGCTCCGCCCTATCACCCATCCCCATCACCCTATCCAACTCCACCGTTGCCTCGTCTTACCCGCCCATTCGTCCTCGCCCTACCTCCGATCATCTCCGCGCTGCGCAGCCCCCCTGCCCCCGAGGAGCAGCCGGGCAGAGCCAGCTTGCGCCCGAACCTCCAACGCGGACCAGGCGCGGGACCGCCCCGGGGCGGGCAGGCCGCGGGCTGTGGAAGGAGCGGGGGCGAGGGGGGCGAGGCCGAGGGGAGAGGGCGGAGGGCGGAGGGAAAGAAAGCGGGAGTGGGACCGATCCAGCCACGTCTGAGAAGACACGTTGGTGGAGGACGATGCCCATGTCATCTGGGGACATCTTGAAAGCTGCTGCTGCTGGAATTGGAATGACGCGAGATCGACTGTAGCCCTTCCTGAGAACACTGAAAAACATAACTGAAGGTACTTCTTCGTCGCCGCCGCCGCCGAGAAAGTCGTCGGTGTTTTCCAACTCCCCGTGCAAGTCTAGCGGCGCCCTGCACCGCTTATCTGAAGGGTTCGCCCAAGTCTCCACCTCGGGCAAAACGTCGAGGTCCATGGAATAGATAGCAGTACTGGAATAGCAAGCTTTGAAATGATCCATGACTGCCTTCTCTGAAAGAATATCGAATGTCACCCCAGTGCGTGGCAAGCCGCCTAGATGCACCCTCTGTCTGGCCCTTTTCTCCCTGGCCTTCTCATCTGTTTTCCTGGCCCGCTTGAGGCTGCGAAACTGTTCGCCCAAGTCCATGGTGTATACTACGTGCGCGCACTTAAGATGAAACTCTGTCGACTGAACGCGGACGCCAGCCGCTCTCTTCTCTAAATCATCTTGCAGCAAGGGAGCTCGCTCAATCCCCAAAACATGCCCCATCTTGAACTTTTTCTTAACTCGCTCCATTTCGGCCGCAGTGGCCTCGAATATAGATGCGTCTCGCTTGAGTTCTCTCTCCCACTGCGGAATTCGCAAAGCTGTGCTGAAATAAGCTGGCGATGCTTGGCGATGGGCGCGCGCCAGCGTAACCTGAGAGAACCTGCCCTCAACGGTACGTTCGTTGGTAGGCATAAAAACTAATTTGCATAACCAATCCATCAACTTGGGTAAATCTTTTCTGCGCCGCCCAAGGACGAACTGCCGGATCTCGCTTGCAGTGGTGGGGTCACCCAAGATAGTTATCGTCAGGGGGTGGTGGTTCTTTGGAGTTTTGTCAATCACGTCCCACTCTGCCAATATGTTTGACGCCAGGCTCCTTGCTGACTCCTCATCTGGGTGCGCCATCCCCGCGAGTTTCCATGGCAGGGCTGTCCAGAAGTGCAGCTTGTTCGACAATTCGTCAAATATAGCACTTTTTGCAAGTTCCATGTCTGCTACAACGATTGCGTGCTGCTCGTCACTCACTCGCCGATGATTGTGGGCCAGAGACTCGCGAAGTGATTCCAGTCCAAGCTGTAGTATCTGTTGGGCTGCGATCTTCCAAGACCCCATCGCCAGCTGAGGCGCCCGCAGCCCTCTCATTGCACATCCATGTGTGCAGCCACCGGCGTCTTGGTCATCGTCTATCAACTGCTCAAGTGCAACATCCGCGTCGGTCTGCGAGTCCAAGCTCTTGAGTGCAACGCGCACGGCAGACCTTTGATGACGGTCCAGATCCCTCCAGAAGTCGTGGCAACAACAGCCCTCCGACCACGCGCGAAGCCCGTCCAGGGCGGAGTGCACAAGGTCAAGCATCTTCAGATACGTCCAAAAAAACTGTGACTTGATCGTGCGCTCCGTGAGGTTCACGTCCAACTGCCCTTGTTTAGGCTTGTTCTGCTCGCCCTCATCTACCTCTGCCTGCGAGTTGCGCCGACCCGGGACGACCGTCTGACCGTCAGAGTCTGGCCGTCGTCGTCGTCGTCGTCGTCGTCGTCGTCGTCGTCGTCGTCGTGGGAGCCCACGACGACGACGACGACGACGACGACGACGGTGGGGCAACTCGAAACGAAAGACCCGCGGCAACTTTGGCGAAACATCCCAATCGCTCTGAGATGCTGAGAAGACGAGGGCCGGGGAGGCCCGGGGCCCGGGTCAGGTCAGGGCCCCAGGAGGAGACCAGGGGGCCAGGCTGTCCAGGGAGATACGAGGGAAGCCGGAGGCTCCGAGGGTGGACGGTGGATCAGGAGGAGAAGAACAAGGAGGATGGGGATGTCGGCGAGGACGCGATGACTGGGAGGGCGAGGAAGGAGGAGGAGGCGGAGGAGGAGGAGGAGGAGGAGAAGGAGGAGGAGGAGGAGGAGGAAAGAGGAGGAGGAGGAGGAGGAGGAGGCCGAGGAGGAGATCGAGGAGGAGGAGGAGGAGGAGGATTCAGCAGAGGGGCAGTC